>BSBM01000590.1:6585000-6992805 GCA_027924585.1 Larix kaempferi
AGGAGGTGTGTTCCTCATTTAACACATATTCACTCACTTATGATTGGCATATAGGAGAGAGAGAGATATGCTATGGAGGAGAAGGAGCTCACGTTTGGGGATTACATATTTGTATTTGTTGGTCATCTATATTGAGGAAGCTTTGCTGGGTTTCCTACCCCATGAGGGTTTCCCAGGATAAATCTGTGTCTCTTGTGTTTATGCTGTGCTTGTTGTTCTTTCAATGATCCTGTATATGCTGTTGTTGTGAAATGGAATTTAATATTGATATTTTATATCTTAGAATATTAAATCTTAACATGGAATCAGAGCTAACCTGATGGAAGGCAATGTATGGCACTTACGACACTTGTCTCACTTTTCGACAATTTGAAAGTTAGGGTTTTATATAGAAAAAACAAGTCATCGTGGAACTTTCACTATAAATCCATTTTGGCGAAGGTTCAGGATCTGAAACTTCTGCAAGACAAATATAGCATCCCCCTTTACCTTGTGTCCAAAGGACAGCCTCATATTCATTGAACGTTGTGAGATATGATCAGTACAAGTTACGGTTTTTGCCTCTTCTGGAATGCAATCCTAAACAGGTGACCAAGGAAAAAAGGTCATATCTCGGGATAGGAATCTCCAAATGAAATTTTGTAAAAAGTAATAGGTAGGGAATGGACTGTAGTTTCACAGGTCCACTTTTTAGAGGTGGATGTTGAAACAGTGACATGTGGCAGTTTGTACAAGTTCGCTATGATGTTTCATCCCATACACAAGTCATGTTGCGACACTTGGCATAAATCTCTCTCAGAGAATCCATTAAATCTCAGACATATGGGGTTGGAAAGATAACAGGTCATGATACCACAGGCCAAAGTTTCACACCTTACAGATCTGAAATTGTAGATATACACAAGAAACAATATGGCACATCTGAATTGGCTCAACGGAGGAAATCTAAGAAGAGGAAGAAGCTCTCATTTAGGTTTTTCAGTTTTTACGTCTGGCAGTACCTGATAGAATATTGGAGAAAGATGATACAACATTGGAAGATTTGATAATGCAATTGGAATCCATTCATATTATATATTAATCCTCCATCAAAATGTCATGGGAGGAAGGAGATTGAAGATTAGGGCTTCCAAGAAAGAAGAAACCCTAGAAAAGTTGGGAGACTCATGGGGCAGCAATAAAGAAGGTTTAAATGGCAGTGATATCCTATCATCCTAGAACCATGAACATACATAAGATATTTACAAGTGATCTACCTTGGATGTTTAGGGTTTTACCGTTATAGAGAAGACTACTAGATAGGTATGACTTGAGAAGACACAGGTATGTTTTGAAATCTAATTCTTTATTGAGTTCATAATATGTTTGTCTTCATGCTATTGAGGTTAGTACAATTATGATTGTTTGATAATGAATGCATGTGAGTGATAGAATACATTCATTGATTAGGTTTATGACATATATGATTGTACTAATGCACTTGTGGTGTTGTATGAGGCTGATGTTGTCTGCTAAGATGAAACATACATCAAGAAAGACAAATTGAGTTCAATGACCATGATGACATGGAGACAAAGACTCATCCATAGTCTTTGATCACATAGAAGCTCTAGTTACGAGGTATGCATGACCTTGTTCTACTATTCTTAACTTATCAAATATGCAGGTTCTAGCACAAGGTCTTGTTTAGGCCTTGGGGGTGCAGGGTAATTGAAAGGTGTTGGAGTGGGTCCAAGGCTCCCGACAGAGGGTGAAAACCCAAACTGAAAGGCTTCGAAAGACCCTACACAAGGGCAGTTCTATCCCCATCCTGTTTGGTATGGAAATCTCCCACGGATATTCAACATCCGTTGGCACTCTATGAGTAGGTGTTTCGATCAATAGATCGGTTCTCCAATTAAGGAAAACAAAAGTATGAAAACTTAATACATTCTTACTTAACCTATGTGAGAAAAGGATCTACTCTAGGTTAGATCAAATCTAAGGAAAAGCTTATTGTTATGTAGATCAACCTTGAGATGAGAGGGATAAGTGTGTTTGCTAACTTCAACAAAAATGTAAAAGATGCACTCACTTATTCACTTGGATCATAATCAGTTAATGAAAATTAAATGACAATAATATAAGCATATAACCTATTCAAGATTAATCTGTAATCACCTTGTTAATTGAAAAATTAACAATGATTAAAGTGAATGTTGATCATTTGTAGAAATCGATAAATAAAACATCTCAATTGATAGAAATTCAATCAAACATTTTCACACACAGATCATCCATAAAGAGAAATCAGTATAACAGATTCTTGTGTAAATTAATGCTTGTGAAAGATCACACACTGCAGATGACAATTTGAAGTAAGAAATCAAGTATTGTCAAAGAAATTTGAACAATATACAAGAGATGATTCAAAGGGATTACTTTACTGTATTAATGAAGTCTGTAAACAAAATTACAAAGCTCTGCTAAGACAGAGTATCTCTAGTTGTCGCCTGCTGATTTCTAACCCAAAAATTATCAACCCCTCACATCGAGAGGAAATCCTCCTTAAATAAGAATTGCAATAGAGTACGAAACGGAAATCCTGAAAATAGGGATTACAAAAATCGAATCCAGCCATTGATCCAGAAAATTGGACCATTTACCCCATATCTCTAACAACTTTGGCTCAAACAATTCCCTCCAAGCCTATGATAGAGTTTGAAATAAGGATGATTTTCTAATTTTGGGTAAGTCCGAGAACAAAATTTGTGGAATAAAATAATGGCCTTCTAGTTGTTAATAATTGGCAACCGATAGTTCAATGAATCTTCTTGTTGAATCGCTTTGGAGTCTTCATTGCTTTCTTCTTTGTTCTTCTGAGGGGGTAGTATGCAAATGGGCATAGTTTTGGAATCTTGCTCTTCGTTATCACTACTAGTATCAGGAACACCTGCGTCAAAGGGTGGTGACATAGGTTCTAGAAATAGAAAACACTGAAGTTCTTCTTGCATAGAACATCCATCGAAAGATTCATAACTTGTCTGATGTTACTCACAAGATCGTCAGAAAGAATGCTTGCAAGACAAGAACTTTTCTAACAAATACAGACGACGAACTAAGTGCTTCACACTTGCGACCATATTTAAGAAGAGTTAAATAAAATCAAAATGATTGAATATGATGAGCTACTATGATTAAAATCATACGAATTTAAAACTACAATCATTTGAACTTAAATGAAATGATGTCATTGTGAAAATACTCACAGCAGATCTAAGAGCTGATGTATACCTCACAATGAAAGAATTTGGGAATAAGATTAAGAGTGGTCAATGCAATAAAATGAGCAACAGAATAATAATACAGTAGAACTCGGATAGAAGCAAAATAACTTCACACACACTAATTCATTAATCACAAATGGACAAATAAATAATACAATGCATGAGGAATTCGAATGCCAAGGTGGCAATTCGAATTATCCTTCATGGAGAGATCAAAAGATCATTGGAGTGTCATCAGAGCACAACTAGAAGTCTATCTCATCATTAGTGGAGTCGTCAATGCTCAAGTAACTGTCAACCATCAATCAAACTGAGTCTAACTGAGTGTGGTAGGTGTAACTGGAACTAATTGAATGAAGGAGGATCAGTGGAGGGTGCATGAGGAGCTAACTAGAGTTAGACTGGGAATTCTAGTCTCATCGGAGGTCTATCAGAGTGATAACAGCGGTTAGGATTTAGTCTAGCCTTAAATCAAGGCAAGACAGGTGGCTAACTGAAGTGAACAGGAGTGGTAGGTGAGAAAAGGCGCCCTTCTCAAGTGGAAGGTGAGAAGTGTGTGCATCACTGGATAGGAGGGATCAATATGAGTGCAAAAAAGTTCCTGAGGGCTGGAAGACTAGGGACTAGGTGCTGGAGGTATCAACTTGATGACTGGGTAGCACGCGGATGCATGCAAAATGCATGCTACATGTAGGAATGCATGCAAGACTGAAAATGCAAAGGATGAAAATGCTGGTAGGACTGGGATGGAGTATAGGAATATCCTAATAGCCCCCCTTAATCCATCATGGGCCCTAGTAACTAAGACCAAAGGTCTCCCAATACAATGAATAATAATAATCAATAAATCGAGGAAATGGAGAAAACCTCATGGGAAAAATACCCCCCCTCAAAATAGATTGTAAGGCACACAAAAAATAAATGCTCCAAACTCAAGCATGCGTGATGCTTGGTCATATGTCTGGAGGTATCTTCTTCTTGGGAAGAAGTGGATCATGCTAAAAAAGTATGTGCTTGCACTTTCTCTTCAGATCAAATGTGATGAGAATAGATCCAAAAGTATGAGGATGATCCTTGAACCTGTGATTCGAATCAGCTGAGGTAGGATCAAATCTATGAATGTGTAGATAGTCTTTTGTCTTCTCCTTCGAACCATCATGGGTGAGATTATGCGAAAAAGAACCATCACATGATTGCTTGAAATCCAACTCAGATTTAAGACTTGAAGAATAGTTTCTTGAGATCTCCTTTGAATCAACAAGGGTGAGATCAAAACCATCATATGCATGAGAAATTATCCCAAGTAGTGATTGCTTAGAATCCAAATTAGATCCAAGACTTGAATCATGGTTTCTTGAGATATCCTTTGAGCCATTAGAGGTGAGATCAAAACCAGTAAATGCATGAGAAATTATCTCAAGTGAATGGAAATGGCCATCATCTTCAATAACCTTCTGAAAGCATGAAATAATGATCATATTGTAGTACATAAGAGGTGAGTGATCAAGGAGAGCGAATGCATTACCTCCAATGTCTGATTTGACCTCCAAAACATTCAATATATCATGATGCAAACCAACAGACTCTAGTGCAAGAGAGGATTTAGGACCTTCTGCAATTTCTAGAGTGTGAGCTGGCACAGAATTCAAAATAGAAGAAATTTGGAGCATGAGTGTAGAATCTGCAAGTTCTTCTTCTTTGTGGACAACTTCAATATGAGATATGAGATATTCACGATCAATGAGATCATCAAGGAGGGAGAATGCATCACTGAGCTTGCTCTCGAAGGGGTTTGGACCAATCCCTTCATTCTACTTGCCAAATCTTTCATCCAGATGGGCCCATAGCTCTTTTGGAGATTCAAAATAATCAATGAATTGGTGTACCAAGCATCAAGACATAGAAAACATCATGGTTGCAATGGCTCTGCCCCCTTTATTTAACCAGTCAATCTCTTCTTTAGAGGATTCGAACTCTCTTTCAAAACAATAATCAAAGAGACAATTTCTCTTCAAATGTGCTATCATATTTGGTTTCCACTCATCATAGTTGAATGGAGAAAAAGGATCATAGTTGAATGGAGGAGGATAGATTTCTTATGAAGACATGGAAGCTGTAGAAGACCTATAAAAACAATAGAAAAGTCTACAACTGCTATTGCTGCAAAAAATGCAGAAACTATTGCAATTGTTGCACTTGAAATCTTGATAATAACCTACAAAAAACTCTCAGGAATGGAGATAAACAATACTCTCAACATGCTCTGATACCATGTGAAAATACTCACAGCAGATCTAAGAGCTGATGTATACCTCACAATGAAAGAATTTAGGAATAAGATTAAGAGTGGTCAATGCAGTAAAATGAGCAACAAAATAATAATACAGTAGAACTCGGATAGAAGCAAAATAACTTCAAACACACTAATTCATTAATCACAAATGGACAAATAAATAATACAATGCATGAGGAATTCAAATGCCAAGGTGGCAATTTGAATTAGCCTTCATGGAGAGATCAAAAGATCACTGGAGTGTCATCATATCATAGTTAGAAGTCTATCTCATCATCAGTGGAGTCATCAATGCTCAAGTAACTGTCAACCATCAATCAAACTAAGTCTAACTGGGTGTGGTAGGTGTAACTGAGTGTAGCTGGAACTAACTGAATGAAGGAGGCTCAGTGGAGGGCGCATGAGGAGCTAACTAGATTCAGAATGGGAAGTCTAGTCTCATCAGAGGTCTATCAGAGTGATAATAGCAGTTAGGAGTTAGTCTAGCCTTAAATCAAGGCAAGACGTGTGGCTAACTGAAGTGAACAGGAGTGGTAGGTGAGAAAAGGTGCCCATCTTAAGTGGAAGGTGAGAAGTGAGTGCATCATTGGCTAGGAGGGCTCAATTTGAGTGGAAATAAGCTCTCGAGCGTTGGAAGACTAGGGACTAGGTGCTGGAGGTATCAACTTGATGACTAGGCAGCATGCGGATGCATGCAGAATGCATACTACATGCAGGAATGCATGCAAGACTGAACATGCAAAGGATGAAAATGCTGGTAGGACTAGGATGGAGTATAGGAATATCCTAACAGTTGCAGCATGTTAATCCAAACTGGATCATAACAAAGTACAATTTTAACAAAATCACGCATAATTCAATGTCGCATCTAAAAATTGTCATTACAGGCCATACTTATCAAGCCATCATATCTTCAAATATGATCATGAGGTGCGAATTGCAGTGAGAAACCTGGTCGTAAGAGCAATGAAAAATGAGACATCAAAACATAAATTTGAATGATTGAATTTCATCCACTGGATCAAATGAATGGACGGTGAAGATTTACCAATGCATGACATGGGATCAGATCTTGGAAAATTACTCACAAACTTATTCGTGATTCCCGAAAGCCGCAACCCAAAAATTGCGGGTTTCGGGTTTACAAACTAACATCAAAACATAAACGGGTTTCCCAATGCCGCAACCCAAAACATGCGGGTTGCGGGTTTCGGAACCGAAAACACTTATTAAAAAAAGTGAAAGTTTTTCCCACATCCCGCAACCCGAACTTGCGGGTTGCGGGTTTCGAGAACACGCAACGCAATTAAACAGTACAGCTCATTTATGAAAGCCGCAGTTGTGGGTTTCGGGATGACAAATTCCCAAAATTATTAACCAAGCACACCTGCAACTTACACCTTTCGGGTTGCGAGTTTCGGGAACACCAAAATCTAAAGAGCCAAAAATAAATCCTGCAACCCGCACCTTTCGGGTTCGAGGTGTCGGAATGTCAGGTTTCGGGCTGGCATAAAGCAGATGATAAAATGCTTAAAATTTGAATCTTTCCGTGACCAAAACACTTAGACATTTCTAAGGAAAATAGTGACAACCAATCCAAGCAAAATTGTAGGTACAAGATCATAAAAACCAAGCTCAGAAACTCACGTTCACAAGAACACTTCCATAAATTCCCTTGTGTTTATTTTAAAAGCAGGGCTCTCATGCTCAGCTGAAGCATGAGATCTATTGTGGCCACAACGAATGGAAATTGGCTAGGAAGAACCAGTTATCTCTCCAAACAAATTTCAGTTAGAGAAAATATATCAATCCGCTACCCTTTTCAGCCTGAAATTTTTAGAAAATATTTCTAAAGGAGACAACCAATAAGCAGAAAACATAAGATTGATATTTTCCCAACCATGATCATATTAAAAATAATGCAAATCTGATAAGGAGAGTTAGGAAACAGCATAGATCCTTTACCATTATGCAATCATTAAGCACGAGCTTGTGTTGAACCTGGAACTAACTCAAAACTACTCATGGATATCCAATTTATAGATCACCTTGGTTTATTAATCGGTTTTATATACAACAATTCGTTTGAGTATAAACACATTTTTTTTTATATTCAAAACTGTACATAAGACCTTATTGATACAAGACCACTTCCCTTACTTGGTAATCAGATATCGATAGTGCCATTCACATGCCTAATCCAGAAACTGATCAAGCTCGATCGATAAGGAGACCCCTTGTCCGTTAGCTGTGACACTGAAGGCAACTATCATGGCTTGATGACCACATGATGATAGCTTCAGTCTGAATTAAACTCATGATCATGGCAGGGATGGCTTATGATAAGACCCCGCTGTCCTTATACACAACAAGTATCTTATAAGAGAAAAATATAGATTTTATTCAAAAAATAGACTACAAGGCACTGCAAAGGCTTGGTAACCTCATGATAGCAGTGTTACTCACTAGTGTTTCGTAGATCATGAATGGACCGACCTGTGATATGATCTTCCACCTCTTAGCAAAACTGAGAGTCATCTCCCAAGTGTGGTGGCTTGATGTGAAGATATCATTCCATTAAACACCTATGAACTTAAAGGGCTGGCTTAAGGTAAGACCCCCTCCTTGTAATTTATAATTATTTAAGAAAATTATTATCAAGGTAATTGTAAAAGGATTCAGAGAAAATAAAGCTAATCAGGCTATTATGATATGCTGTGACAATGAGACATAAGATAAGAATATTCCAACCATTCCCCACATCTTAATTACACAGATAAAAAATTTAAAAGATAATGACCGAAGTGGAAAGGTATTAATATCAAGGTCCTGCATCTATTGGCTATGGGCTCTTTATAAAACAAATTTTGATATCAGCCCAAAAAATTGAGACTAACATATCATCCTATAACTTCAGTTAAAGATAATCTTTGAGCTAAAACTGGTTTTAAAACATTTCCAAATGTGTAGAGTTTATTATCAACAAATATGAAAGCAAACTGATCAAAACAAAGAGAATAAAACACACACCAAACCTATGTACAAAAGTACCAAATTGTTTAGACGAAGTACCTTTTGAGCAATGAAACATTCACTGGGTAGGTGTCTACAACTCCCTCCAGTGTTTGTAATCAAACAATACTAGGACCCATCTTTTCTGTAATAATGAAAGGTCCCGGCCAAAGGTGCTAGAATTTGGTATATTGGTTTTTATCTTTATGTTGTTTGTCCCATCTTAACACCATATCCCCAACTAAGAATTCCCTATCAGATGAAGATTTCTCATCAAACCATCTCTTCACCATCTTCTGATGATGATATAGCTTATTCTTGGCTACTTCTCTGTCTTCCTCCAGTTTGAGCAGTGTGTCAATTCTATGTTGAAGGGGAGAAGAGTCATCTTCTTGGATAGATTGGGCTAATTGCAATGAAGGGATGGTGAGGTTAGCTGAAAGGAAAGATTCCTTTCCATACACCAGATAGTAGGGTGAATTCCCAATCGCTACCTTTGGGGTGATTTGGTCTGCCCAAAGAACATTACAGAGTTGTGTCTACCAATATTTATGATGAGTGGCTACTGTCTTCTTGAGAATGTTTATCAGGTTCTTATTCGAATATTCAGCGAGCCCATTACCTTATGGGTAATAATTAGTAGAAAATTTTAATTTAATCCCTCTTTCAAGGGCAAACTGTGTTAAGTCAATCGAAGAAAAATAAGATGCATTATAAAAAACGAGATACTCAAGGGCACCAAACCTTGTAACTATCTGCCTATCTAGGAAACATATTACCTGGTTTGCATTGCACTGCTTTAGGGGAATTGATTTTGTCCAACTGGTAAAGTAATCCATGGCAGTAAGGATATACCTATGTTGAAGGGAAGACATCGGATTAATGGGACCAACAAAGTCTAATCCCCACTACTGAAATGGTAATCGAACTGTCACTGGTTGCAGAGGAAAAGCAGGTTTCTTGAACTTCCCTACACATTTTTGACATCGTTTACACTTTCTTACATAGGCATATGCATCTTTAAACAATGTAGGCCAATAATATCCCACCCTGAGGATCTCGTGTACTGTGGTTTCACCTGAGAAATGGCCTCCAACAAGTCTTGCATGAAATTGAAAAAGTATATCATCAGTTTTAGGATTCTCCAAGCACCTAAGGAATACTCCATCATAATTTTTTCTAAACATGATTCCATTAATGAATTAATAAGGAGCAGATTTTAATCTTAAATCTCTGCGTTTTTTGAAATCTAATGCTTTGGGAGCAAACCCATTATTCAGAAAAAACCTGATATGGTCATACCATTTAGAAGCCAGAGTATCTATTGCATAGACAAAACATGTAGGGAGTTCTTCCTCCTACTCCCACTCTGTCTGGTGCCGTACAGGGTCATTTGATTGAGAAGTCAGGAAACATAAACCTTACCCTTTCACAATTTTAGCTGGCCTTATTTCCAGATCGTATTCTTGTAAAGCAGTCATCCAATGGTCCCATTTTTTGTCCAGTTCGTTTTGGACCAGTACATTTCTTATGGCTTTATATGTCACAATTACCTTAGTTCTAGATTTCAACAAATAAGGCCAATAATGCTTAAAATATTTGTAAATTGTGTAGGCCTACTTATCAATTTGGGAGTAATTCAACTCAGCTCCCTTGAATGTTGAACTCATGAAAGAAATTGGAATTTTTGCATCACTGTCATTCTTCTGTGTCAAAATAGCTGCATAAGTAAAATCAGTGGCAAAGGTATAGAGAATGAAATATTTATCAAAGTTAGGGGACATGAGAGCAAGAGCCTCATTGATAGCCCTTCTAATTTCGACAAACGCATCTTTCTGTTCTTGTGACCAAGTAAATTTTACATCTTTCTTGACTAACTGCTGCAAAGGTTTAACTATTTGTGCAAAATTTGGTACAAAACTATGGACAAAATTTATCTTACCTAGGAAGGACTGCATGGCCTTGCACGAACTGGGGAAGCCAAATTTTGAAATAGCATTGGTATGTTCTGGGTCAATAATCATACCTTCTTTGGACACGATGAAACCGAGAAGCTTTCCTTCTATGACTACAAAGATAGAATTTTTTGGGTAGAGTGAGATCCCATACTTCCTGCAACGTTCAAAAACCTGTTTCAGGGAAAAAAGATGTTGATGTCATTTCTTTGAATATATGGTGATATCATCTAAATAAAATAAGACAGAGTTATGCATCAAACCTCTAAAAGCTATATCCATAGCTCTCTGAAATGTAGCCCCGACATTTATCAACCCGAAAGGCATCCGCTTGTAGGCGAAAGTGCCCCAAGGGGTTCTAAAAGCAGTTTTGAGCTTGTCATCGGAAGCAACCATGACCTAGTTATATCCCGAAAAACCACCCAAGAGCGAGAACATCTCTGATCCTACTACCTTCTGCAGACTCCATTCCATGGGTGGAATAGGATAATTGTCTTTTTCGGAGGCCTGATTCAGATTTCATAAATCGACACACGGTCTGATTTCTCCGCTGTTCTTACACACATGCACCAAGTTGGAAATCCATTGAGTGTGTTTGACAAGAAAAATGATTCGTACCGTCAGCAGTTCTTCTAGTTCTTTTTTCACATAAGGTTCTAAGCTGGGGTGCATTTTGCACAGTTTCTATTGATAAGGCTTCACCTCCGGCTTCATAGGTATGTTGTGGTGCATGATGCTTGTATCAAAGGTTTTCAGTTCGTCATGAGTCCATGAGAAAACGTCTTTGTATTCTTTACATAATTTAATGATAGCCCTTCTTTCCTTGGGAGAACAATCAACTCCTATATTGATAAAACAGGGTTCTTGTTCAGTACCTAAGTTGACTGGTTCGTAATTAAGTGAGGAGCTCTGGGTTTTGCAGTTGATTTTGTGTCTGAACTTATCCTGTAAATCGTAGAACTTCTCTAGACTGATAATAGATTTCGCGATAACGTTTGAAGTGTCAAAGAGTTATTTTTCATGTTCTTCTTCATCTATAGCCATGTTTTGAAACGTATCCTGAGCTATGAGATAATCAAGTATATGTTGGTTTTCATCAAACACTTTCCAGTTTGTCACATTGTCAGGTATCGACGGCCTATACATGAGTTCAATTGAAAAGGTTCAAGGTGACAAACCCTATGGTGGTATCAATCTGGATGTTGTGTTTGCTAAGAGGTCTGCATTGAATTTCTGTGACCTAGGGACTGAGTTAATGTTAAATGCAGAAAAGGAATGGGCGAGGTATCTTACAAGTTTATGATAATTCATCAGGCATGGAGACAAGCAATGTATCTTATTCCTTACCTATTTGACAATGATTTCATAATCACCAAAGGAATGAATTACTTGTACCCCCATATCAACAACTTTTTTAAGTCCTTGAACAAGGGTTTCGTATTCAGCTACGTTGTTGGTACAATCAAATTCCAATCTGCATGCTATCATAATTTTAATCCCTTTTGGGTTAATGAGGACACAACCTATACCAACTCCTTCCTTGGACCTGGAGCCATCAAAAAATAAATTCCAAGCAGTTGGATCTATTCTAAAATTTGTATTTACATTAAAAACATTATGTACAACATCTCCAGTGAAAGATACAGTGGTAACCTAAGTGATCTGCGATTCTTTCTGTAAATTTTCATCTGGGGAACAGTTAGCTAGCAAATTTCCAAAGAAAGTATCAAACTTAAAATGTTCAATATGTGCACTGTAGTAATTGGCAAGTTCACTAGAATCGTTAAGGTCCGTGACTATCTGTTTCATGAAAGGCTCCCTAATGATTTTTATTTTGTTGGGCTATCCATTATAGGGTAACCATAAATGAGACTAGTCAGTCGAAAAATAGCCCTTAAGCTTTTATGGCCAGTCCCTACTTAGCCACATCCCATAAGCTTCAGGAATGTCAGCTACAACAATGTCTATAGTTTGGTGGATACAAGGATCTGTAGATAAGGTAAGCAAGACATTTCTCAACCTTCCTACTACTCTAACTTTTGATCTGTTGAGTTGGACAATCTAAGTAGGGAAGGGTTCCCAAGTGGCATTCAATTTCCTACACACAAATAAGGGCATCACGTTTGATGATCCACCCAAATCTATCATCCAGTTATGTACGTTCCCATTGAAGATTTCAAAAGTAAGAAGAAAAGGGGGCGTCCTTTTGCTTCCAGGTTTTTGATCTTCTGGCTTAGTGAAAGAGTCAAGGTTGTTATTCTGTGATTCTCTAGGTTGTTTTACCATCATGTTTTTGGGTAAAGTATCCCTCATAGAAGGGATCTTCAAAAGTTCAAACAGAGAGATATTTTCCTTAACTCTTTTCAGATCTTCAGCTAGATTGTATCTCCATCTCTGGAATAACTGTATCCTTTTGGGGAACAGTCTTGCCTTTATTGGGAACCGTTGTTGAGGATGAAGGTTCCTGAGGGGGTTGTGGTCTTTACCTTGTGTTATAAAGGTGTTTAACATTAAACACAGTCTCAAGTTCTTCTTCCTCTTCATTCATAGGAAGTTTGTAGAAATAGATAACAGTGTTCACCTGTAGGTCCTCTTATTCTTCATCCTCTTCAGGTAACTGTGAATCTCGATTGGTTTGATCATTGGAGGATTCATGAATAGTTTGGGATTCTGCTTCCAAGGCTATAAAAATGGAATAAAGTTCTTCATTTGAAATTCCTTCAGTAGGATCAGGAGGTGGTGTATTCTGAGGAGGCTGATAAGGTCTCCTAAAAGGCGGCCTTGCAAAACCTTTGTTTTGGCTTTGATTCTCGTTGTTATTTCTTTTCAAATTGACCATCTCATTTGACATCTTCTGAAGGAACTTCTTTACATCAGTCATGGAAAACGGATCCTTGTTTTGGGTAGAAGCCTTGGGCATGATGTCAGTTTTCTTCTTAGACGTGGAAGTAGAGGGTTTCTCTTCTACTGCATCTGGACTATCCTTCAAACAATAGATATCCTTTTCCACTTGAATAGCTTCAACATAGGCTTCATATAAGTTGTTTTTATGTGCCCTTTTTACCCACATTGCAATAGGGGTAGAGAGACCCTTTTCATAAAAGGCAACTAGAAGTTCTTCTACTGGGAGAACAAGAGAAGGGATTCTATTCTTTAGGTAAGAGAATCTTTGATTGTAATCTTTAAATATTTCTTTACCTTTCATCTTTATAGAAGATAATTCCAAAACTAAATCCTATGGTGTTTTTTCATCCCCAAACGTTTGGATAAACAACTTCTCAAAATCATCCCATGATGTTATGGACCTGGCTTCCAAGGAAAAATACCATGTGGATGCTTTGCCTTCAAATGTATAAGGGAAGAGTCTACAAACCACATCCTCATGTATCACACTCCTAAGTCTGATAGCTTGCATGAAAGTTTCGATATGATCCAACGCAGGTGACTTATCATCTGGATTGAATTTGGGAAGCCATTTCTCAGGGTTCTTAGGTAACCTGTGTTGGTCACCAACTATCCACACAGCATCTTGGTCAAGCCAAGGTATGTTCTGGCCTTCTCTAGCCATAGGTAGTTATTCTTCTTCTTCCGAGGAAGAGTCAGAAGAGTGTTCACTTTCGGACAAGGAGGATGAAGATGAAGGAGGAGACGGTGGTGGTCCACCTGAATGAATTACTTGTGAAGCTGATTCTGTTTCAGTGAATAATAAATCAAGATCAAATTCAGGGGGTTGTTGTTGATTTGATGAACTATTTTGTCCAGTATTTTGCTCAGTGTTTTGTTCACTTGAATGTTAATTGACTTGATTTTCTTGAACATTTTCCTATGGATTGGTGTTTTCTTGGTGAATTGCCACTAATCCTTGACTTCTCTGTAGAGAGAATCTCTGCTGCAATCTAGAAGCACTATCACTAGACCTTTTGAGTATCTCTTCATTCAAAATAGGTCCTCTAGTGGGTGATGTAATAATAATATCTCTTGTTGTTGGATCTTAGTGAGCTATCGGGGTAACAGGGATAGTAGTGGGTTGTTGCACCGTTTGCTCAATAGAAGTAGATGCTTGTGTGTGGCTCCGGGTGGCAATCGATATTCTTACTGGAGGAGGTTTCTGAGTATTCTGTTTAGGCATAGTTAACTATTGGCCCTCCTTCTAGTGCCATTTGCTGAGGCCTTGGGGGTGCAGGGTAATGGCAAGGTGCTGGAATGGTTCCAAGGCTTCCAACAGAGGGAAAAAACCCAAACTGAAAGGCTTCGAAAGACCCTACGCAAGGGAAGTTCTATCCCCAGCCTGTTTGGTATGGAAATCTCCCATGGATATTTGGCCTCTACTGGCACTCTATGAGTTGGTGTTTCGTTCAATAGATCGGTTCTCCAATTAAGGAAAACAAAAGTATGAAAACTTAATACGTTCTAACTTAACCTATGTGAGAAAAGGATCTACTCTAGGTTATATCAAATCTAAGGAAAAGCTTGTTGTTATGCAGATCAACCTTGAGATGAGAGGGATAAGTATGTTTGCTAGCTTCAACAGAAATGTAAAAGATGCATTTACTTATTGACTTGGAGCATAATCAGTTAATGAAAATTAAATGGCAATAATATAAGCATATAACATGTTCAAGATTAATCTGTAATAACCTTGTTAGTTGAAAAATTAACAATGATTAAATTGAATGTTGATCATTTGTAGAAATCGATAAAGAAAGCATCTCAATTGATAGAAATTCAATAAAACATTTTCACACGCAAATCAGCCATAAAGAGAAATCAGTATAACAGAGTCTTGTGTGACTTAATGCTTGCAAAAGATCACACTATAGATGACAATTCGAAGTAAGAAATCAAGTACTGTCAAAGAAATTTGAACAATATACAAGAGATGATTCAAAGGGATTACTTTACTGTATTACTGAAGTCTGTAAACAAAATTACAAAGCTCTGCTAAGACAGAGTATCTCCAGTCATCTCCTGCTGATTTCTAACCCAAAAATCATCAACCCCTCACATTGAGAGGCAATCCTCCTTAAATAAGAATTACAACAGAGTACAAAATGGAAATCCCCAAAATAGGGATTACAAAAATCGAATCCATCTATTGATCCAGAAAATCGGGCCATTTACCCCATATCTCTAACAACTTTGGCTCAAGCGATTTCCTCCAAGCCTACGATAAAGTTTGAAATAAGGATGATTTTCTAATTAGGTAAATCCCAGAACAAAATTTGTGGAATAACATAATGGCCTTCTAGTTGTCAATTACCGGCAACAGATGGTTCAACAAATCTTCCAGTTGAATCGCTTTGGAGTCTTCCAGGTGATCCATGACATTCTCGAAAATAGAAAAATTGGACAACGAGTCTTGCCTCGTGGGAGTTGGTGGAGTATCAGGTTCTTCATTGATTATAAAATCATGGATGATAGAGTCATCTTGATGATGTTTCTCTTCACTGATTTCTTCTTTGTTCTTCTAAGGGGGTAGTATCCAAACGGGCAGAGTTTCATAATCTTCCTCTTCACTATCACTACTAGTATCAGGAACACCTGCGTCAAAGGGTGGCAACATAGGTTCCGGAAATAGAAAAGACTAAAGTTCTTCTTGCATAGAACATCCATCGAAATATTCAAAACTTGTCTGCATGTTACTCACCAGATCATCAAAAATAAAGCTTGCAAGACAAGAACTTTTCTAACAAATACAAATGATGAACTAAGTGATTCACACTTGCGACCATATTTAAGAAGATTTAAAGAAAATCAAAATTATTGAATATGATGATATGCTATGATTAAAATCATACGAATTTAAAATTGCAACCATTTGAACTGAAATGAAACGACGTCGTAGCATGTTAATCCAAAATGGATCATAACAAAGTACAATTTTAACAGAATCAAGCATAATTCGATGTCGCATCTAAAAATTGTCATTACAGGCCAATCTTATCAAGCCATCATATCTTCAAAGATGATCATGAGGTGCGAATTGTAGTGAGAAACCTGGTCGTAAGAGCAATGAAAAATGAGACATCAAAATGTAAATTTGAATGATTGAATTTCATCCATTGGATCAAATGAATGGACGGTGAATATTTACCAATGCAGGACATGGGATCAGATCTTGGAGAATTACTCACAAACTTATTCATGATTCCCGAAAGCCGCAACCCGAAAATTGCGGGTTTTGGGTTTACAAACTAACATCAAAACATAAAAGGGTTTCCCAAAGCCGCAACCCGAAACATGCGGGTTGCGGGTTTCGGAACCGGAAACACTTATTAAAAAACACGAAAGTTTTTCCCACATCTTGCTCAAGAAGGATGATGACCACCGAACAAGTGATGGATGTTCAACAAGAAGACTTACAAATCAAATGTAATATAGAAGGCTCGTGGCTAGAAGAATCGCTTAGAAAGATAAAGAGGATCATGATGAGATGTTTGCTCCAAGTGGCTAGATAAAGACCATTCTCTTAATGGCGTAATTGAAGAAAGCTCTGTACGGGTACCCAGGATTGATAGTCTTTTGATGAGTTTAATGATCACCATGGATGATATTTAAACCTTTGCTACAAGGTTGGAGATGGTGTCTATATATAGATTAGATTCTTCTCTTAGATGGATACAAGAAGGAAATCACCACAGAGTTTGAATGATCTTGAGGCTCAAATCAGTAGACCCATTTGACAAGAGATTGCATAGATAATATATGCAGAAGATCACTCAATGCAGAGTGTGAATGATGTTCAGTCACAGAGGGAGAATTGATAGCTTCTTGAAAAGCTTGGGATTTACCAAAAGTAAAGATGATTTTAACCTTTACCTTAAGGCTATGGATGATGAACCTGTCATACTATTACTATATATGGATGATCCCTTTCTGACAAGGAATGAGAAATAGATCATGGAAAGAAAGAAGAAGCTAGCTACAAAATTTGAGATGAAAGATCTCGGATTGATGCATTACTTCCTTAGTCTAGAAGTATAGCAAGGCCCAGAAGGAATATTTCTCAACCAGAGAAAGTATGCTATGGAAATCTTGAAAAGATTTGATATGTTGGAATGTAAGGACATGACCAATCCCATGGGTTCCAACTTGAAGCGGTTAGCTGATGACTCATCAAAGTTAATGGATGTGACTCTGTACAGACAAATTATTGGGTCATTGATGTATCTGAAAAATACCAAGCCAAATATATGCTTTGTGGTGAACACCTTCAGTCAGTATCTAGTGGAACCTAGACGAGTTCACCTGATAGCTAGAAAGCATGTGATGAGGTACCTAAAGGGTACGATAGATTTTTGTCTATGTCATCTTGGAGATCATGACTTCAGATTGTATGGCTACACAGCTATTGATTGGGTAGGAAGTGTATCAGACAGGAAGAGCACATCGAGTGGATGTTATTTCCTAGGATCTGCCATCATCTCGTGGATTAGCAGGAAGCAATCTAGTGTGGCTCTCAGCACAGCTGAAGTGGAATGTATAGCTACTTGCTCTACTAGTTGTAAGCTGATATGGCTTCGGAAGTTGTTATTAGGATTATTTGACTTAGATATGGACCACATTGTGATCCTATGTGACAACCAGAGTTGTATCAAGATGACCGAGAATCCAACGTTCCATGATAAGTCAAAGCACATAGAGATTCGATATTTTTATATACACGATATGGTGCAGAAAGGAGCTATCAAGCTCGAGTATGTGAGCACTGACAAACAAGTTGCTTATATATTGACCAAACCTCTATCTCGAGTAAAGTTTGAGTAGCTCTGATACAAGCTTGGTGTCATTGAGAATGACCCTTCTCAAAAGAGGGAGTTATATGGTCGATGATGATATTTGGATACCGGTATCGATGTGGATACCTGTATTGATGATGAGATTGCCTATATCAACGGTAAGGTTGATGATGAGGATACATGTATTGATGATGTGGATACTTGTATCGATGATGAGGATACTTTTATTGATGATGTGGATAATTGTATCAATGATGAGGATACATGGATCGATGATGAGGTTACTTGTTCCGACGATGAGGTTGTTGATGAGGTTACATGTCCCGACGATGAGGTCGATGATATCAACGATAAGGTTGATAAGTTGTCCTTATACTTTGTCTAAGTGGACGTGATAGGACTGTATCGTCCCTGAACATTTAGTTCAAAATGTACGTGAGGGGACTGCATCGTCCCTGAACATTTGGTTCAAAATGTACGTGATAGGACTGCATTGTCCTTGAACATTTGGTTCAAAATGTACGTGACAGGACTGCATCATCCTTGAACATTTGGTTCAAAATGTATGTGATAGGACTACATTGTCCCTAAACATTTGGTTCAAAATGTACATGATAGGATTGCATCATCCCTGAAAATTTGTTTCAAAATGTATGTGATGCATCGTCCCTGAACATTTGGTTCAAAATGTACATGATAGGGTTGGATCGTCCCTGAAAATTTGGTTCAAAATGTACGTGATAAGACTGCATCGTCCCTAAGCATTTGGTTCAAAATGTACTTGATAGGACTGCATCATCCTTGAACATTTGGTTCAAAATGTACGTGATAGGACTGCATTGTCCCTGAACATTTGGTTCAAAATGTACGTGATTGGACTGCATCGTCCTTGAACATTTTGGTTCAAAACATACGTGATAGGAATGCATCGTCCTTAGACATGAGACTTATGTTAAGCGGATCAAGGACTGCATCATCCCTAGACATGAAACTTTTCTTAAATGGATTAAGGACTGTATCATCCCTAGATATTAGACTTGTCTTAAATGGATCAAGGACTGCATTTTCCCTAGACATGAGACTTCTCTTAAATAGATCAAGGACTGCATCGTCCCTAGAGATGAGACTTGTCTTAAACGGATCAAGGGCTGCATATTCCCTAGACATGAGACTTGTCTTAAACGGATCAAAGACTACATCATCCCTAGACATGAGACTTGTCTTAAACAGATCAAGGACTGCATCGTCCCTAGACATGATACTTGTCTTAAACGGATCAAGGACTGCATCGTCCCTAGATATGAGACTTGTCTTAAACTGATCGAGGACTGCATCGTCCCTAGACATGACACTTGTCTTAAATGGATCGAGGACTGCATTGTCCCTAGACATGACACTTGTCTTAAATGGATCAAGGACTACATCATCCTTAGACATGAGACTTGTCTTAAAATGATCAGGATTGATCATACTATAAGGTAGATCTAGATAGCATCGTCCATAGACATGAGAGGTGTCTAAAATTGAGAGGGATTGATCATCCTGTAATTGAATCATGTGTATTGTGTATTACAGAGAATGCTTCTACTGTTGATCAAGATGATCCAGATGATGTTGTCGATCAAGATGATCCAGATGATGTTGTCGATCAAGATGATCCATATGTTTGTGTTGTTGATCAAGAGGATCCAGATGTTGATGCTACTGATCAAGAGGATCTAGATGTTGATCCTATTGATCTAGAGGATCCAGATGTTGATGTTGTTGATCAAGATGATCCAGATGTTAATGTTGTTGATCGGGAGATTCAGATGATGATGCTGTTGATCGGGAGATCCAGATGATGATATGGTTTATCTAGAGATCCAGATGATGTTGTTGATTGAGAGATCTAGATGATGATGTTATTGTAGCTGTTCAAGTGCTGCAGAAGATGAAGAATCAGTACTGAATATGTTGATGTGCCAGTATTGAAGATCTTGAAGATGTTCTAGTAACTATTTGAGTTATTGATGATGTATGAAGAAAGCTTCCAATGATTTATAGATGTATCATGTATCATGTATCATGTATTTGATGACTCCTTGCCCCTGCAGATGTTGTTATAATATCCTTCTCGTTAAGGGGGAGTGTTGAAATATTGTAACTTCTAAGAATATTATATTTGTACTTTATTATTCCGGAGATGTTTCATTCCTCCATCGGAGTGTGGTAACTTGGGTTATTAGAATTCCCTAGTGGGGTCAGCCCAGAGTCAGTTGTAATGGCGTGTTTAACTCAGTGGTTAAAAATGGGGTTGACCTAGTTAGTGTAAAAGTCAAGTCGGAGTAGTGTATAAATAGAGGAGGTGTGTTCCTTGTTTAACACACATTCACTCACTTGTGATTGGAATATAGGGGAGAGAGAGATATACTATGGAGGAGAAGGAGCTTATGATTGGGGATTACATGTTTGTATTTGCTGGTCATCTATATTATGGAATCTTTACTGGGTTTTCTACCCCATGAGGGTTTCCCAGGACAAATCTGTGTCTCTTGTGTTTATGTTGTGCTTGTTGTTCTTTTAGTGATCCTGTATATGCTATTGTTGTGAAATGGAATGTAATACTGATATTTTCTCTCTTAGCATATTAAATCTTAACATGGAATCAGAGCTAGCCTGAAGGAAGGCAATGCATGGCACTTACGACACTTGTCTCACTTGCAATAATTTGAAAGTTAGGGTTTTATATAGAAAAAGCAGTCATCCTAGAACTTTCACTATAAATCCATTTTGGTGAAGGTTTAGAATCATAAACTTCTACAGGACGAAGACAACAGCCTCATATCCATTGTACTTTGTGAGATATGATAAGTACAAGTTATGGTTCTGGCCTCTCCCAGAATGTAGTCCTAAACAGGTGACCTAGGAAAAGGTCATATCTCGGGCTAGGAAGCTCCAAATGAAATTTTGTAAAATGTGACAGGTAGGGAACGGAATATAGATTCACACATCCTCTTTTCAGAGGCTGAAGTTGAAACAGTGTCACGTGGCACTCTATATAAGTTCACTTTGTTGTTTCATCCCATAAATAGGTCATGTTGCGACACTTGGCATAACTCTCTCTCAGAGCATCCATTAAATCTCATACCTATGGGGTTGCAAAGATGATAAGTCAGGATACCATACGCCGAAGTGTCAGACCCTGCAGATCCAAAATTGCAGATATAAACAAAAAACAATACGGCACATCTGAATTGGCTCAATGGAGGAAATCTAAGAAGAGGAGGAAGAAGCTCTGACTTAGGGTTTTTCAGTTTTTAGGTCTGGAAGGACCTGGTAGAATGTTGGAGAAACCTGATACAACATTAAAAGATTTGATATGGAATTGGAATCCATTCATCTTATATATTAATCCTCCATCAAATATTCGTGAGAGGAAGCAAATTGAAGATTAGGGTTTCCAAGAAAGAAAAAAAACCCTAGCAAAGTTGGGAGACTCATAGGGCAGTGATAAAGAAGGTTTAAATGGCACTGATATCCTATCATCCTAGCACCATGAACTACATAAGATGTTTACAAGTGATCTACCTTGGATGTTTAGGGTTTTACCTTTATAGAGAAGACTACTCGACAGGTATGACTAGAGAAGACACAGGTATGTTTTGAAATCTGATTCTTGATTAAGTTCATAATATGTTTGTCTTCATTTTATTGAAGTTAGTACAATTATGAATGTCTGATAATGAATGAATGTGAGTGATAGAATACATTCATTGATTAGGTTTATGACACTTATGATTGTACTAATGCACTTGTGGTGTTGTATGAGGATGTTGTTGTCTGCTAACATGAAAGGTACACCAAGAAAGACAAATCGAGTTGTATGACCATGATGACATGGAGACAAAGACTCATCCATAGTATTTGATCACATAGAAGCTCTACTTACGAGGTATGTATGACCTTGTTCTACTATTCTTAAATTATGCGATATGTAGGTTCTAGCTCAAGATCTCTAAAATCATTTAAGAGAACAAAGAAGATATTGTTTGGGTATAATAATCCAGGTATGTTTTCCTATATCAAGTTATAATCCTACCTTGTGTTAGGATCTTAGGTAAGTATACCTGTGTATGAAATGATCCTGACCATACATAATGTTTTGGTAGTATCGAGATTATACTAATGAATGTATGATTGTGTATGAGATCATGAGGATGACACTAGTGCACACTTAAGCATGCATATTGGTACAAAATGAATAGAATTTCAAAGACATATAGAGATCAAGCGCGAGGAAATCACACAAACATAAAACATAAGTATTTGAGTTGTTATTTGAATCTCTGAAATAGTAAATGATATTGCTTGTAATACCTGTATGCATATTTGTATTCCTAGAATATATCAAGCATAGTGTAAGCATTCATATAGCATTGAATAGTATACTACTAATATCCATATGAGGGGTAAGTTGGACAAACATTCCATTGTTGTTTATCTAGAATGAAACCTCTTTGATGACATGATGAGAGCTATGCATGCTATTGATAGTATGTTCTGGTAGAGATGGAAGGCATCTAGATAGCCACTGTATGCATACAGGATATGGAAAAGTGTTGTGCCAAAATATTGTTCCAGATAGTTGCATGACTATGTGAATCATATCTGTATGCATAGTAGGTTATCATGTCAACATGATTTGATGATTATGAAGTATTACTAATCATGTAATTAACTTTGATTTATAGGAAAGATAATGTGATATGATCTACTAAAGAAGGACGATGAACACCAAACAAGTGATGGATGTTCAACAAGAAGACTTACAAATCAAATGTAATATAGAAGGCTCGTGGCTGTAAGATTCCCTTAGAAAGAGGAAGAGGATCATGACGAGATGTTTGCTCCAAGTGGCTAGATAAAGACCATTCTCTTAATGGTGTAATTGAAGAAAACTCTGTACGGGTACCTAGGATCAATAGTCATTTGATGAGCTTAATGATCACCATGGGTGATGCAGATTTCAACCTTTGCTAGAAGGTTAGAGATGGTGTCTATATATAGATGACATTCTTCTCGTAGATGAATAGAAGAAGGAAATCACCACATAGTTTGAAAGATCTTGAGGCTCAAATCAGTAGACCCATTTGATGAGAGATGGCATAGATAAGATATGTAGAAGATCACTCAATACAGAGTGTGAATGATGTTCAGTCACAGAGGGAGAATTGATAGCTTCTTGAAAAGCTTGGGCTTTACCAAAAGTAAAGCTGATCCTAACCTTTACCTTAAGGCTATGGATGATAAACCTGTCATACTATTAATGTATGTGGATGATCCCTTTCTGACAGGGAATGAGAAATAAGTCATGGAAAGCAAGAAAGAAGTTACGTACAAAATTTGAGATGAGAGATCTAGGATTGATGCATTACTTCCTAGGTCTAGAAGTATAGCAAGGCCCGAAAGGAATCTTTCTCAACCAGAGAAAGTATGCTATGAAAATATTGAAAAGATTTGATATGTTTGAATGTCAGGACATGACCACTCCCATGGGTTCCAACTTGAAGCTGTTAGTTGATGACTCATCAGAGTTAATGGATGTGACTCTGTACAGACAAATTATTGGGTCATTGATGTATCTGACAAATACCAGGCCAGATATATGCTTTGTGGTTAACACCTTGAGTCAGTATTTAGTGGAACCTAGACGAGTTCACCTGATAGATACAAAGCATGTGATGAGGTACCTAAAGGGTATGATAGATTTTGGTCTATGTTATCTTGGAGATCATGACTTCAGGTTTTATGGCTACATAGATGCTGATTGGGTAGGAACTGTATCAGACAGGAAGAGCACATCGGGTGGATGTATTTCCTGGGATCCTCCATGATCTCGTGGATTAGAAGGAAGCAATCTAGTGTGGCTCTCACCACGGCTGAAGCGGAATGTATAGCTACTTGCTCTGCTAGTTGTGAAGCGATATGGCTTCGGAAGTTGTTATCAATATTATTTGACATAGAGATGGACCCCATTGTGATCCTATCTGACAACAAGAGTTGTATCAAGATGACAGAGAATCCAGTGTTCTATGATAAGTCAAAGCACATAGAGATCCGATATTTTCATATAGAGGATATGGTGCAGAAAGGAGCTATCAAGCTCGAGGCTGTGAGCACTGACGAACAAGTTGCTAATATATTGACCAAACCTCTATGTCGAGTAAAGTTTGAGTGTTTCCGAGACAAGCTTGGTGTCGTTTAGAAGGACCCTCCTCAAAAGGGGGAGTGATATGGTTGATAATGATATTTGGATACTAGTATCGATGTGGATACTTGTATCAATGATGATATTTCCTATATCGACAGTAAGGTCGATGATGAGGATACATGTATTGATGATGTGGATACTTGTATCTATGATGAGGATAGTTGCATTTATGATTTGGAAACTTGGATCGATGATGAGGATACATGTATTGATTATGAGGTTACTTGTTCTGACGATGAGGTTGATTTTGAGGTTACCTATCCCGACGATGAGGTCAATGATATCAGCGATAAGGTTGATAAGTGGTCCTTAGACTTTGTCTAAATGGACGTGATAGGACTGCATCGTCCCTGAATGTTTGGTTCAAAATGTACGTGAGGGGACTGCATTGTCCCTGAACATTTGGTTCAAAATGTACGTGATAGGACTGCATCGTCCCTGAACATTTGGTTCAAAATGTATGTGATAGGCCTACATCGTCGCTGAACATTTGGTTCAAAATGTACGTGATAGGACAACATCGTCCCTAAACATTTGGTTCAAAATGTAGATGATAGGACTGCACCATCCCTGAACATTTGGATCAAAATGTACATGATAGGACTACATCGTCCCTGAACATTTGGTTCAAAATGTACATGATATGACTGGATTGTCCCTGAACATTTGGTTCAAAATGTATGTGATAGGATTTCATCATCCCTGTACATTTGGTTCAAAATGTATGTGATAGGACTGCATCACCCCTGAACATTTATTTATAAATGTATGTGATAGGACTGCATTGTCCCTGAACATTTGGTTCAAAATGTACGTGATAGGACTGCATCATCCCTAAACATTTTGGTTCAAAATGTATGTGATAGGACTACATCATCCTTAGAAATGAGACTTGTCTTAAGTGGATCAAGGACTGCATCGTCCCTAGACATGAGACTTGTCTTAAACGGATCAAGGACTGCATCATCCCTAGACATAAGACTTGTCTTAAACTGATCAAGGACTGCATCATCCCTAGACACGAGACTTGTCTTAAATGGACCCAGGACTGCATTGTCCCTAGACATAAGACTTGTTTTAAATGGATCAAGGACTGCATCATCCCTAAACATGAGACTTGTCTTAAACAGATCAAGGACTGCATCGTCCCTAGACATGAGACTTGTCTTAAACGGATCAAGGACTGCATCGTCCCTATACATGCGACTTGTCTTAAATGGATCAAGGACTGCATCATCCCTAGACACGAGACTTGTCTTAAAAGGATCAGGATTGATCATCCTGTAAAGTAGATCTGGATTGCATCATCCATAGGAATGAGAGGTGTCTAAAATTGAGAGGGATTTATCATCCTGTAATTTAATTGTGTGTGTTGCAGAGTATGTTGCTACTATTGATCGAGATGATCTAGATGATGCTGTCGATCGAGATGATCTAGATGTTGATGTTGTTGATCGAGGTGATCCAGATGTTGATGCTGTTGATCAAGAGGATCCATATGTTGATGTTATTGATCGAGAGGATCCAGATGTTGATGTTGTTGATTGAGATGATCCAGATGTTGATGCTGTTGATCAGGAGATCCATATGATGATGTTGTTGATCTAGAGATCTAGATGATTCTATTGATTGAGATATCCAAACGATGATGTTACTGTAGCTGTTTGAGTGCTGCAGAATATGAAGACCTAGTACAGAAGATGTTGATGTTCCAATATTGAAGATATTTAAGATGTTTCAGTAACTGTTTGAGTTACTGATGATGTATGAAGAAAGCTTCTAGTGATTTATAGATGTATCATGTAGTTGATGACTCCTTTCTCTTGTAGATGTTGTTATAATATCCTTCTCGTTAAGGGGGGTTGTTGAAATATTGTAACATCTAATAATATTATATTTGTACTTTATTATTCTGGAGATGTTTCATTCCGTCGTGAAGACCTTATTATATATCCGGAGATGTTTATTCCTCCATCAGAATGTGGTAACTTGGGTTATTATACTTCCCTAGTGGGGTCGGCCCAGATTCAGTTGTAATGGGGTGTTTAACCCAGTGATTAAAGATGGGGCTAACCTGGTTAGTGTAAAAGTCAAGTCAGAGTAGTGTATAAATAGAGGAGGTGTGTTCCTCATTTAACACACATTCACTCACTTGTGATTGGCACATAGGTGAGAGAGAGATGTGCTATGGAGGAGAAGGAGCTCATGTTTGGGGATTACATCTTTGTATTTGCTGGTCATCTATTTTGAGGAAGCTTTGTTGGGTTTTCTACCCCATGAGAGTTTCCCAGGATAAATTTGTGTCTCTTGTGTTTATGCTATGCTTTTTGTTCTTTCAATCATTTTGTATATGCTATTGTTGTGAAATGGAATGTAATACTGATGTTTTATATCTTAACATATTAAATCTTAACATGGAATCAGAGCTATCCTAAAGGAAGGCAATGCATGGCACTTACGACACTTGTCTCTCTTACGACAATTTGAAAGTTGGGTTTTATATAGCAAAAACCAGTCATTGTGGCACTTTCGCTATAAATCTATTTGGACGAAGGTTCGGGATCTGAAACTTCTAGAGACCTAAGATAACATACCCCTTTACCTTTTTCCCGAATGAAAGCCTTGGATTCATTGTACTTTGTGATATATGAGCAGTACAAGTTAGGGTTTCTGCCTCTTCCAGAATGCAGTCCTAAACAGGCGACCTAGGAAAAAAGGTCATATCTCGGGCTACGAAGCTCCAAATGAAATTTCGTAAAAATTGATAGGTAGGGAATGGACTATAGTTTCACAAGTCTTCCTTTCAGATGTCGAAGTTTAAACAGTGACACGTGGTACTCCATACAAGTTTGCTATGTTTTTTCATCCCATAAATAGGTCATGTTGCGACACTTGGCATAACTCTTTGCCAGAGAATCCATTAAAGCTCATACCTGTGGGTTTGGAAAGATGACAAGTCAGGATACCAAAGGCCGAAGTTTCAAACTATGGAGATTCAAAATTGCAGAGATACACCAGAAACAATAGGGTACATCTTAATTGGCTCAGCGAAGGAAATCTAAGAAGAGGAGGAAGAGGCTCTCACTTAGGGTTTTCAATTTTTAGGTCTGGAAGGACCTGATAGAATGTTGGAGAAACCTGATACAACATTGGAAAATTTGATAATGGAATTGGAATCCATTCATCTTATATATTAATCCTCCATCAAAATGTCGTGGGAGGAAGGAGATTGAAGATTAGGGTTTCCAAGAAAGAAGAAACCCTAGAAAAGTTGGGAGACTCATAGGGAAGCGATAAAGAAGGTTTAAATGGCACTGATATCCTATCATCCTAGAACCATGAACATACATAATATGTTTACAAGTGATCTACCTTGGATGTTTAGGGTTTTACCCTTATAGAGAAGACTACTCGACAGGTATGACTTGAGAAGACACATGTATGTTTTGAAATCTGATTCTTGATTAAGTTCATAATATGTTTGTCTACATGTTATTGAGGTTAGTACAATTATGATTGTTTGATAATGAATGCATGTGAGTGATAGAAGACATTCATTGATCAGTTTTATGATACTTATGATTGTACTAATTCACTTGTGGTGTTGTATGAGGATGATGTTGTCTACTAACATGAAAGTTACATCAAGAAAGACAAATCAAGTTCTATGACCATGATGACATGGAGACAAAGACTCATCCATAGTATTTGATCACATGGAAGCTATACTTACGAGGTATGTATGACCTTTTTATACTATTCTTAACTTATGAGATATGCAGGTTCTAGCACAAGGTCTCTAAAATCATTGAAGAGAAAAAAGAAGATATTGTTTGGGTATAATAATCCAGGTATGTTTTCCTATATCAAGTTAGAATCCTACCTTATGTTAGGATCTTAGGTAAGTATACTTGTGTATGAAATGATCATGACCATACATAATGTTTTGATAGTATTGAGATTATACTAATGAATGTATGATTATGTATGAGATCATGAGGATGACACTAGTGCACACTTAAGCATCCATAGTGGTACAGAATGAATAGAAGTTCAAATACATATAGAGATCAAGCGGGAGGAAACCACACAAACATAAAAGATAAGTATTTGAGTTGTTATTTGAATCTCTGAAATAGTAAATGATATTTCTTGTAATAATTGTATGCATATTTGTATTCCTAGAATATATCATGCATAGTGTAAGCATTCATATAGCATTGAACAGTATACTACTAATATGCATATGATGGGTAAGTTGGACAAACATTCCATTGTTGTTTATCTAGAATGAAACCTCTTTGTTGACATGATGAGAGCTGTGCATGCTCTTGATAGTATGTTCTGGTAGAGATGTAAGGCATCTAGATAACCACTGTATGCATACAGGATATGGAAAAGTGTTGTGCCAAAATATTGGTCAACATAGTTGCATGACTATGTGAATCATATCAGTATGCATAGTAGGTTATCATGTCAACATGATTTGATGATTATGAAGTATTACTAATCATGTAATTAACTTTGATTTGTAGGAAATATCATGTGATATGATCTACAAAAGAAGGATGATGAACACCGAATAAGTGATGGATGTTCAACAAGAAGACTTACAAATCAAACGTAATATAGAAGGCTCGTGGTTAGAAGATTCTCTTAGAAAGAGGAAGAGGATCATGATGAGATGTTTGCTCCAAATAGCTAGATAAAGACCATTCTCTTAATGGTGTAATTGAAGAAATCTCTGTATGGGTACCCAAGATTGATAGTCATTTGATGAGCTTAATGATCACCATGGGTGATGCGGATTTCAACCTTTGCTACGAGGTTGAATATGGCGTCTGTATATAGATTGCATTCTTCTCTTAGATGGATACAATAAGGAACTCACCACAGAGTTTGAATGATCTTGAGGCTCAAATCAGTAGACCCATCTGACGAGAGATGACACAGATAAGAAATGCAGAAGATCACTCAATATAGAGTGTGAATGATGTTCAGTCACATAGGGAGAATTGATAGCTTCTTAACAAGCTTGGGCTTTACCAAAAGTAAAGTTGATCCTAACCTTTACCATAGTATTATGGATGATTAACTTGTCATACAATTACTGTATGTGGATGATCCCGTTCTGACAGGGAATGAGAAACAGATCGTGGAAAGAGGGAAGAAGCTAGCCACATAATTTGAGATGAAAGATATCGGATTGATGCATTAATTCTTAGGTCTGGAAGTATAGCAAGGCCCAGAAGGAATCTTTCTCAACCAGAGAAAGTATGCTGTGGAAATCTTGAAAAGATTTGATATGTTTAAATGTAATTACATGACCACTCCCATGGGTTCCAAGTTGAAGCTGTTAGCTGATGACTCATCTGAGTTAATGGATGTGACTCTGTACAAACAAATTATTGGGTCATTGATGTATCTGACAAATACCAAGCCATATATATGCTTTGCGATGAACACCTTGAATCAATATCTAGTGGAACCTAGATGAGTTCACCTGATAGCTAAAAAGCATGTGATGAGGTACCTAAAGGGTACAATAGATTTTGGTCTATGTTATCTTGGAGACCATGACTTCAGATTGTATGGCTACACAGATGTTGATTGGGAAGGAAGTGTATCAGATAGGGAGAGCACATCGGGTGGATGTTATTGTCTGGGATCTTCCATGATCTCGTGGTTTAGCAGGAAGCAATCTAGTGTGGCTCTTAGCACAGCTGAAGCGGAATGTATAGCTTCTTGCTATGCTAGTTGTGAAGCAATATGGCTTCGAAAGTTGTTATCGAGATTATTTGACTTAGAGATGGACCCCACTGTGATCCTGTGAGACATCCAAAGTTGTATCAAGATGACAGAGAATCCAGTGTTCTATGATAAGTCAAAGCACATAGAGATCCAATATTTTTATATATAGGATATGGTGCAGAAAGGAGCTATCAAGCTCAAGTATGTGAGAAATGACGAACAAGTTGTTGATATATTGAGCAAACCTCTATATCGAGTAAAGTTTGAGTATTTCCAAGACAAGCTTGGTGTCATTCAGAAGGAACCTCCTCGAAAGGGGGAGTGATATGGTCGATGATGATATTTGGATATTGGTATTGATGTGGATACCTGTATCGATGATGAGATTTCCTATATCGTTGGTAAGGTCAATGATGAGGATACATGTATTGATGATGTGGATACTTGTATCGATGATGAGGATACTTGTATTGATGATGTGGATACTTGTATCGATGATGAGGATACATGTATCGATGATGAGGTTACTTATTCCGACGATGAGGTCGATGATGAGGTTGGCTGTCCCAATGATGAGGTCGATGATATCAACGATAAGGTTGATAAGTGGCCCTTAGACTTTGTCTAAGTGGATGTGATAGGATTGCATCGTCCCTGAACATTTGGTTCAAAATGTACGTGATAGGAGTGCATCGTCCCTGAACATTTGGTTCAAAATGTACGTGATAGGATTGCATCATCCCTGAACATTTGGTTCAAAATGTACGTGATAGGACTACATCATCCCTGAACATTTGGTTCAAAATGTACGTGATAGGAATGCATCATCCCTAAAAATTTGGTTCAAAATGTATGTGCTTGGACTGCATCGTCCCTGAACATTTGGTTCAAAATGTACGTGATAGGAGTGCATTGTACCTGAACATTTGGTTCAAAATGTATGTGATAGGACTGCATCGTCCTTGAACATTTGGTTCAAAATGTACATCATAGGACTACATCATCCCTGAACATTTTGGTTCAAAATGTACGTGAATGGACTGTATCATCCTTATACATGAGACTTGTCTTAAATGGATCAAGGACTGCATCACCCCTAGACATGAGACTTGTCTTAAATGGATCAAGGACTGCATCATCCCTAGACATGAGACTTGTCTTAAATGGATCAAGGACTGCATCGTCCCTAGACATGAGACTTGTCTTAAACAAATCAAGGGTTGCATCATCCCTAGACATGAGACTTATCTTAAATGGATCAAGGATTGCATCGTCCCTAGACATGAGACTTGCCTTAGACGGATCAAGGATTGCATTGTCCCTAGACATGAGACTTGTCTTAAATGGATCAAGGACTTCATCTTCCCTAGACATGAGACTTGTCTTACATGGATCAAGGACTGCATCGTCCCTAGACATGAGACTTGTCTTAAACGGATCAAGGACTGCATCATCCCTAGAAATGAGACTTGTCTTAAATGGATCAGGGATGGCATTGTCCCTAGACATGAGACTTGTCTTAAATGGATCAAGGATTGCGTCATCCTTAGACATGAGACTTGTCTTAAAAGGATCAGGATTGATCATACTATTAAGTAGATCGAGATTGCATCATCCATAGACATGAGAGGTGTCTAAAATTGAGAGGGATTGATCATCCCATAATTGAATCATGTGTATTGTAGAGTATGTTTCTACTGTTGATCGAGATGATCCAAATGATGCTGTCGATCGAGATGATCCAAATGTTGATGCTGTTGATCGAGAGGATCGAGATGTTGATGCTATTGTTCGAGAGGATCTACATGTTGATGTTGTTGATCGAGAGGATCCAGATGTTGATGTTGTTGATCGAGAGGATCTAGATGTTGATGTTGTTGATCGAGGTGATCCAGATGTTGACACCATTGATCAAGAGATCTAGATGATGATGATGTTGATCTAGAGATCCAGATGATGCTGTTGATTGAGAGATCTAGATGATGATGTTACTGCAGCTATTCGAGTGCTGCAGAAGATGAAGACTCAGTACTGAAGATGTTGATGTTCCAGTATTGAAGATCTAGAAGATGTTCCAGTAACTGTTTGAGTTACTAATGGTGTATGAAGAAAGCTTCCAATGATTTATAGATGTATCATGTAGTTGATGACTCCTTGCTCCTGCCGATGTTGTTATAATATCCTTCTCGTTAAGGGGGAGTGTTGAAATATTGTTACTTCTAAGAATATTATATTTGTACTTTATTATTCCGGATATGTTTCATTCCTCCGTGAAGACCTGATTGTATATCCGGAGATGTTTATTCCTCCGTCGGAATGTGGTAACTTGGGTTATTAGACTTCCCTAGTGCGGTTGTCCCAGATTCAGTTGTAATGGGGTGTTTAACCCAGTGGTTAAAGATGGGACTGACCTAGTTAGTGTAAAAGTCAAGTTGGAGTAGTTTATAAATAGAGGAGGTGTGTTCCTCATTTAACACACATTTACTCACTTGTGATTGGCACATAGGAGAGAGAGAGATATCTGCTATAGAGGATAAGGAGCTCATGTTTGGGGATTACATCTTTGTATTTGCCGGCCATCTATATTGAGGAAGATTTGCTGGTTTTTCTACCCCATGAGGGTTTCCCAGGATAAATCTGTTTCTCTTGTGTTTATGTTGTGCTTGTTGTTCTTTCAATGATCCTGTATATGCTATTGTTGTTAAATGGAATTTAATACTGATATTTTCTATCTTAGCATATTAAATCTTAGCACATGTTACATGCTATGTTATGGTTTGAGAAAAGACTAACTATTCAACTCTAGACAAATTTTGTTCTCAATAGTTAATTAAGGACCTTGGATACTTCTTCCTTATAGCCCCCCCCCCCTAGATCTCATTATACATAATAACTCGGTGGTATGATGGAGTAGAGGATGGGTTGTGAAGCATAAGTAAAACGTAGGCAGACCAAGTACAGTGGAGATGCATAGACGGTTGAAGTTCATGTTATATGGTTGAAGTTCCTATTCTATTCAAGACCAGTCGATAAGGGAAACAAAATAAAAAGGTAAAGTAGCACTGTCGTTCTAAAAATCAAGATTATACAAACATTTTTGTCCCAGTTCGTACAGTCAAATGCGGGAGTGGGCACTAGGCATTCTAAGAAAATTGTCATCTTTCAACATTTTCCATCACTAGATGTTGTTGCATATTCTTAATCATATTGAAACTCGATAGCTAGTTGGGATTGTAAGTGTAGTAGCATCGATGGTATTCATATTAATAAATCCTAGGAATCTTAAACCGTGTACCATAGGAAGGTGTTGAGTCGACGACTGAGCAATTGGGGGAAATAGCCCATGCAATACAGTTTTAGATACAAAGTCTGGATTGTTGCTCTAACTCATTAACTAGATGCATGGAGGCTAGCAGAGTGGGAACTTCCCCAAATCCCCATGATTCTTGGTAAAGGTGGGGGGCACAGTGCACACACCTGTTTCATGTAGGGCTGCAACCGTGGCGAGTGGTAGCTACATGTGAAAAGTTAAAAGGAGGCTAAATTCTCAAGAACTTTGATCAGGAAACAATGGAAAATAGGGCAAGGCACATAGCACATGGAATCATATGTGTATACACAGAACATATGAAGAAAGAAGCAATTGTTGTTGATTCTATGGTTGGGAATCAATAAATGCCATTTTGAATAACGTCTAACAGATATTTGTAACAACCCACTCTCGGGTCTAGGCTTCAAATTTGAATCCTTCAAGGCCCATTTGAAGTTACAAATTTTCAATCAAATAATAATATTGTGTTTGAACTTTGAAGTTACAAAATTTTAATCAAATAACAAAATTTTTAAATAATTGATGGGATCACGAATGGATAAAATGATGTACATACCTCTAAATTCATACGATGTCAAAAATCCAGTTAGCCTTGAAGTTGAGCTCCTCAAAGAAAAAAAAAATCTTTATATATGTTTATGGAAGGCTGGCATTGGCAACTTCGCTATGCAAAATTTCCCGAAGGACTAGAGGAGATAGGGTAGGTGGAACTTGGAAGTAGCTCGACCATGATGGAGCAGGGGTATAAGCAAAATCTTGTTTGTATTCATGTAATATTATATATTGATGTTCGGAGCCATGGAAGCATGGAGTTCAAGCATTGACTTGATACAACAAAGAAAACACAAGGTGGGACTCGAGAGCTGTAGGATTGACTTGATACAACAAAGAAAACACAGGGTGTGAGGCTGGGAGACATAGATGGTAGGATTAACTTGATACAAAAAAGAAAACAAAGGGTTGTGGGAAGGGGCCACGGGCAGGAGTGACAACCTACAACATTACAAGAAGTTTATGGATTGTGGAGTTTGTACGAAATGCCAAAGTCGGGGCACATTAACATAATATATTATACATTGAATACTCAATTAACTCATGGAATAAGAAGTCATGAATTGGTATGTGATAATTGGTAACTTGGTAATCCCGTTGCTAGCAACACGTATGATCCATCGACCATATTTAATAAATTTGTTGTTTCCATTAAATTTGTTAAACACGTAAGCGCTCATCACTAACACGAGAACTTAGAAGCGTTCAAGCCATGGGTTGCACAGTGTAAGCCCATCCACATAAAATGGTCAAGGATATTATTAGAGGCCCAATGGCCCATGATCCATCGATGATTGGACACGTGGATATTGGAGAGTAACCGAGTACCAAGTCCCACTCCCAAGTTGTTGATGTATTTGTAACTTTGGAATGTATTTCACATATGTATATTGTATTCCTATAGAGATGTTATTATTCCTCTATACGGAAGTGTTGTCATTTATATTGTAAGTGTCGTAACTTATACTTGATGGGTTATTAAACCGCCTTGATGGGGTCGTCCCTGTATAAGTCATGTGGGTTAAAGGGTTATTAGACCACCCTATTGGGGGTCGGCCCTATTAGCATTATGTTATGTGATTAAGTTGAGGCCGACCTAGTAAGGTTATTAGGCAAGTCGAGTCATGTATAAATAGAGTGCGGGAGGCACTCTAATTGATCATTCACTTACTCACTTATACACTCATTGGAGAGTGGTGCACTAGTGGAGGAGGAGAAGCCGTTGCTAGGAGACTATCTCTTATGCTTGGGTTTTGTATCATTGCTCTATCTATCTCTGAGGAAGTTATTGGGATTTTTCACCGTTATAGTTTTCCCCAAGGAAACTCGGTGTGTCTATTGTCTCTTATGTTTGCTTCTTGTGATTGATATGATGTACATGTTATTCTCTCAGTTAAGATCCTAGATCATATTAAATAGATGCTTAAAAACTAACATGGTATTAGAGCTAACCTGAGAAGAAGACACTGTGCGGTTGCGGAAGCTAGGTATTCTTGTTTTTTGGGTTTATCTCCACAGATATTGAAAGGCAGGAGGCTAGATTGACTCCCCTCAGCAAGGCACATATTTTTGTCGAAACAAAATTCAATTTTGATCATTTTCATATTTTGACCTAAAAATTTGGGATTCCACAAAAAGTGGAATTTCTGAATCTAAGACCATGGCTGGATGCTCCTAAAAAAAATAGAAGTTCAGAGCTTTGGATCAAACTTTTTGGTTGAGTGAAGCTCCAGGAAAATCAAACCCTAGTTTGGGGTCCTCTAAAGTGAAGCCAAAAATTAGGGCTTCTGTAAAAGTTGGAATTTTTGAAATCTGAGACCATGGCTAGAATCACCTCTGAAAAATCGAAGTGTAGAGACCAAGATCGAAATTTTTGGATGTGTGAAGCTCCGAAAAAATCAAACCCTAATTCAAGGTCATCCCTAGTGAATCCAGAAGTTTGAAAAGCAAATTTGAGGGGTGAAACTTGTTGAGATATTGTAACTTCAAAGAATATTATATTTGTACTTTATTATTCCGGAGATGTTTCATTCCTCCGTGAAGATCTTATTGTATATCTGGAGATGTTTATTCCTCCGTTGGAATGTGGTAACTCGGGTTATTAGACTTACCTAGTGGGGGTCGGCCCTATATATGTTATGTGGGTCAAAGGGTTATTAGACCACCCTAGAGGGGTCGGCCCAGTCAGTTGTAGTGGGGTATTTAACCCATTGGTTAAATACGAGCCTACGTGTACCTTTGTAAAATACATGTCAGTGTAGTGTATAAATAGAGGAGGTGTGTTCCTCATTTGACACATACACTCACTTGAGAAAGGAGCACTTGTGGAGGAGAGGTCTGCTATGGTGGAGGAGGAGATCATATCTTTGGTTTGCATCTTTGTGTATTGCTGGTCATCTATATTGAGGAAGCTTTACTGGGTTTTCTACCCCATGAGGGTTTCCGAGGATAAATCTGTGTCTCTTGTGTTTATGCTATGCTTGTTGTTTCTTCAGTGATCCTGTATATGCTATTATTGTGAAATGGAATGTAATGCTGCTATTTTCAGTCTTATCATATTAAATATTAACATCGTATCAGAGCTAACCTGAAGGAAGGCAAGGTATGGCACTTACGACACTTGCTTTACATACGACAATTTGAAGGTTAGGGTTTTACATAGCAAAAACCAGTCATCGTGGAACTTTCGCTATAAATACATTTATGCGAAGTTTCAGGGTCTGAAAAAGTTACAGGTTGAAGATAACATCCCCAGGTACCTTGTGTCCAAAGGGAACCCTCAGATTCGTTGTACTTTATGAGTTATGATCAGTACAAGTTAGGGTTTCTGCCTCTTCCAGATCTCTGTCAAAATCAGGTAACCTTGGAAAAAAGGTCATAACTTGGGCTAGGAAGATCCAAATGAAATTTCGTAAAAAGTTACAGGTAGTACACAGACTGTACTATCTCAGGAAACTTTTTCATAGGCTGAAGGTGAACCAGTGACACGTGGCATGCCGTAAAAGTTCTCTCTCCTGTTTTATCCCATAAACAGGTCACATTGCGACACTTGGCATAACTCTCTCCCAAAGAATCCAATTGAGGTCATACCTATCAGGATAGAAATCTAACAAGGAGAGATATCTCAGGAAAATTTTTCAGAGGCCGAAGGTCAAACAGTGACACGTGGCATGCCGTACAAGTTTGCTCTCCTGTTTTATCCCATAAACAGGTCACGTTGCGACACTTGGCATAACTCTCTCTTAGAAAATCCAATTGAGGTCAGACCTATCAGGATGGAAAGATGATAGGTCAGGATACTACAAAAAACGTTTTAAGACCCTCTGGAGCAAAAATTTCAGAGTTATAGTAGAAACAATCAGGTGCATATTTCTGTCAAAACAGAATTATTTTTGGAGCACCTTTATTCATGGCTTCCGGAATTTAGGGTTTCGGAGAAAGTTAGAATTTTTGGAATCGGAATCCACGGCTGGAAGATCCTCATAAAAATAAGAGTTTAGAGCCTTGGATCAAACCTTTTGATTGAGCAAAAGGGTGGGCTTCATCAAAACCTAGTTCGGGATCCTGTCAAGAAGATCTAGAAGTTTGAAAGGCAATTTTGAGGGGTTAATTTTTGGAGATTTCAAAATTGAAGTATGCTAGTTTGATCAGCTCAGCAAGACACATCCTTCCATTCATTCGGAAGTGTGAAAGTCAAAGATTGAATTTTTAGGGTTTCTCTAGCAAACCCTAATCAAGCCCTAGATCAAGTGTCAGGGGGAGTTGAGGCTAAGGCCTTACATAAGAATACTACAAGAAGTCTCGACAGGTATGACTTGAGGTTCAGGTATGTCTTGAAATCTGATTCTTGATTAAGTTCATAATGTGTTTGTCTTCATGTTATTTATTAGAACAATCTTGATTAATGTTAGAATTGTCTTATCACCCTAGTAATAGTATGAATGCATGTGAATGATCGAAGACATTCATTGATTAGGGCTATATGATTGTACTAATGCATTATGGTGTTGTATGAGGTTGATGTCGTTTGCTAACAAGATACAGGTACATCATAAAAGACAAATCAAGCTCCTTAAAACATGACAACATGAAGACAAAGACTCATCCATAATCTTTGTTCTACTTACGAGGTATGTATGACTTTGTTATATTATGCTTAACCTATGAGACATGCAGGTTCTAGCTCAGGATCTCTAAATCATTGAAGAGATTGTTTAGATATGTTGTACATAACCAAGTAGGTATACTAATCCAGGTATGTTTCCCATGACTCTTACCTTGTGTTAGGTTCCCTTATATAAGTATACTTGGAATGATTGGTTATGCTTATTCATAAAGTTATTGGGATTTTTCACCGTTATAGTTTTCCCCAAGGAAACTCTGTGTGTCTTTTGTCTCTTATGTTTGCTTCTTGTGATTGATATGATGTACATGTTATTCTCTGACTTAAGATCCTAGATCATATTGAATAGATGCTTAAAAACTAACATGGTATCAGAGCTAACCTGAGAAGAAGACACTGTGCAGTTGCGGAAGCTAGGTATTCTTGTTTTTTGGGTTTATCTCCACATATATTGAAAGGCAGGAGGCTAGATTGACTCCCTCAGCAAGGCACATATTTTTGTCGAAACAGAATTCAATTCTGATCATTTTCATATTTTGACCTAAAAATTTGGGATTCCACAAAAAGTGGAATTTCTGAATCTAAGACCATGGCTGGATGCTCCTAAAAAAAATAGAAGTTTAGAGCTTTGGATCGAACTTTTTGGTTGAGTGAAGCTCCAGGAAAATCAAATCCTAGTTTGGGGTCCTCTAAAGTGAAGCCAAAAATTAGGGCTTCTGCAAAAGTTGGAATTTTTGAAATCTGAGACCATGGCTAGAATCACCTATGAAAAATCGAAGTGTAGAGACCAAGATCGAAATTTTTGGATGTGTGAAGCTCCGAAAAAATCAAACCCTAATTCAAGGTCATCCCTAGTGAATCCAGAAGTTTGAAAAGCAAATTAGAGGGGTGAAACTTTGCAGTTTTCACATTCTGAGTATACCATCTTGATCAGGTCATCAAGGCCGATCTTTCTATCCTTTCAGAAGTTTGAAATTCAAAGTTTAAATTTTTAGGGTTTCTTTGACAAACCCTAATCCAGCTCGAGATCGAGATTTCTACAAATCAAGTGGATCGGGTTAATTCTAGAAAAGAGAGAGTTGGACACCTACATAAGTGAAGGGGTTCTTTTCCTAGAAGGAGAAGATATAGACAATGGAGAAGTGATAATGACCACTCTTAATGGCCTTCCTAGGTCATGTGATTCCTTCATCCAAGGAATTTGTGCTAGGAAGAAACTTATCACATTCAGTAGGCTATGGGAAGAATGCTCACAGGAAGAAGCTCGAATTGTAGCTTGAGAAGAAAATATGGGGAATGAAGATCAAGCTCTCACTGCACATGCCAAGAAGAGGTAATTTTTCCTCTAATTGTCCTAAAAACAAAAGGAACAACAACAACAACTACTAGAAGCAATCTGATAGGTATGACTTATAGGTATGTTTTGAAATCTATTCATGATTAAGTTTATAACATGATTTTATTCATGTTATTGAGTTTAGTAACAATCTTGTTTAATTTTAAGACTTGTCTTATCACCCTAGTAAAAGTATGAATGCATGATATAAGACATTCATTGATTAGGGTTATCACACTTATGATTGTATTATGATTGTACTAATGCACTGTGGTGTTGTACGAGGATAATGTTATCCGCTAACATGAAAGGTACAAATCAAGTTCTAGATCAAGACCATGGTGACATGAAGACAGAGACTCATCCATAGTTATGGATCACATAGAGGTATGTATAATTTGGTTCTACAATGGTTAACTTATGAGTTATGCAGGTCATTGAAGTGAACAAGAAAAACATTGCTAGACATAACTAGCAAATATGATGACCAGGTATGGTTTTCCTATATCAAGTTAGAATCCTACCCTATGTAAGGATCTTATACTTTTGTATGATTGATAATGATTACTCATGAAGTTACAAGTTTGATTAATCTAGGGTTTATGCATATGATGTCTCTTACCTTGATTGATGGTATGACTAACCAGAAGAGTTCTGTTGGGTAAAATTATCACTAGTTAATTTACCTTCAATTAATTGTCAACCAGGGTACATATACTTTGAGCTGCTACACTATATGTGCAGGAAAGGCAGTTTTAATGCTCGAGCTATCAGAAATGCTAGTCTACTTCAAACAAAGCAATGAAATGGATGAAACTATTGCTATCCTGGATGATCTATACTAAGGACTCATTGTTCTAAAACAAAAAGAAATCAATTTACTGACTATCAAACTCAGCATAGCCTACATCAATCTACAGCAATATGAAACTACAGTAATTTCCAAAACAATACTAATCTACCAGGGAAACACTAATCTACAGCAATACTTCAAAAGAACAACCTGCTGATAAATTAAACAAACCCTTGAACTACAGCAATCCCATAAAATACTCAACAGTCCACACTCAGCTACAGTACTGATGATTTATTATACAAATGAAAGAACTTAATAAGTTTCAGAATAAATATGATCTATTAACCTGAAAACTACACCATTAATCCTACAAGATCTAATGCTTAACTCCACACTAATACTTCTATAATTATTGCTGAAGTAACACCTGTGACCTCTTGACTTTGAATTGTTAACACACAGCCTATTACAATGAAGCTTGGCTGGTTATCGTTATCCCAATGTACTCTGTTTTATTTTATACATACTAATGCACACAGGAAAATGCCAAAGTTATTCAGACAATACTCATTAATCAATATCAAGGCTGTGTAAGAAATATTCGCTGGTTCTGGCCTGTATATACAGACTGTGAAATTAATGTTAATTTGAGGAAGCAGTATTATAAACCAGCATTCCTTTCCAAACTCATTCAATATCAAACATCACAACTTCAACTCTTATTTAATCACTTATTTAAAAGACTATTTAACAAACCCTATACGCTCTGTAGACTACGGTATTCAAACTCTCCACAAAATATTACAAATGCTGTTCAACTCCAACAAAATATCCTACAGGTCTGCGAGCTCGAAAGTAAAAAGGATGGGCTGTTCATCAATTATTCTCACGCTGCAGCAAAAAGATTCTTCAACAGCTAGAGTCGAGTTCATTATCCAGTTTGCTAATACCACGATTCATACTGGAAATCAAAAGGAAATTTAAATACACACCGTTCCTCAATCTCATTAAATCAATTCTATAATAAATCCAATCCAAATTATCACACATTTCATCATTGCCGTAACCATAATAATCACTCAGACTGAAAACCAAAGGAGATTTTAAATACAGATCACTCCCAAATCTATTCTCTGCACTAGATCACAATACAAATGAAATTAACTAATGACCTGCAGGCATACGTTCTATTTCCACTCACGGTCAGCAAAATCATTACTATTTCTGAAAACACTGTCAAAATAAGAAAACGTTACTCTACTACTGTAAAAATGCACAATACTAAAATACCAGAGGTTGGTGTTGAAGGGGGCCCTGCCCTCAACGCGTTCTAGCTTTAAATCAAAACTTTAAAGGAGATAAACGCTGATTTTATTGATGAAATAAAGTGTTACAGTCTTCTCCTCCTCGAGTATCCATCCTAAGGATTATTTATAGATGGATAGATGAACAAGATCCATCCCAGAATGCAGAGATTTGAGCAACTACCCAGAAAACGGCCAACACAAAATCTGGCAAAACCACGTCTGTTCCAGAAGCGATTTCTCCACATCCGTTCAGAAATTCTGAAAACTTCCCGCGGTTAGGGGTAAATGGGGCCATTTGTGAAGTGGGTTTCGAACCGTTTTGAAAAATTCCCAACCGTTTGTTCAGAAATTGAGCCCGAAATTAGGGTCCTGATCAAGGACGGAAATGACATTGCCAGATTGCTTGAGATCCATACACTGCTAAAAGTGGAGGGTAACAGCTCTTTGAACGAAGGAAATCCATGAAACAGCACCGGAATAAACTTCATAGGCATCTGGAAGGCGATGAAAGCTCAAGAGACACCCCAAATGTGGATCGAAGCCCCCGAATCACTGGTGCAGCTAACGTGAACCTGCCCTAGAGCACCGAAAACCCTGCACAAAGAAATAACGAGCCATCAGGTTACCGGATATATATATGTGGAGATTTAAAAACCCAATTTATATATAAAACAATGTAAAATAACCAAAAAAATCACTTACCAAGCCTTTGTCCACGTTGGTCTCTACGAAAGCATAACCATACACAAATAAACATTAATAAAACTAATTTATCATGTGATCTTATAGGTTTTATGCTGGAAAATAATGTATTGGACAGCCAATAATAGGAGATCAACATCTCCCCCAACCCAAAGATCATGCATGTCCCTATGCAAGAAAACCTCATACAACACGAATTGAAACTCGAAGTAAAGTCTGATAGAATTTAAAGTCTGATTTTGCAGACTTTACTCATCATTCCCGCACTTAGCAGGTCAGATATGTTGATGAACATCGGTGGTGATCAACAATCAAGTGTTCCAGGAGCAAAAATTGCTAGCAGAAGGACTTAATCCAAAACAAATCATGAGAAAAATACATAACGCTGATGGCACAAAGCTGAGAAACTCAGAATCTAAAATAGAAGAATGTAGCCCTCATTAATGGCCTTGCCATCCAAAAACTCAAAGAAGTAACCATGGCCCAAATCCAAATTCAGGGCCTTCTTGGAAAGTCCAGCTACTAGAGAATTATGCTCCCAGAAAACGTGATTGAAAATCACTTGAGGAGCCATGTGGATCAAATATCTTATATCTTTGCACCAAGGCATCAGAAAATAGCATCAAATGCCAACAGTCGATTGAGTCATGAAATAACTATCAAGGAGTCTCCATAAATTAGCTGAATTGGAACAGCTAACCTCATCACACCTAAAAAACCCCAATTGCAATAAAACAAGGTTATGATTTTTATTACAGGTTGCCAATCAATAATAAAGGATGAAACATTGTCCAAATTAACAATATGAAAGGAAAACCGTGATGTATCAATTAAATGAATGCCAAAGTTATTATGATAGTTCATAGCTCATCAACTTTTTTTAGTAATGGCAAAAGCATTTAATTATAACCATAAACCTCAATACATAGCAATTAAAACTTACCCAATCATGCCATGTGCATTACCTTTATCAGCATTTCTTACCTTTGCCATGTCAATTTGCAAAATTTTTATATTCCGGTACTTCATTCAGTATTTAATCCAGTACTTCAGCCAATGTAAAATACAGCAGTGCTTTCTAATTGATAAAAATAAACAAAAGTTACCAGCCTAGTAGTAATTACCAGCATCTTGAGCAGCAGCTGTACTATTCGAGTAAAGGCACTCACACAGTGATGTTAAACCATTAACTTTCCCAATATGCAACACTCAAATGAGTTGATAAACAAATAAACTGAATTAAAATTGGTTTGACCAAAACAGTTTATAGCATAATTACCTCATTTCCAGCTTACTGCTGCTCCTAATCACACAAGAAACCAAACTATGCCATGAAATCAATTTCTATTAACAATACAAAACAAACAATCAGGAACGCAGACCTCAATCAATCACCCTTATTTCTATGTAACTCAAACAATCTGAAATTCAGACTTCATCAATCACTCGTAACTCAAACAATCAGAAATTCATACTTCATCAATCACTCTTGTTTCTATGTAACTCAAACAATCTGAAATTCAGACTTCATCAATCACTCGTAACTCAAACAATCAGAAATTCAGACTTCATCCTTGTCATCCATACAGAACTTTTTCCACCAGGACATATGCCACAGGACAAGGAAAATATCAACAGAAGCTAATGGGGTACTGGTCCATTTTGACTCAGCTTCACACAGGATAATTTGAGTAGTGGAACAAATAGTACTAAATTTCTCAGCTATGTTTAGGCATCAAGCATAAACCCTTTTTTTTCTAGAATCAGGTAACCCAAAATGCAGAACAGTTGGAGATGATTATCAACTGGCTATCATTTTATTTTTTAATGAATTTATTAAATTTTAATTAACCATCCTTATGGCCTCTCTTTTACCTTCACATAGGTACGTTGTTCATATAGACAAGTATAGATGAGGCTATTAAAGAAGATATTAGAGTCAAAACCCACTGCCGGCAATCCTGGTCAGTACTCCGGTGGGGTAACTGTAACATCTTAAGAAGCTTCTTCCCCAGACAGATGCCCCATTGCCAACAGGCCTATTCAGCACCCTGATGGGTTTGCTTGTTCATACCACAGGTCGGTACCCGCTGCCAGCAGACCTGTTCAGTATCCCGGTGGGTTAACCTCTTACACCCTTTTTCTATCAGAGGCTCTTGTCCCAATTTCATCTTAAAGATAAAATTTATGATTTTCTCAAGCATAGATGAGTGGGGGAGCTGCTCTGAAAACCATCTAGGAGTGGGATGGTACCAGAATTGGAAGAGTATTCTTTGTATATGCCTGTAAAGATTTGCCCATATGAACAACTAACCTTTGTAACTGTAGAAAGTGAAAGTCATAAAGTGGCTAAAGACAATGTATATATATATGTGTTTAGTATTATAACAGCCAAGAGATAATAACCCCCAAACTGCCCGGTCCTGGACACCTTTTTAACATGATGCCTATCTTAAAAACAATTTCATGCCCATAACTGTAACTAACATCAATTCCCTCTCTCTATCTAGTGTGAAACCAAATCAAATGGTCCTAGCAGCCCATAGGTTCATAAACATAAAATATTTGGGAAGCTTAAAGCATTAATGTAGGCAATGCCTGGTGGGAAAGTACTCTTATGAATATCCAAAACAGTTCTGAAAAATATGACACACACAGATATTGACCTAATGCAGACATTCCAATAAATCAGTGAAACTCAGAAATTGACCCAAATTTACACAGTCCTTAAAAAAAATGTTTTGCAAAAATAATCAAAAGGTTGAAATAGAGTAGTGATAAAACACTTCCCTTAGGTTTCAAAACATTCTGAGCCTTACTGAAAAAAATATCTACACCCCTTTTAAAAAGAGACCTAATAAAACAAATTCCTGTACATATGTACAAAAAACAATTTTATTGAATGTTATTATGAGGAAGTGGGAGATGAAGTCATTCCTCCACCTACCAGCTCTAGCTCAGATTGCTGATTCGTGTTATGAAGGAATTCTTGCTTAAAAAGAGGTTTGTGATATATCTTTAACCAATATCCATTACCACAAATGCAACCTGTTCACCAATTGGTCTTATGTTTACAGAACCATTATTAAAAACAACAGTCACAATTTCATATTACCTTCTGGCATTTTTTCCTTGCTATGGGCTGCTGTTATAATAAATTTTCTGAAAGTATGGATTGGAGAGAAGGTCTAAATTCTGGTTAAAGATCTTATCATTTTATTGAAAAGAAAGAAAAACAACGAAGTTGCATTAATTTCTAAACTGAACATGCAACTTTTTTATTTATATACATATTTTCCTATTCTACTTAAGAAGAAAGAAAACATTTCTATTCAAGTATAGGAATTTTTCCAATGTAACCAAGTGCGAAGTAAAATTAAAAATATACCTTTATCCATATACGAAAAAGTTATTGCAATGATTACCTGGATAAGGAGAACCAACTGACTTACTTGCTTCTGCAACAAAAGGTGTTGAAGGAGGAAATGGTGTTGTAGTCTGGTTGCCTCTTGGAACCAACTTTCGAAGTAGTCCTGGTACTCACCTTCCTTCATCATATCATATAGATCCCCTTCTTCTGATTGATTGATTTCGGAAGTACATAGAGAATTTGCTGATACCTCCTCAATTTTCAGCTGCTTTCCATCCAATGTAACACCCAAGTTGTCAATTTCCTCTGCAATTTGGCAAGGAATATATTTTTGTGGCTCTTGGGACTTTGGTTCATTTGTTATCTCAGGAGATGTAGATAAACTCTTAACTTCTGTCAGGATGTGTTCTACCTGATAAGAAGAATTCCCAACTGCAGCTAGGATTTGAGAAAGTTTTCCCAAATTGATGGTTACTTCTGTATCCATTTCTGTCAGTTGTTTTGTTCATGTTTCGCACAAGGATCAATGTCTGGGACTCTTACAGCACCCAAGTTTTTATTTTTATTTAATTCAGATGTGTTTTAAATGATTCTAATCAAGACTACACGCTGCTCTTGCATAAAATGAAACACTCTTGAAATTAAATTGCGGAAAGTAAACACTCTTTTCAGGAAAGGTAAACACACTTTTTGCATAAAATAAAGCAAACATGCGAAGAAAAATAACCACACTTACCAGAAGGAAACAACAAGAATTTGGGGTAACCCACTAAAGTGGATGCGGCAGGCTGTTACACCATGGGAATCCCATTGTGAATTCGTCTTTGCGTCTTAATGTTTCCCCTCCACCTTGTTGTGTACTGTAAAAGGGATCCTATCTACCTGAACTTCTCAATCAAATTCAAAAAAAATGAGCAAAATACCAGCTTACCTTGAAGCAACTCCCCGGCAACGGCGCCAAAATGTTGGGTAAAATTATCACTAGTTAATTTACCTTCAATTAATTGTCAACCAGGGTACGTATAGTTTGAGCTGCTACACTATATGTGCAGGAAAGGCAGTTTTAATGCTCGAGCTATCAGAAATGCTAGTCTACTTCAAACAAAGCAATGAAATGGATGAAACTATTGCTATCCTGGATGATCTATACTAAGGACTCATTGTTCTAAAACAAAAAGAAATCAATTTACTGACTATCAAACTCAGCATAGCCTACATCAATCTACAGCAATATGAAACTACAGTAATTTCCAAAACAATACTAATCTGCCAGGGAAACACTAATCTACAGCAATACTTCAAAAGAACAACCTGCTGATAAATTAAACAAACCCTTGAACTACAGCAATCCCATAAAATACTCAACAGTCCACACTCAGCTACAGTACTGATGATTTATTATACAAATGAAAGAACTTAATAAGTTTCAGAATAAATATGATCTATTAACCTGAAAACTACACCATTAATCCTACAAGATCTAATGCTTAACTCCACACTAATACTTCTAGAATTATTGCTGAAGTAACACCTGTGACCTCTTGACTTTGAATTGTTAACACACAGCCTATTACAATGAAGCTTGGCTGGTTATCGTTATCCCAATGTACTCTGTTTTATTTTATACATACTAATGCACACAGGAAAATGCCAAAGTTATTCAGACAATACTCATTAATCAATATCAAGGCTGTGTAAGAAATATTCGCTGGTTCTGGCCTGTATATACAGACTGTGAAATTAATGTTAATTTGAGGAAGCAGTATTATAAACCAGCATTCCTTTCCAAACTCATTCAATATCAAACAGCACAACTTCAACTCTTATTTAATCACTTATTTAAAAGACTATTTAACAAACCCTATACGCTCTGTAGACTACGGTCTTCAAACTCTCCACAAAATATTACAAATGCTGTTCAACTCCAACAAAATATCCTACAGGTCTGCGAGCTCGAAAGTAAAAAGGATGGGCTGTTCATCAATTATTCTCATGCTGCAGCAAAAAGATTCTTCAACCGCTAGAGTCGAGTTCATTATCCAGTTTGCTAATACCACGATTCATACTGGAAATCAAAAGGAAATTTAAATACACACCGTTCCTCAATCTCATTAAATCAATTCTATAATAAATCCAATCCAAATTATCACACATTTCATCATTGCCGTAACCATAATAATCACTCAGACTGAAAACCAAAGGAGATTTTAAATACAGAGCACTCCCAAATCTATTCTCTGCACTAGATCACAATACAAATGAAATTAACTAATGACCTGCAGGCATACGTTCTATTTCCACTCACGGTCAGCAAAATCATTACTATTTCTGAAAACACTGTCAAAATAAGAAAACGTTACTCTACTACTGTAAAAATGCACAATACTAAAATACCAGAGGTTGGTGTTGAAGGGGGCCCTGCCCTCAACGCCTTCTAGCTTTAAATCAAAACTTTAAAGGAAATAAACGCTGATTTTATTGATGAAATAAAGTGTTACAGTCTTCTCCTCCTCGAGTATCCATCAGGTTACCGGATATATATATGTGGAGATTTAAAAACCCAATTTATATATAAAACAATGTAAAATAACCAAAAAAATCACTTACCAAGCCTTTGTCCACGTTGGTCTCTACGAAAGCATAACCATACACAAATAAACATTAATAAAACTAATTTATCATGTGATCTTGTAGGTTTTATGCTGGAAAATAATGTATTGGACAGCCAATAATAGGAGACCAACAAGTTCTATGGTCAAATATGAATATGCATGAGTAAGAGAAGTCTTCCCTGAAACTTTGAATGCTAATGCTTATTATTTGTGTTTGAAAGGATCATAACTATACATGTTTACGATTATTGTGTTTTGATAGTATTAAGATTATACTAATGAATGTATGATTATGTATGAGATCTCGAGGATAACACAATGATGATACTAGTAAGCATGCATAGTGATCGAGGATGGATATAAGTTCAAGGATAGGTAATATTGGAAGCAAAGATCAAGAGGGAGCATAATCCAGTAGCTACTGCAAGGAAGCAAAGAATGAGAGGGATTCCACCCTACAACCAAACAAAGATAAGTATTTGAATTGTCATTTATTACTTAAATGATGTTGTTCAGTTATGTACATACTTATGATGTATATTGTGCATGTTAGAATAGTTGCATTAATGAACAGTATACTACTAATACGCATGTAATGGGTAAGTGGTCTATGGCACTGTACAACATTCCATTGCTCCTTATCTAGAATGAAACCTCTTTTCCGACATGTTGGAGGTGTGCACACTCTTAACAATGTTCAGTAGAGATTGGAAGGCATCTAGAAAGTTACGAGATATGGATAAATGTTGTATTGATGCATTGGCTAAAATAATTGCATGACTGTATGAAATATTTCTTTATGTGTAAGAATTTGTTCTGAAAACTATGATATGTCTCTAATCATGCAATTTAACTTGTTTTGTAGGAAAGATCGTATACCACCACCTACAAAAGAAGGACTACAACATTTGTTCTACCAATAAAGCTATCTATTGAAGATATTGAAGAATCAGAAGTTCCTAGCATCCACATTGAAGTGATGGAAGGATGCCATGATCAAGCAGTGCTAGTTGATCATGAAGAATGATGTTTGAGATGTGGTCCCTGTTAGGATATTCCTATACTCCATCCTAGTCCCACCAGTATTTTGATCATTTACTTTTTCAGTCATGCATACACCTTTTAGGGTTTGCATGCATTCTAGGGTTTGCATGCATTTTGCATGCATCCCAGTCATCAGTCCAGCACCTAGCCCTCAGTTAGCCAGCCCCCAGGAGCTTCTCACTATTCAGTTTTAGCCCTCCAGTTGCTTAGTGCGCCCTTCTTCCTTGATTTTAGGGAGCAACTCGCCCTTCTTCACCTACCAGTCCAGTTGTCACTCAGTTACACTCAGTTACATTGAGTTACAGTCAGTTACACTCAGTTACATTGAGTTACAGTTAGTTACAGTCAATTACACTCAGTTACAGTTAGTTACACTCAGTTACATTGAGTTACAGTCAGTTACAGTCAGTTACATTGAGTTACAGTCAGTTACACTCAGTTACATTGAGTTACACTCAGTTACACCTACCAGAGTTAGTTTGACTGATGGTTGACAGTTACTTGAGCATTGATGACTCCACTGATGATGATGAAGACTTCCAGTTGCGCTCCGATGATCATGAGGACACCTAGTTGTGCTCCGATGACACTCCAGTGATCCTTTGATCACTCCATGAAGGCTAATTCGAATTGCCACCTTAGGCATTCGAATTCCTCATGCATTGTATTATTTATATGTCCATTTGTGATTAATAATCTAGTATGACCGAAGTATTATTGCTTCTATCTGAGTTCTACTGTACCATATTATTCTGTTGCTCATTATACTGCATGTATCACTCTTCTTCTATTCTCTTGCTTAATCCATTATTCTCTTGTGAGGTATAAATCATCTCTTAGATCTGCTGTGAGGATTTTCACATGGTATCAGAGCATGTTGAGAGTATTGTTTATCTCCATTCTTGAGAGTTTTTTGCAGGTTATTACCAAGATTTCGAGTTCAGCAGTTGCAGCAGTTTCTGCATTTTTGCAGCAGTAGCAGTTGCAGTTATTCTATATTGTTTTTGCAGGTCTTCTACAACTTCAATGAATTTAGAAGAAATTACTCCTCTTTCTCCATTCAACTATGATGAATGGAAACCAAGAATGATAGCATATTTGAAGAGCCATGATCTCTTTGATTGCTATTTTGAAAGAGAGTTCGAATCCTCTACAAAGAAGATTAAATGGTTGAATAAAGGTGACATGCACATTGGAAGAATGATGCTTGCTATGACTGATTACATATTGTACCCGACCATCATTGATATTGAAACTCCAAAAGAGTTATGGGCTCATCTGGATGAAAGATTTGGCAAAAAGAATGATGGATTTGGTCCAAATCCCTTCAAAAGCAAGCAAGGTGATGCATTCGCTCCACTTGATGGTCTCTCAGATCATGATGCATTCACTCCTCCTGATGGTCTCTCAGATCATGTTGCATTCGCTCCCCTTGATGATCTCTCAGATCATGAACCAGTATCATCTCATATTGAAGTTGTTGACAAAGAACTTGCAGATTCTCCGCTCATGCTCAAACTTTCTTCTCTTTCTGTGCCAGTTCACACTCTAGATATTGCAGAAGGTCCTAAATCCTCTCTTGCACCAGAGTTTGTTGGTTTGCATCATGATCACATGATTATTTCGGAGGTAAAATCAGCTATTGGAGGTAATGCATTCGCTCCTCTTCAGCAAACATCTCTGATTTACTACTATATGATCATTAGCACATGCTTTCAGAAGGTTATTGAAGAATATGGTCATTGCCACCCGCTTGAGATAATTTCTCATGCATATGATAGTTTTGATCTCACCCTCGCCGGTTCAAAGGAGATCTCAAGAAACTGTTTTGAAAGTCTTAAATCTGATTTTGATTTCAAGCAAACATGTAATAGTTCTTTTTGGCATAATCTCACCCATGGTGGTTCGAAGGAGAAGACAAAGGACTATATGCACATTCAAAAATTTGATCCTACCTCAGCTGATTCGAATCACAGGTTCAAGGATCATTCTAATATTGTTGGATTTGTTCTCATCACATTCGATCTGAAGAGCAAGTACAAGCACATGCTTTTTGAGCATGATCCACTTCTTCCCAAGAAGAAGATACCTCCAGACATATGACCAAGCATCACACATGCTTGAGTTTGGAGCTTTTATTTTTTTATGTGTGACTTACAGTCTATTTTTTGAGGAGGGGGTATGTTTCCCATGAAATTTTCCCACTTCCTTGGTTTATTGATTGTTATTATTCATTGTATTGGGTGACCTTTGGTCTTAGTTACCAGGGCCCAGGATGGATTAAGGGGGGGTGTTAGGATATTCCTATACTCCATCCTAGTCCCACCAGTATTTTGATCATTTACTTTTTCAGTCATGCATACACCTTTTAGGGTTTGCATGCATTCTAGGGTTTGCATGCATTTTGCATGCATCCCAGTCATCAGTCCAGCACCTAGCCCTCAGTTAGCCAGCCCCCAGGAGCTTCTCACTATTCAGTTTTAGCCCTCCAGTTGCTTAGTGCGCCATTCTTCCTTGATTTTAGGGAGCAACTCGCCCTTCTTCACCTACCAGTCCAGTTGTCACTCAATTAAGCTCAGTTACATTGAGTTATAGTCAGTTACACTCAGTTACATTGAGTTACAGTCAGTTACAGTCAGTTACACTCAGTTATAGTCAGTTACACTCAGTTACATTGAGTTACAGTCAGTTACAGTCAGTTAAATTGAGTTACAGTCAGTTACACTCAGTTACATTGAGTTACACTCAGTTACACCTACCAGAGTTAGTTTGACTGATGGTTGACAGTTACTTGAGCATTGATGACTCCACTGATGATGATGAAGACTTCCAGTTGCGCTCCAATGATCATGAGGACACCTAGTTGTGCTCCGATGACACTCCAGTGATCCTTTGATCACTCCATGAAGGCTAATTCGAATTGCCACCTTAGGCATTCGAATTCCTCATGCATTGTATTATTTATATGTCCATTTGTGATTAATAATCTAGTATGACCGAAGTATTATTGCTTCTATATGAGTTCTACTGTACCATATTATTCTGTTGCTCATTATACTGCATGTATCACTCTTCTTCTATTCTCTTGCTTAATCCATTATTCTCTTGTGAGGTATACATCATCTCTTAGATCTGCTGTGAGGATTTTCACAGTCCCAAGACATAAAGGGAAGTCTGTTGTAACTTCCAAGTGGATCTATAAGATCAAGCTTGATGCAGATGGCAGCATAGAGAAATACAAGGCTAGGTTGCGGCTTGTGATTTTTGCTCCTATAGCCAGGTACACTTCCATCAGAATAGTACTTGCTCTGGCTGCAGTGATGAAGTGGAAGATACACCAGATGGATGTCAAGACAACTTTCTTGAATGGTGTAGTCAAAGAGGAAAGTGTATGTGGAGCAGCCACTCGGGTTTGAGACACATGACAGAGGAAATCATGTGTGCAAACTGAAGAAAGCCTGTATGGTTTGAAATAGGCACTCAGGACATGGTACAACAGGATAGATGGCTTCCTATCCAGTTTGGGATTTACTAAAAGCAAAGCGGACTCCAAGATTTACTACAAGGCTGAGGAAGGAAATCCAGTGATACTACTTCTGTATGTGGATGACCTGTTTGTTACAGGTGAGGATAGATTGATTGTCGATACGAAGAGGAAGCTTTCTGCCGATTTCGAGATGAAGGACTTCGGTATGATGCACTACTTTCTAGGTGTGGATGTGTGGCAGAGCACAGATGGAATATTCCTTGGACAAGGGAAGTATGAAAAAGAGATCATGAAGAGGTTCGGGATGATGGACTGCAAGGCCGTGGCCACACCTATGGCATCGAACCTGAAGCTTCTGTGTGATGCTTCATCTGAGCCAGTTAATGTCATGGTGTATCTTCAGATGATTGGGTCCTTGATGTACTTGACAAACATGAGACCAGATATTTGCTTTATGGTGAACACATTGAGCCAGTTCCTGACGTATCCCAAAGGTGTTCACTTGGTTACTATAAAGCATATTCTCAGGTACCTAAAGGGTACAGTTGATTATGGGCTCAAGTATGATGTGAATCAAAAGGTTAAATTGGAGGGTTATGTTGATTCAAATTGGGCAGGCAGTGCTGCAGATAGGAAGAACACTTTTGGGTGCTGCTTCAGTATGGGATAAGGTATGATCTCTTGGTTTAGTAGGAAGCAGTCCTGCGTAGCACTGAGTACATCCAAAGCAGAGTATGTTGCAGCTTTTTCGGATAGTTGTGAGGCAGTATGGCTGAGGAAGTTACTATCTGAGTTATTTGATCTCCTATTGGGTGCTACTGGTATCTTTTGTGACAACCAGAGTTGTGTGAAGTTTTCTGAGAACCCGGTGTTCCATGATAGGTTGAAGCACATTGAGATCAAATATCACTATATCAGGGATATGGTGCAGAGAGGAGCAGTGAAGCTCTTGTATCTTGCGACGGATGAACAGATAGTCAATATGTTGACCAAGTTGCTAGCCAAGGTGAAGTTTGAGTACTTTAGAGAGAGACTTGGTGTACTTCAGATCAATATTCCTTCCAAGGGGAAGTGATGAGTCCGGAGACACAGATGCACATGAGCCATTCTAGCATGGTTGAAGTGTGTCTTCCCATGGCTGAGATATAAGGGTTGGGGCCATTCCGACATGGTTGAAGTGTGTCTTCCCATGGTCGTTGATATAAGTGTTATGCCATTCGAGCATGGTTGAAGTGTGTCTTCCCATGGCTGCAATATAAGTGTTGTGCCATTCGAGCATGGTTGAAGTGTGTCTTCCCATGGATGCGATATAAGTGTTATGCCATTCCTAGCATGGTTGAACTGTGTCTTCCCATGGCTATGGATATAAGTGCAATTCCATTCTCTCATGGTTGAAGTGTGTCTTCCCATGGCGTAGATATAAGTGTTAAGCCTTTCACGGATGGTTGAAGTGTGTCTTCCCATGCCAATGAATGTAAGTGCTGTGTGATGTGCATCTGGGTTGTGCTCCATGGACTATGAGGTGATATGAAGACGATGAGGTGACAGTATGGTACACAGGTTTTGCATAGGCATATAATCAGTCCTGAGATGCTCTTGCAGGTTTTGTAGAGGCAGTGTAATTAGTCCTAGGAGATCTTGCAGGTTTTGCAGAGGCAGTGTAATCAATCATGAGGTGTACTTACTTGATGGCTTGCTCGCAGAGATGATGAAGACCTACATGGAGGCTAGGCCTACATCTAGCATGAAAAAGGGTTGGCTCTGTAGATGTGATACATCCAACATGAAAAAGTGGTGGCTCTGTAGATGTGATACATCCAGCATGAAAAAGGGTTGGCTCTGTAGATGATGAATACCTGCAGGTGGCAAGCCTACATCCATCATGAAAAAGGGATGGCTCTGTAGAACTTCCTATGACGAGTATATTTGAGATTGATTGAGATAGCAGCAACAGTGACAATGACGATGATCCAGTGATGATGATACAAAGAAGAAGACTTGTGCTAGTAGATATGTGTCGAGAAATACCTTCCTAGTTAAGAGGGAGTATTGATGTATTTGTAACTTTGGAATGTATTTCACATATGTATATTGTATTCCTATAGAGATGTTATTATTCCTCTATATGGAAGTGTCGTCATTTATATTGTAAGTGGACCGTAACTTATACTTAATGGGTTATTAGACCACCTTTATGGGGTCGGCCCTGTATAAGTCATGTGGGTTAAGGGGTTGTTAGACCACCCTATTGGGGGTTAGCCCTGTCAGAATTATGTTATGTGATTAAGTTGAGGCTGACCTAGTAAGGTTATTAGGCAAGTCAATTCATGTATAAATAGAGTGCGAGAGGCACTCTATTTGATCATTCACTTACTCACTTATACACTCATTGGAGAGTGGCGCACCAGTGGAGGAGGAGAAGCTGTTGCTAGGAGACTATCTCTTATGCTTGGGTTTTGTATCATTGCTCTATTTATCTCTAAGGAATTTATTGGGGTTTTTCACCTTTATGGTTTTCCCCAAGGAAACTCTGTGTGTCTATTTTCTCTTGTGTTTGCTTCTTGTGATTGATATGTTGTACATGTTATTCCCTCAGTTAAGATCCTATATTATATTGAATTGATGCTTAAAAACTAACACAAGTCACCTAGCTAGTAGCCACATTCCCAATTTCCGATTGAAAACTGTCGACAGGTGAAATTTGAAGCTTCCCTTCTATTGCAATTTTAAACAGTAGTGGTTAATTTAATTATTGATGGCCTTACCATGAAATTAAATTTTTTTTGCATGGTAAAATTTGAGGTGGTCTTCTATGACGTGTAAAATGGCCTCTAAAGGGCCCTGAAGGCTTCAAATTTGAAGCCTGGTTTCCACCCTAGATTCTAATCACCTTATAAATTTCAATTTGCTAAAAGTTCAAGTATTGACTGTCTCAAAACTATAATTAAAGCTTTAACTCCTAAAAGTATAAAGCATTTTGCCATTTGTCGTATTAAATTTCAATGGAAATGGAGGTCTAAAAGGAAATTTTGACTCATCATGTATTTGGAATGGACATGCTTCATCAGTGCCCTTCATTTTCTATTCTAACCATGAACCTGTAAACATGCTTATTCTAACCACGGACCTGTAAACATGCTTCATTAGTGCTCTCATTTTATATTCTAACCACAAACATGAAACAATTTTTTATAGAATACAGTATTACAATAAACTAGCAAGGGCAAGCCTATATATTGGACCTAGATGCTTTCATTTTATATTCTAATCACAAACCTGTAACACTTTTTTATATCATAGAGTATTACGATAAAATAGCAACGACAAGCCTATATATTGGACCTATAATTGAAGAAGTCTAGACATGTCGCCATTTCAATCATTTATGCAATGGGGCAGAAATGAATCCGCTCAATAAATAACTGGATCAATAAATAATTGGATCGGGAACTGGTGCTTGGTATTATGTTGTTGGTGGATCAATGGGTAAAATGGTAGCTGCATATATATTTGGGAAAAGTGATTACTATTGAACTAAAAAGCATGATGCTGGGTATCAATTTGCTAGAACTAGATCAACAACTTATTAAGACCTTTTTCTACTATTTGTGCCTATAGGTCCTTTATATAGAGGTTCCAATTCCCTCACAAGATCTAGTCCTGGCACAAGCAAAAACTGATGAAGCATTGTGAAATATTTCAAATAGAAAACTGTATTGCTTTTTGATTTCGGTATTGTTCTACAACTGCCATGGTTTGAGGCGAAAATGTGACGCGTTGATCTAAAACTTCTATGAGTTGGTGAAGAAATGACTTTGGTATGGCTAAGTTTAGAATTAGAACATTTTAGCAGTTTTGTAAGCATAACCATAGTGGGACTAACATTTGAGAGCAAGATTGAAACAGGTGAGATGATGTACAGAAGCATTCGAAAAGAAATACACTTCAATAAGATATGCTTATGAGGGGTAAATTCATGCTCGAAATGATTGAGAAAACCTACAAATATTTTATAATTCTGTTAACAAAAATGTTCGAACTGAGTAAGACCCCTTGAAATTTGTAAAAAACTATTATTCCATGAACAAGTTACTAGAAATTCTGCTTTTGAAGCATAGATGTGAAAAGAATGCACACAGAGCTAGAAACCCAAATGATCACTGTTATAAGAGCTCTTGTAACCATATATACTGCGGGGGCACAATACATTGTATGCATGAGTTGGGAAATATACCCAGTTTTTGAAAAAGAAGTTAAAGATATTGACTATTTCTAAAACAACACACACAACAAAACAACAAAACAAAATTATAGAAACCTGAACTCAGCTGCGCATTGACTGACGAGCAGCATTTCGACATTGCAGGTTCCTGGAAGGACCAAGGCTTGACTATGGTTCATAGGCCACCCTAGGTTGTCATTACATACAAAACCTGGCACAAGCAGGGCACCTTCGTAGAAACAATTGCAGGAACCGACTTGGTTTCATTGCTTCCTCAGAAAGACAAAAGGTCAAACGATGTTAGGCATGTCTGCCACCTGGGGTTAGAATGGATTCACATATCCATTACTTTCAAGTCACTGAAGATAAATGCCGTGAACTACAACTTGTCAAACTATCGAACATTTATTACACGATTTAGCCTAAATATCACAGCTTACAAAGATTTATTTATTTATACTTTATTTTTGAATTTTAGTTAATGTGATCAATGATAAAAAAGTATACTGATATAGTCTCTAGTCTCTTGCCGTAGGCAGAGACTAATAATGGGAGTAGACACCATTGTAAATATAATAAGGAAATAAACAACTTTTTCATTAATGAAATGATATATGAAAGAAGTATACTGATATGAAAAGAATTATACTGTATTAAAAGTGACCAATTTTATAAACATATTATTTTGTCCATTGAAGTGATGGTTACGCATTAACTTTAACCAATTTTATAAACATATTATTTTGTCCATTGAAGTGATGGTTACGCATTAACCTTAATTTTTAAATATCTTTCCAAAGGAGAAGACGGGCAATATTATACCTCTTAAAGAGTTGGTGACGTGTGAAATCACTATAAAAGATAAAAGCAAACCTTAACGTTTAGGGTTTGTATTGTCGATGGTTTCGTGTGAGTGCTTCAAATTGATGTGTAATCAAGGCACATACCATTTTGAGGAGAGGAGATTTGTTTCGTCCTCCTCCTTTTAATTCACTAGTAGAATTGGTACATCTTTTTATTTGGTTTGGTTTTATAATAAATCGATTCAATGTTTTGTATTTGTTGTGTTTAGTTTATAATTTTTTATTTTATTTTATAAGAAAGCTTCAATAAAATTGTAGTTAGTTTTTTAGATGTAGATTATCAGTGCATTGTTCGAGTTATACAAATCTTAAAAAAAAACTAAAAAGTTAAAATTGTAATTAAAATTAAGTTATACAATTTTGATAAAAATATTATAATTTTAAATTAATAAAACTATTATTATTATTTTGAATATAAAAGTGAAGGGCATCTTTCACATGCTTAACATAGAAACTTGACTTAGATGTACTAGGTAACAAGTAAGGAGCAGAATCTAATATTATTGATATGGGACCATCTTTCTCTTTATGGCTGTTTTTATCAATTATTGCAGTAGTTTAGCATCTGAGTGGGCTTAATGGTTAAGAACATGTCTTATCTCTGTGAAGGTCATATGTGGAGGTCACATGTTCAAAACGGGGAGCAGGTAGGGTTGCTCATTAACCCGTTGTAACAGGGCTCGAAGGGGATAGAGGCTCACCCCGGTGGGTTTTGGGACGTCTCAGCCCCTCCTGAGTCATAAGTTACTGGTATATCTAGCTTGCGGACTATTAGATATACCCTTGGGATACTGTTTCCATGGTTTAAAAAAATATTACTGCAAAAGGTTAAATGGTTTTCATGAAGCTGTCATGTATCTCTCGTCTGGTTTTCCATCCCAGCCTGGATAAACGGGTGGCGGTTTCTTGAAATTAATAATCATACGGCTCGCGTTTCTGTAGCAACAAGTAATAACAACGGGCTTACCATTCCACTTTAGGTGAAGCTTGGTCGTTTCTCTCGAAATAATGGTCATACTCGAATTTTGCCAGAGCGAGTTTTCCTTTCGACTTTAGGCAAACTTTGGTGATTTCTGTGATAAAAATAATTATACTCCTTGCATTTTCCCATAGAATAAAAGGTTGGATTACTTTATGAAATATAAATGATTTTGTAAATTGAATGACATAGTTAATTTAAAAAATATTTTTGTGGTTTGGGTTCCAAAGTTTCTTCTCGAAAGTTTTAGTTCGAAAATTTCTGAGAGAGAATAGTTTCGAAAATGTGAGAGAATAGTAGCTTGACACAATCATTGCGTTGTGAATACATTTCACATTTTTGTGATATATAGTAACATTTTAGATGGAAATGTTAGAATCAAAGCTTTGGTATTGATTATTTAAATTTGTGTTAGAGAGAGAGAGAATGGTAACTTTGTGTCTCATGAAGATAAGGGGATACTTAACTGCATCAAGCGGAGTGGTAATAGGCTTGCCTTAGTATATTTTCGGGAAAGGACTTATGACGATGTTTTCTGAGGATACATCCTTCACATACATTACTAGATGGTTAAATTAGTGGAAGGTCATTTACCATCATTTAGGTAACTTATATGATATAAGGTGTTCATTATAAGATATTGCGGCATATGCCTATAATCCCAAGGATTCAAAGAATTTGGCGTTGCGAAGCATTAGCAATGTTGCAGGGATGGCATGCCTTGCATCGAAGAGAGTCGGGAGTTATGTGAATCTCAACAGTTTCAATAGCCATGAAACATATATAGGATACATGGCCCAATAAATTCAATGATGAAGTATAGAGCCTTCGATTGAGCATAGCCATGGATGGCATCAACCCATATTCCCTCCAAAACACTAACTCTTCTATTTGGCCTATAGTAGTGATCAATAACAATACGCTCCCATGGTTGTTCGTGAAGAATGAACATCTTATGCTAGAGATTATAGTCCCTAGTAGAAGACAAGTGAAGAACATGAATGTTTACCTAAAACCATTGATGGATGAATGGAATGAATTATGGGAACTTAGGATACATGTATACGATGTGTCAAAACCCATCCCAATAGAGAGGAGTTTTACGTTGTGTGGCATATTTGTGTACAACACACATGATTATCCGAGATTAGGAATTTGCTATGGTAAACATGTTGTTTGACTTGTTTATATTTGTAACTCCATGGAATTCCTACCTCGATTGTGTCATGATCCCACTGTATTCACTAGCAAATTTTGGCAAGAATTATCTAGACTATAGATCGCCGAGTTGCAAATGAACATATCTTATCATCCCCAAACATATGGCTAGGAAGAAGCAATCAATAAGTGTATGGAAACCTATTTGAAAGATTTTGCATCTAAAAAGAATCACTAGTGGGCACAGTGATTACCTTTGGTAGGATGGTGGTATAATACCACTTATCATGAGGCTAAAAAAATTACACCATATGAAGTGGTCAATGGCCAAGAACTTTCCTCCATGGTTTATTATCTACTAGGTATTTCTAGAGTAAATGAAGTCGATAATTTGCTTCATAATTGTAATTGTGATATTTTTGCTAAGATATGAAAGCTAGTGAGACTCAAAACACAAAATAATGGAGATGAGACAAAATTTAGGGAAACATATTTTTTATTAATCCATCAAAGAATAGTTACAATAGCTCATCATAGATGATATTTCCAATGCAATGTGCATTGAAATGTAATGGAATGAAATACATCATGCTTCACCAAAGTTATACATATACGAAATTCGAATTACTAAAGAAGACAATTTGAATTAATCACAAATGGATGAAAACCTGTTGGTGTTAACTAGAGCTCAAATGCCCTTAGTTAGTTATGCAATCTCCCATAGATGAATTGACTAGCTCATAATTAATCTAAGTGGACAAATGGAGGCTTAGTTACCTAAAATCAAGGATCTAATGCATGCACAACTCATGCATGCGAGATTGATTCTATGGAGAGGGTAAATATACTCGAACACCCCTCACCCCCTATATTCCTAACTTGATCAAACCAATGCAAAAAAGGGTCTTGGAAATTTTCATCCATGTTAGGTACCCATGCACAAAAATCCTAAAAAACTAGAAAGGGAAAACCGAGTGGGAAAAAACCCTCCCAAGAGAACAGAAGTGAGATCCACCATGTGGATGATAGACATTCTCCAAAAACCATAAAAGAAGGCATGCCATTGAAGCATAATCTAATGATGACATATCATAATCTGCTCTAATGAGTGTTTTGAAGATATAATGTTGAAGATGATACCAATCGACAATAATGAAATCTCTTCAAATAACTAAGGTGCCAATCTACACCAAGATGGTTGGTTTAGTTCAAAGTGCTTCCAAAGCATAGATGCAAACACCTTAAAAGTCATCTAGTAGTTATGAAATAGAACTGTAAATGAGACTTGATTAGTCAATGTCAAGAGAAATGAGAAATGTTCCCATGTATCATGAATGAAACATATCTGTAGGAGGTCCTTAAGAAATTGCTGAAATGTTGGCATGACGAATCATCTAGCCAACCAAAAACTATCTTCAGAGTTGGCACCTTGCCAATATTTTGTCAAGTATGCCTCTTTGTCAATGAGTTGAAAGAAGGAGAGTTGATAAATGGTTGTGGATGTCTCAAATTAAGGAGGATGATATTGTCTCCGATCATGATGTTGAAGATGTCAATACGTGGATGATGTAGACCCTAAAACTAATGTTGAAGAGTCTGATGTTGGAAATTATGATAACTCTAAAGCTAGTGTTGAATCTATCTTAGTAGGATCTAGATTTGTATTAATATGTGGTGTAGGAGATGGCCCTTGCAACTCATTACTATAAGATTCATCTAATGTGATGCTTTATATTGTTGAAGTAAACTAAATTTTTTCAGTAGAGGAATCAAGAAAACTTGACAATGTTGATGTAACCCCATCAAACCCTAATCCAGTTTTCGTTGTTCTCATCATTGACTAAATGGGATCTGTGATCCCTTGTCCATTATTACCAAGGCCATCACTATGTATCCTACCTTAAACAATAATTTGGAACAAAAGAGGTGAGTATACACCTCAAAGGAAGGCGTTGCAGGCTAATGAATTGTAGTAAGTGCGTGTGATGCAATAGGATTTGCAATGTCTTCCTCTTCAAAAGAAGAATTTGTAGCAACATAGATATAATCTACAAATTCAATAACGGATCTTGAATTATCACTTGCATTTTCAGAATCGAAAGAGGAGGAAGAAGAATACTCTTGATTATTAATGGAAGAAGAAAATTTGTGAATCCTTTGTGGAAGAGGTATGATCATCAATAGTGTCTTCTTCTTCATCAACACTCTCATTATTAGAGATGTCATCAACAATAGAATATGTAGGATCATTATCTGTAGCATATTCTTGTACGTTATGGGAACGTAACCATACTATATGAAAAGAGATACATTGTCTCAACCTAGAAATAGTATTTTCTTTCTCCTTTAATTCAACCAAGAGTTGTTCAATGTGGAGATTTGGTTTTTCTTCCATCTCATCATAGTGTATTTTCCAATCATAAAATTCATCTTGTAGCTCATTTCTTAAAGCAACAATTGCATATGCTTTTTGAAAAACAATCTTGATCTCCTCTTGTAAAGAGATAAATCACCTTGAAGTTTGTTAAATTACTTGACAAGGTTTTGATTGAGATTGCAAAGATTGGAGACGATGCCTTTTTTCTGCCATTACAAAAAGTTCCACTCAATCTGAAAAAAATCCCAATGTGAATAGTTCACTATTGTTAGTCCACTGTTGCTGCAAATCAAAGCTCAAAAACACAATTTTTGGTCTAATAGATGTCTTGTTGCAAATCCAATCATAACTCCATCCATATGTAATGAAATTGAATTTCATCAAGGACCCATTTGAGATGGAACAAAAAACAATAGATGATGTAAGAAGATTTATCTATATCGTCATATGGGTGTTCGGGTACACAGGGTACTACCAAAGGACCGAACACCAAGAGCAACCACTTCACACAAATAGATCACAGATCAACACACCGATGTTTTGACATGGTTTAAATCCTCTTGAGGGAAACACTCCACAGCCCTGGCCAAATAGCTTCTACGGGACAATTTATTATGCAAAGAGAGAAAGTTACAAACGAGCTTCTCATAATCGATCAACTAAACAATGAACCTCCATGCCCTTTAAATAGAGATCATGGACCAATCGGGTGTTAAGCCACGGATCAAGGTTAGGTTTGATCTAAGAGAAGTTGAGCCATCAGATCACTCTATGTCAGGAACATATCGTGACCATCTGATTAAGTATTTACAAATGCATACTAATGCATACTAAAGAAACACACCATCCCTAATGGATATATTACACAAGTTAATCTTAACTAACTCCTAAGTGTCTAAATATCCTAACATCCCCCCTTCAGAACAACTTGGGATAGGATTGAAGGATTTTCAAAAGTGACATTATTAGGAGAAGGAAGGAGGAATTAGAGCCTATCCCCCCTTAATGACAAGTTCCTGAACTCCTAACATAGATCGAAGTTTAGAAAACTTCGCTTCTGTAAGAGACTTGGTGAAGATGTTTGCAACTTGATCATCTGTAGGGAAAAAGAGCACTTCAAGAACACGATCATGAACAAGATTTCTAATGAAGTGCATATGTAGCTCAATGTGTTTGCTGCGTTGATGTAGAACTGGATCTTTGGCAAGCTTGATGGCACTTTGATTGTCGCACCAAAGTGGAGTAGGCTGCTACTGCTCGAATCCAAACTCTGAAAGGATCTCTCGAAGCCATAAAGCTTCCTGACTGGCATTAACTGTTGCTCGATATTCTGCCTCTGCTGAAGAAAGAGGAAGAGCTTGTTGTTTCTTACAAGCCCAAGTAATAGGTCAAGATCGTAGATTGAAAACATAACCTGCAGTAGACTTTCGATCATCAGGATCACCGGCCCAATTTGAATAAGTGAAACCAACCAACAAAGGTTTCCCCCTTGTACTGTAATGAATCCCAAACTAAACTGTACCTCGAATATATCGAAGTATTCTTTTAGCTGCTTTCCAGTGACTTTCATGAGGTGTCTGCATATAACGAGCAACATGACCAACGACAAAGGAAAGGTCAGGATGGGAATGAGTCAAGTATAAGAGACTACCAACAAGCTGACGATACAAGGCGGCATCGACTTCAGGTGAAGTACAAGTGGCAGAAAGCTTGACTCCAGACTGGAAGGGAGAAGGGGCTGGTGTACAATCTTCCATGTTAAAGCGACGAAGAAGGTCACAAGCATACTTAGACTGAGAAAGAAAGATTCCTTCTTTGGTTTGCAGGACTTGGAGACCAAGAAAATAATGCAAATGTCCTAAGTCTGACATTTCAAAATTTTGTTTAAGACTGGATTTCACATGGGTTATAAGCTTAGGGTCACTACCAATAAGAATAAGGTCATCAACATATAGAACAAGTATGATGAGATGGTTTCCTACTTTCTTGGTATAGACATTGGGGTTAGAATGGCATCTAGAAAAACCAGTGTCAAGGAAAAAGCTATCCATTTTGGCATACCAAGCTCTAGGAGCTTGCTTAAGGCCATATAAGGATTTCTTAAGGTGGCAGACAAGGCTAGAGTTATTCTGAACATAGCAAGGAGGTTGTTCCATGTAAATTTCCTCCTGTAAATCACCATGTAAGAAGGCAGACTTGACATCCATTTGATGGACTCCCCAGTTGTGTAAGGCTGCAAGGGAAAGAACAAGGTGGATGGAGTTCATTTTTGCGACGGGAGCAAAGGTTTCATTGTAGTCAATCCCTTCAACTTGGGAAAAACCTTTGGAAACTAACCTTGCCTTAAGTCTTTCAACACTTCCATCTGATGCATACTTAGTTCTATAGACCCATTTACATCTGACAAGTTTTCTTCCTTTTGGAAGAGGTACAAGATCCCAAGTATCGTTTGCCATTAAGGAACGATATTCTTCATCCATGGCTGCATCCCAATCTGGATTCCCTGAAGCTTCTGCAAAAGTTTTTGGATCATGATTCTCAGAAACTTGAGCCAAAAGAGAAGAGGCTCGCTGAAACTGAGAATGTGCTCGACGTTGATCTCTAGGATCACCGGCAAGATCACCAGCTGCTTCACATGTTGAACGGACCCATCGAGGAAGCACTTGTGCTGGTGCAACTGGAGGAACATGAGCAAGCGGAGGTGGATTTTCATTCTCACTGCCATTATCAGAAACTGAAGTTGGAAACCTGTCAAGGAAGTTGGAAGAAGAAGAAGAAGGCACAAACGCCGAATCAGGCTCGCAGGCCAAAGATGGCACAATCGCTGAGTTAGGCTCGCAGGCCAAGAGATTTTCATCAAATTTAACATCTCTTCTAATGATTATATCATGAGATTGTGGTTGAAGAAGTCTATAACCTTTTACATCTTCAGAATATCCAACAAATATGCACTTTTCACTTTTAGGCTGCAATGCTTTCCGTTTTTCATCCGGAATGTGAGCCCATGCTTCACTACCAAAGACACGAAAGTGACTTACATCGGTTTTAGTTTTACTCCATGCTTCTTCCAGTGTTATACCTTGTAATGCTTTAGTGGGGGTGCGATTAACTATATAATTTGCACAATTAATGGCTTTAGCCCAAAATTGAAGACTTAGTCCCTTAGATTGGATCATACAATTTTCCATTTATTTTAAAGTGCGGTTCTTCCGCTCAGCTACACCATTTTGTTGTGGTGTATATGGAACAGTGTGCTGTTGTTGGATGCCTTGTTCAGGGAAGAAAGTAGTGAACTTATTGTTAACATATTCTCCTCCATTGTCAGATATTAACTTAATAATTTGATGACCAGATTGTTTTTCAACAAGGGCCTTGTAGGCCAAGAACATGTTAAATACTTCGCTCTTAAGTTTTAGGAAATAAACCCAAGTGCGTCTGGTGTAATCATTAATGAAAGTTAAGAAATATTTGAAACCAAAAAGGAAGCATATGGAAGAGGACGACACAAGTCACTATGCACAAGCTCCAAGGGAATCGAGGCGTGCCAAGAGGCACGTTTGTCAAAACTGTCCCGATGATGTTTTTCGAATACACAACCGGAGCAAACACCATCCCTGCAAGATACCATCGGAAGACCTGTCACCATATTTTCTTTACATAGTTGTTGCAATGAGCGATAATTTAAGTGACCAAATCGCTCATGCCAAAGTTTGCTCAAGTTATCACTATGAGCAACAAAAACTGAAGGGAAAGGTGATGACCCAAAGTTATTAAACTTGTACAGCCTGGTAATATCATCAACAATTCCGGTAGCTAGGACCTGTTGAGGATCTTTAAAATCCTTGATTACAACTTGGTGAGGTGTAAAGGTCATAGTTTTACCTTCACCAGAATGAGTGATCTGATAGACTGATAACAAATTGCAGGAAATTCTTGGAACACATAGTACATCACTAAAATGACCATTATCTACTGGAACTGTTCCAACTCCTACAACACTTAGAGATCTATCATCACCAACAAATATTTGTTTGGTGTTATATTCATGCATAGTAGAAAATATGGCTTGATCCTTAGCCATATGATAAGATACTCCAGAATCAATGAGCCATTCATTTGAAGTAGAAGAAGAAGATGCATTATAAGAATAACCAGAAGCACAAAGTGCATGTCCATGAGAGGCATATTCTGAAGACGAATCTAGGCTGATGTGGTGCTTCTTCATTGCTGCTTCCAAGGATGCCATCTTCTTGAAACACTTAGATTCATCATGATTATATTTCCCACAATAGTTGCAATGATGCTCAGTCTTCTTGCCTTTTGGCTTGGATCCTTTGTCATTTTTTAAAGAAGGAGCTGACTGAGAGGGTTTTGGACCCTTGTTTGACTTATTATTGCAAAAATTTTGTTTCTTGGGAGGCTTGGAATTTTCTTTCTGTTGGGACAATAAGGCTTTCCCAGATGTATCTGCATTGTTGATTATTCCAAGATGAATGAGTTTATCTTGTTCTCTAATCAAGGAATCACAAAAGGATTCCAGGCTAGGCTCTTGATAGCTAGCTCCATTCAAGGATGCTTTCATGGAGAAAAATGTAGATACAAAAACAGAATATGCAGGTCCAAGTTTGGAAAGAATATGATAAATGCAGTGTTTGTCTTCTCTCTCAATCTTACATTCTGTACATAAGAGTTTAAGAGTTTTGTACTTAGATAAATAATCTTGAATGCATGAAAAGTCACTTGGATTTAAAGAAATCAACTCATTTTCAAGTTGGTGACCTCGAATTTCATTGTGTTTACCAAACACAGATTCCAACTTGTCCCAAGCAACATTATGTTCATCAATTCCAGATATGTGGAATCGCAAATCAGTAGAGATTGAAATCCCAATCAATCCACGAGCTTCATCACATCTATTTGCCCATTTTATTTTCTTATCATCATCACTGGGTTCTTTTTCTTTCCCTGTTGTAATTCTGAAAAGTCCCCTACTTTGTAGAACATCCTCCATACGAGATTTCCATGAGAAATAGTTGGAATTGTTAAGTAGAATATCACAAGGGGCGGCCATATTTGTAAATTAATGTTTGTAAAAGTAGAAACCAATAGTTTGGATGTGAAGATCTCGAAAAAATAGGTGGTTTAAAAAAAAACGGCACTGAAAATGGACTCTGTATGATGAAGTTATGCTTGAACAAAAAACTGTTGAAGATGTCCCCAATAGTGACATGGCAGCTAGAGAATGTCCAGCAAAAAAAAGAACCCCCCTCTTCCCAAGATAAACCTTTTGAAAATCACTTTACAAGAAAGTTGCTTTAAGTGAACCACTTTTGTAAAATAAGTGATTTCACTTTTACAATGATATTACTTTTAAATAGTGCAACAATAAAAAAAAACTTAAGTGACTCACTTGTATTTTTATTTTTTATTATTTAAGTGAGATGCACTTTTACAATAAAGTAACTTGAAAATAGAAATTGCATGCACTTTTTCTTTTAAAAGTAACTTCCTAAAACTTGAACTCAAGACCTATTAAGAAATAAAGCAACTTTGAACCAAGTGAGCTAGATTAAAAGGTATGTAAAATATGGGAATGAGGAAGGGTTTTTTTTTTAATTTTTTTTTAACTCTTCTTGCTCGGTTTGCGTGCTTTCGATTTTTCCTACAAAACACACCACCAATCGAAACAAAAAAAATAAATTTCCACCCTTGTGGAGTTAGATCTCGTTAGCTTGCCTGGAAAGTCTATGTTTTCTCTTTGTTTCTGATTTGCGGAGATCACACAAGGTGCATGGCAAAGAGCATATGCAGCCGAGAAAAACCCTTTCCCTTTCTGTTTCTGATTTGTCGAGATCACTCAAGGTGCACGGCAAAGAGCATACGCAGACAGAAAAGCAACAATCTGAACACAAAAAAATCTAATAGTAAAAAATGATAAAATATGATATTTTTTTCTTTTAAAAACAGAAAATAAAAAAATGCGTCACTATAACATTATACCTTCAGATCTGATGAAATACACATTTCTAGAGCAATCGATAACCGTTTTCGATCAAATGAAAACTATTTCCCAATGGAAATGACGATATGGACGCAATGGAACACCTCCCACAGCTCAGAAATGCACAGAAATACCAGAACTAGAAACCCTTTTGAGTTTCGACAACAGTAGTTCAAGATCTAGATCATAACCGGAAGCGACACTTCATAAAAGCTCTGATACCATGTTTGGGTACACAGGGTACTACCAAAGGACTGAACACCAAGAGCAATCACTTCACACAAACAGATCACAGATCAACACACCGATGTTTTGACGTGGTTTAAACCCTCTTGAGGGAAACACTCCACAACCCCGGCCAAATAGCTTCTATGGGACAATTTATTATGCAAAGAAAGAAAGTTATAAATGAGCTTCTCATAATCGATCAACTAAACAATGACCCTCCATGCTCTTTAAATAGAGATCATGGACCAATCGGGTGTTAAGCCACGGATCAAGGTTAGGTTTGATCTAAGAGAAGTTGAGCCGTCGGATCACTCTATGTCGGGAACATATCGTGACCGTCGGATTAAGTATTTACAAATGCATACTAATGTATACTAAAGAAACACACTATCCCTAACGGATATATTACACAAGTTGATCTTAACTAACTCCTAAGTGTCTAAATATCCTAACAATGGGCTAAGAAAAATTTGAATGAAATTGAAGGTATGGGTAGGCACATTGTCATAAATACCTTTGAGGTTAATTTGATGATCTCTCCCAAACCGTAAAGATAGATAGAATTTTGTCAAAAACACATTTGAGATATCAAAAAGCTATTTCAATGAGCTATATTAGGCCTTTTAAAATTCTCTATAGAGATCAAGGAACCTCGTTAATGTTCATTGGGTTTTCACATCTTCATATTTTGATGAAGTAAGTGTAGTCGAATGGCCTTTGGATTCAATATTTGAGTGCTCCTTCACTGCGTGCTTCTCCCTAGACATTCCATCATTCTAATACCATGTCATATTTTCACCAAGATCTGAAAGGTAGTGAAGCATCAAAACATAAAATAATGGAGACAAGACAAAATTTAGAGTAACATGATCTTTATTAATCCATCAAAGAATAGTTACGATAGCTCAATAGGATGATATTTCCAGTGCAATGTGCACTGGAAAGCATTGGAATTCAATACATAATGCTTAACGAAATTTATACATGCAATTTGATTTACTAATGAAGGAAATTCAAATTGATCACAAATGCATGAAAACCTAGTTGGGCTTAACTGGAGCTCATATGTCCTTAGTTAGCTATGCAATATCTCAGAGATGAGTTAATTGGCTCATAACTGATCTAAGTGGACAAGTGGATAATTAGTTACTTAAAATCAAGGATCTAATGTGTGCAAAACTTATGCATGAGAGATTGATGCTATGGATAGGATGAATATACTCTAACAATAATGTTACTCTTTACACACTTAAGGAAAATTTAGCGATGGCTCAAAATTGCATGAAGCAATAGGAATACCATAACTTCTCAGAGCATTCATTTTTAGAAGGTGACCAGGTTTTCCTTTAGCTCCAACCTTATAAGAAGACCTCTCTAAAATTTAAAGGCCATCATAAAGTTCAACCAATTTTTTATGACCCATATTAGATGTTCAATGCATTGGGCATGCAACCTACAAATTAACACTCCCGGTACACTCCAAGCTCCACTCGGTATTTCATATGTCCTTTTTTAAGAAGGTTGCAGGTCAAAATTGTCAAGTTCAAACTAAGATTACTAGAACTAGATGAAGAAGGATTCATTTGTCTCTAACTAGAATTAGTTTTGGACACTAGGGAGTGTTAGGTACGTCAATGTATTATTCGAGAGGGTTTTATCTTTTTGGAAGGATACATCACTAGAAGATATCATTATTTTGATTTAGTTTCTAGTTTTAAAAGAGTGTAATACATCGAATGACACCAAGGGTTAGACCATTATACATGGAACTAATAAGTTCCATGTATTCTATTGTGTTATTTGTCTCCAGAGGTATGAAGCATGCCATGCTGATGATAAGGGACCTTAGTTGATTGCTCATAATCCATGTAGTTTTCAAAGGCCTTGGATTTCCCCAACTTTCCCCATCCATGTCAATGATTACTAGGTGCATAGATTAAGCTATACTTGAATCATGTTCAAAATAATCCCAAGTAGACTGATCCATTTGTTCTCACTTGTTGACTTTGAACTGTGTACTAAGAACACAAAAGATACAAATCAACATATTTTTCCATCCCAATTACCATTTTTCCACGAGAAGTTTATGTAGCCTTATTGAGGCACCTATGTTCATGAAGATCAAATGAGGTATCTATGAAAATGAGAGAAATGAACAAGGCTAGTATCTCATTTGGGGTTGGGAATGAGGTTGAGAGAAATAAATATCAATCTCTCCAAATTAGATCTAGGGGTTAGTAATAATCCTTGTCCATAGGAAATCATAAGAACAAGGAGAAAGAGATCAGGAGAGGGAGTTGTGGTCCAAACTAAAAGGGGAGAGATGAGATATGGCACCCTTATAGGTAGATATCATCCCAAGGGTGGAAAATCCATGGGTTTTGGGTGGCTTGCAAAAATGAGAAAATAAGGAAGGTTGGAAGTACCTCTATAATAAAAAGGGAAGCATGTCCCACCCTATAACAAGGATCCAAGTAGAAGTAGTAAGATAGGTCTACTTGGTACTAAGAGGCTCATGGGGAGTGTGGGTCTCAAGGACATGATTTCACACTTGTGAATAACTATCTAAAGGAGCTTGGAAAGATTTGTGCTTCAAACAATTATAATTTAAAAAGGAGGCACACGATGAAAAAGTAGAAAAAAGTGTTGACATTGATGCCTCTATAATTTCCGAAAACCCTTAGGTGCCATTTTTTGCATAAATTATGTACTAAAAGGTATGAAAAGTGTAAGATAAGGGGAATAAAAACAAATCAAGAAAAAAGTGAAATTATTTTTACATTTTTATATGAAATAAAAGCTTATTGAGTGAACAAACAAACATTGTCTAAATCAACAAGAATTTTAATGAAGAGGTCAATTAAGGAGCTGAGAGCCAAGGTAGGTGAATTGCTCCTAAAACCACTTGATTTCACCACCATGAGAAACCACAACATAGATACCTCAATTTTTTCTCCATGAAACTAGAAGCATTGCAATTCTCTCATGTTCATCCATGGATGGAACTTTAGAAATATGCAAATGATTCATGGGGAAAAATAATATACCACTAATATGGAATGGAAAATTCACTAGAAGGGTTGAAGGAGGGAGAATTAAAATAATCTTATTTTATTTTATTTCAACTGATGGTATGGTGTATGGTGAAGGTTGTGGGAACGAGTTAAAACCATGCAAATGCCCATGGTATGTGGTTGAATCTTGTGATACATGTAGGGGATATAATGTGAGTGGAAGCTACAATAAAGTATGTTCAACCAGTTGACACATTGTTGTAATCTATGCCTTGGAGAAAAAATCATGGTATACAAAACATTTTGAGAATTTTACAAATTCTTAATGATGGAAGATAAACCATCAAAATATTAAACTAAAAAAATTATGTATGTTATGAAAGATCTAGATTAGGTAGAGGAGGATCCACCCATATTCCAAATGGAATAGATACTTCAAATGAAAAGCTAGGACTTCTAGTTGGAATGGTTGAATACCATGGCTGGGGACTTACCTATGGAGAACTAGTGGGTCATTAAGAGGGGAATATTATCCAGGTTAAGTAGTTTGGGTTTATTTTAAGTCAAGTAGGACATGTGTTGACAATTCAGTTTCATTTGGTACTAGAGTCCCATATTTTGAGTTTCCACATTGACACATGACCGCTAGATTACATGTTTTGTATCAATCGATGTTAATATTGATCATAGGTCCAACCCTACACACATAAAGGTAAATAGGTATACATAAAGGAAAATAGAGTTTCCACATGGAGGAAACTTATACAAGTAGATCATGCAAGATGTGACATGAGAGGAGAGGAATGAACTTGGTCAGTCACACTAACACGACCATTAGTCACTTTTTGATGGTGATCATGGAGGTCTTGGTTAGGAAACTATTTCAACACCTAGGTTTCTTGTTTCCCCCTTCATTTTGATTCAATAAATGGAAGGAACAATTCAGAAGAGAAAAAAATCTAAGTTGCACCCCCTAAAATAAGTATTGTTCGTATAAAGAAAGGATTAGAGTTAATAGGAAGAAGGAGCTAGGATATAAAGATGAGATCCTAGTTTTTTAGGGACATTGTAACAAAATAATACAAATAATTGGAGATTCTGAAAGAAACATATGGCTAGTAGAGAATATTTATTGCATTAGCAATAAGCCAATTGGATAAATGAACCTTAATCCTAACCATGGGCATGACTATATGAATTTAGAGAAAATGTATTGAGATGAGGCTTAGTGTTTCCATTGATTTATGGATATGTTGGTTCAAAAATGAGGTATTTTTCTATCTATTATGATGTATTGCAAACATTATAGTAATTATATAGACTATGTTAAATATAGATGGCATAAATACCCCAGTTCAAATCATTTTTATGGTGATAACAATTTATTCCACTGATGTTTTTATTATTATTCTATACACTTTATTATAGTCTGTACTTGCATGTTATCATTAATGGTTCAATATTTAATATAGTATAGTGCATGAAGTAATGATTTTATGTTGGATAAAAGATTAGTTAGGCATTATACTTGTTAAGTATGAGTATGATGATGGATGTGTCAATCACATATTATCTTTCTCCCATAACTGTAAGTCTTAGTAGTGCACCTCAGGTGATACCTTCCCTATCCCTAATGATTGATATATAGTGCTAGACAACAATCACTTCGTTGGAAAACTACATGGACCTTGGTTTACTAATTTGAGCCAGTAATAGGTTCTAGTACCAGGAAATCATTATGAAAAAATGGATATTACGAGAATATGATGAATTCAATTACAAAGGAAGATACTTGGGATTGGTTTGATAAAGAAGGCAACATATTCACTAGACAAAATGGTCCATTGATTAGATAGGAACTGTAGTGATTTAAGGATTGGAAGTTGTTTAGTGAAATATATGTAATATCCTAGGATGATTTATTCATAATTCTGTTTCAATGGATGGTATGCTTGAGGAGAAACTTATATAGCAATGGATAAGGGAGAGGAAGAACATAGACTTTGAACACTTAGAACTTGGTTGTGTTATAATGTTACAATGACGCTATAGAAACTGTCATGGAAGTTTGTGTTAATAATACCTTGGGGGCATATACTAGATATAGTTTGCAGTGGAATAGTGTAATTCCTACTCACAAGCCGAGGAAGATTTCTTGAAGGGACTAAGGGTAAATATGGTAAATAAATCCCTACCTTGGTATATATTTTTCTATTAGAGAAAGAATTGTTACTTTTTATTCTAGCTTACACGGTAACATACATTGTGTGGTAAGGGGTGCAATGTAATGGTGCTAGTAAAGATGAAATCCCAAAGAGGGGGGAAGTAAGAACCATGGGGGAACTAAAATCCTAAAAGAAAACAGGAGATCCCTATGAAACTCTGAGATAACTAACTAATGGTGGCTAAATAAAATGACAACTATTCACAAATATACAAAGGCATTGCAGAATGAGATAAGTGATGCCTAGCGAGTTATAAAAGTTGATGAAATGAGGATAAAATGTTTGATAATGGTTGAGAGAAAAGGGGTTTTTAATAGAGGAAGGACCATTGAGTGCACACAAGATCCACTTGTTAGCCAATATAAATCCTATCACATCCATTCATAAAGGGGATTTTAAGATTATGAAAAATGAAGGGAATATATTGTTTCATATTATGGAGAGATACTTATATTTTTTAATTGAAGTATGTATATAGGTATTTGGTTGGGGGGAATTTTATATGCACCGAATATGTTTTCTTGAGAAGGAAATATTATTCTTAGATACAATAACAATCAATGGATCTACACTAATCAAATGATTATATCACGAAAAGCAATCAATTTGGGGTAAAACGATCAAATCTACATTAAAAATGGTCTTTGATAGATAAATCAAATATGACATCATTATGCTTGTGAATGTTTGAAAGGTATTGCACTATGTTCAAGGTAGTCACTGATGGCATAGTGTTACCCAATATATGGATGAGAGGGCTTGATCTATTACAATTTTTTGATGCCTCTATAGTGCAATTTATTGTTGCACCCTTTGTTACTACTACATCACATATAGGGAATGGTAGCTCTATCATTATTTCCATCCAAACGCATTCCAAATGAAGCAATTGTCTATGAAAAATTAATTAGTGAAGGCTCATGGCTTAATGTGAATTGAAAAAGGGACAAGTGTTTGTAATTTTCTAGTAGCAAGATGTGTCGATTTCTCTTGTGTACCCTCTTAGATTTGTATTATAATTGTCACCTATATTCCAGGTCTATCACCTCTTCAAAAATATGGAATAAAATTTTCTTAATGATGTTGTAGTAGGGAATTTGCTTAGCCATATGGCATTTACCTACTTGTCTATTGTAAGAAATTTTAATTTAGCATGTAAGAAAATACCAACTATTTACTAAATGTTAAGTTACAAAGTTTTACTAATTATTTTCAATTAAGAAATGTCGTTATATGGAAATATTATATATTGAAATTGACGATCAATTGGCATTTTCTAGGTTTTAAAGGTAGACCTTAAAAATGATCTAGCACCATCTAAGATCATGATATTTCTACTTTTATTCTAGTGAATTTGTTATATTCTAAGATTATCTGATAGGATCCATATGCCCCTCTTACAACATAATATATTTGTTTCTATTTGGGAAAAATGATGCTTATGTTAATATATGAAAAACATAATACAATGATAGAAAATATTCATGAATAAAGAACACATTTCTACTTAAAAGACACTAAGAATGCACTTAGGTTGGAATAAGCCTTGGGATCACAATATCTTAGATCTCTCCCGATGAGGGTTCCTTTGAGAATAAATTATAATAAAACATGAATGGGTTATTGAGAAAATAATTTTCCTAAATACTATTGCAAGGCCAAGCTTGGTAGACTAATATTTTTTCTTAAAATGACATCCATGAGATCAAATATCTAAAGGATGAAAGGTTACATCTTGAGGTGGATCTCCTTTGTAGGTATGCAAATATATATCTATATAGATTAACACCTTACTTAGTAAGTGCATGACCATGTATTAGAATGGAGGTAGAGGTGACAATAGTATAACACCAAGCTCCCTTGAAAAAAGGCTATCTTACTATAGTGGCATATCCCTATGTTGGGATGTTAGTGAAGTTGCTTGCTTATTTTTGAATTATTTTGTGATTTGTAGGATTATAAGAGTTATGTCTTTTCTATGTACTAGGTTTAATGGAATAAAAAGGGGTATTAAAAATGCCAGAAAAGGGATACATAGGATATCTAGTAATTTTTTTTCCTTTTTTAATTACAACAATATTTTGAGAGGGGGTTTCAACAAAAGGAATTTGGGAAGTGTTTTTCAATATCTAGTGAAATTGGGTGTATTATTTAATATTCCACAAATAAATTAGATATATCATAGGTTCATTAAGTGTATCTCTATGATTAATTAAAGGGATATAAGAGGGATATCCATTGAATACAATCGACAAAGTGAAGTCACTTGACATGTTGACATAGGATTAGATTTTGATGTGTTAGAGACACTGCATCATGAGGAGAAATTGAAAGACAACTCTAGTGAACTATCCAATTGGAGTTTATATAGAGAGGAACAACAAGAACATGTTCTTATTCATATGTTTCCAATATTTATTGAAGAAAAGACAAAACCAAAAAACATGTTACTCCCAAGAGGCATTGAATCCAACAAAACATCTACACCATGCTTTGCACAATTTGATCCTAGTGAAGTATCCCTTGTGAATTCATTAATCCAAATTTCATTACACAACATTATAGTCACAAATGAATGAGGTATATTGTAAGTACTAAGAGGAGTTAGTCAAGTTGTGGTGAGAATATGAACACCAACATTTTATTAATTTGTTTTCTAATAGAAATCATGAAATCATAATTAAACTAAGTGAGATAGATAATGTTTTTACCAATGTCCTAGAAAAAATATGGTTAGAGTGCAAGTGTGATCCATGTTTCATCTATCTAAGTTTTTAAGAAAAGGTGATGGAAATTTCAATTAACATTGATTCTTAGGTGAGGCTATTTAGAGTGTGAAAGAATAGTAATTTCTGAGACCAAGGTAGTCAATTTTAGATGATATTGAGAGGTCATGCCCTACAACGGTACATGAAATACATGTAATGCAATCCTATAGGTACCACTGGGGCATTGAATAAGGTGAAGTAATTACACAGTAATTAATCATAGAGTTTAAAAAATCCAATGATATAACAACATAATTGCATAAGTTTATAGAATATTAAGCACGTCATAGTATAATATTCAAACATGTGTAGATCTAGGTACATAAACTAAATAGATGTGCAATTTGAATCAAATCAGACATCAATATGTAATAAATGAATAACATAAGTTACTACATAAGAACTCAGAATGGAAGAGAATAAGAATGATCAAGTTCATTGAATTGAAAGAGAGGTGGATGACAATATTTAAAGGAAATCAATTCGAATTTCCCATGCTTGCATGATGTGTGTTATTCTTAAAAAGAGCTAAAAAATCCCTTAGTTCTCCACGCTAACTCTACTAGACGAAGTTAGATTGAGTCTAGACTAGTTAACTGATAGAGCATCTAGTTAACTGATGGAATGTTGAGTTAATTGGAAAAAAAATTAATTATTTCCATAAAGTAACTTTTGGGAATGAATGGTCTCAGTTATCCATGTTAACTATCCTAAATTGAGCTATACTAGCTGTAGACTTCACAACAACTAGTTATCTTAGTAATTGCTTAATTAACTGATTGAATCTTTAGGTATTGACTAAGGAGTACAAAACTTCTAATTAGGTCAATTAATTTGAATTATGGTATGTAAGGTCAGTTAGGAGTGAATTTCAAATGGATTCCTGTAATACCCCAGTTTTCCCTTGATGTTTATTGGCTTCAATGTAAATACTGTGTATATGCAGTATGTGTATTTTCCCTAGTGTGGAGCTCAAGACCAAGGCCCCACTAGTGGATGTTTAAGTTTATTGGTTAGGCAAGTATTTGGACAGTTTGATTATTCATGGGATGTTAAGCCATGAAGAAATTTAAATGATGTAATTATTTATTAATGAATAAAATAACCAAGAAGCTGACTAAGGAGGAAACTAATGATAAGGGGCCACATGTATCTACTAGGGAGAGGTGAGGGGGTTATGGGATTGGTTTCCCATGTTTCCACATGTCCGACTGTGAACCTGTATGAATTCCCTGCTGACATTAATGTGGTTGCAGAGGGTGGTTGAGAACCCTGTTGCTGAAGCCGATGGAGTATGGAGCATGCCTGTGATTTCATATGGTAGGGCATGAATCTGGTTGCTTTTCCGGAAAGACACTCAACACCTGAAATTGGTAGATCCTGTTTGACTACCGTCGGTGGAAGGAAACAACTACCACATTCATTCATACATTGACGATCCATTCACGCACTATTCATTCACGATCCATCGCCCCACAGAGAGAGATCTTTCTCATAGGTTTATGGATATGCAGAGTCAATAGAGTGGTATAACCTGAAGATAATCATGTTTCCCTAGGTAATAGAAAATTCCAGAGAGTTGATATTCATGAGAACTATGTCTGCGAACCCAGTCTACTGGGTACAGAATGCTCCATGACCAAGTGGTGAGAACCAGTGAGGAAACTGCAAGCCTGAATAGTGTAGAGAAACAATGAGAGAGCCTGAGCTTGGATTGCAGAGGATAGATTGCGGAACAGAGCCTTGTCCACAAGCCTAGAATGACTTAGCTTGTTGAATTGTGGAAGAAGGTTGGGTTTCTTGATAAACCTAGTGAAGGCTGTTGTCTCATAGAAATATTAACTAGACCTTTCTAGGCCCATTCTGGAATAGCACTGGAAGGGAAGAGGCCCTGAGGGATGTAACATACCCTTTTTGCTGGAAAACATTTTGTGTTAGAAAACATTATGATAACTTTTATTGTAAAGTTTTATGTTGGATAGGTGTCCAAGGATGACTGTAATTTGCATAATATATTATTATTAAATAAATAAAATAGGAGACAAACACCTAAGAGGGCTGTTGAAAGAGTGGTTACTGATCCACTAGGTGGACTGGAATCTGGGGTAGAAGGCAATGGACAAGTGGCAGCATCATGATGCAACTAACTAGCTATTGGTATGTGACAACTCCCTTGAAATGTGGTCATAATACCCTGAAAGATGGGACTGGAGCTTGAGGCTCATTTATTCCAAACTGACCACTAAAGACCTAGGCAGTCTATATAATAGCCATCAAATTATGAATTGAGGTTCATCACTTTTCCTAATGAGGAAATTTACCTTGGGGTTTAGCTATGTTTGCACCCAAGAGATTTGATGAGGGGATATGCTATGTTGTTGTTCTTGTTGTGAGTCTGCCAAACTCTTATTGAGTTCAGGAGGTTGATGAGGAGTGCTGAAGGCATTTTATTTCAGGAGGTTGATGCTGAGTGCTGAAGGAATTTTTGAGTGCCTTACTTCCACACAGATTCCATCTACTTAGTGCTTCAGTAATCAAGCTTGGGGGTTCACAAGAAGCCAGCAGTTGAGCTGCTTATTCTGGAATAGGTTGGGAGGAATAGGCCTCCTTGGGTATTTGTCGGTCCTATCTTCAAATTACAGGTTCCATTATTTTATCTGTTTTCATATATTTTTAAATTCTGCTGCCTAATAACTTTTATTGTTTTATTTTATAAATTTATTTCAGTTCCCTGAGTAAGTTATGATTTTGTGTAAAATTGATTTTGATTGAATATAATAATGTCTGCACTTTTCCCCATGTAATGGATTTGCATCGTACTCTAGTACAGAGATAAAAATTAAGGTAGATAGATATGATTGGCAGTTTTCCAAGATGATGGAAGTACCATTCTATATATTCTGTTAATTTTCCTACTAGTAGTAATTAGTATTATTTACTGTATTTTCCTTACAGTACTGTTCCTTTTTTTTTCATCAAATAGTAAGTTTACTGTCTTAAGATTATTCCTATGATTTGTATTCATTACTGAAATCATTTCTAATACATAAATTAAAGAAATTTGCATAACCTCATTGTACAGAACTAATATGTCATTTTCAAGCTTTAAGACAGGGTTTATAGTTTCCATATTTTTCTTGTCAAAAGTTTACTATAGTCTACTGTTATTATCACTACAGAATGTACATGAAAGACAAGCAAACAAAGTCTATTTTAATTTATGTAAATTTTCCAAACATACAGTAGAAAAACCCTAAACCCTAATAGTCCATTTACAACCCTCATAGCACAGAACTAGCATATCATGTCTTTATTCTAGTAACAGAATCAAATCACAATCATCATTCTGGTCATTCACCAAGGGTAATACCCTTCCAATCAAACATTCTACAACATTCTAGAATTGTTCCAAATTTCCCAATTGTTGCACATTTCATCAAACATTTATAAATTCATTTTTATAACCATAAACAATGTTTCCAACTCATGACAAACCATGTGACAATTGCCATAAAACTAAACATAGAATACAACTATATTCATTTCCATAATTCGACATAGTCAAATTATCGGTATCATATCGATGACCAAAATCAAGCCACACATTTCAATACAAATCAAACCCTAACCCTCAAACTTATAGAATGAAAATGCAGAAATTTCCGTCAAATCAACCAATTACACGCAAACCAAACTCTTCTCTAAGAAAAAATGTATCCACTATTATTTATAGAAATCATAGGATTTACGATATCCAAGTCTGGAGAAACCTTCATTACAACTATCACATTTTTTCATAGTTATTATCTATAGAAGAAACAATATCAAGAAGTTCCCATTTCATTTTCATAACTATAACTTTTATTCATCAAGCATAAATGCAGAACCATATTGAGAACAAGTTGCATCTCTACATTAAGTCTGAGAATACGAACTCTTCTCCACGACAGTTGCATTTCACAATCAACATGGCTTTTGCCCAGTCGGTCTAGGTATTATCCTACCCATTTCTATTACAGTTTACAAACCCTATCCCGACGAATTACAAACTCTCTGAGTTAAACACAAATACACATAACAACACACATGTTGGCCATCATCCTCATCTAACTAGAGTTACAAGGCAACCTCCTAGGCTTACTGGTTGGTGTAGCCATTTCCAACCTTCATCAGTCGAACTGGAGAAGCCACGAACCTTTGCACCTGCAACAGCAGTAAAGATGTGGTAAAAAAGATAGTCCTCTTTTAAAGAAACGAATGCAACTTAGAACAAATAACCATTATTGTGTTAATGAATGATTTTGGAAAGCTATAGGAAAAGGGTTCGAAACACATTACCTTTAAATGTTGGCATAGAGCCAAAAACGCCAAACAACAACAACTACAACTATAACTAAACTCACACTATCGAATGTTGAGAAAGAGGGAAACCCCACCAGGCTAACAACCTTTAAATAACTAAAACAATGCCGAGACTTGTATCAACCAAGGCAGGCTTGGTGTCTCTTTTCAAAACTTAAAACAACGCTGTAGCTGTAAGACTCACTTAAAACCTACTCAAAGGGAAGGAAAAACCACACAAGTCATCGCTTCGAATCATCCCTAAACTAGACTCTAAACTGTTACCCATGACAAGTTCTCATAACAATAGACTCGGCTCTTGAAACTTACATAGGTCATGAGTTCAAAACACAGGCACCATGCCTCTACATTAGAAATGGAAACCCTAAAAATCCTCAGCCTATCGACCAAAATGCAAAGCCACTACCATCGAAGGTTAAGGTAACATTAAACTCTTTGAACGTAATGGGAGTATGGATTAACTCTCATCCATCGAAAACCCTACTAGATCAATGGTGGAGATCACCAAGCAGTTTCACAAAACACCAAGCAACCACCGTATTAATTGTGATATCATTACTACTGCCACGAAGGAGTCACGAAGGATCCAGCGCATTAAACATCGAACTAGGGTGTTTACAATTCATCACAATAACTGCTATCACCACGATGAAGCACGTGATCAAGCTTACTAGTTCATCCACGATGGAACTCCACTACAGTGGTAGATGAGCGAATTCAATGCAAAGGTAGCGTATTATCTGTCACCCTGAGACAACATAACATTCACATCTTAATAGTAACAATAATCAACATATTATATGTGCCATATGGTATAGTCATGTTACACAAACCTGTCACCTTATGATAAAGGTTTGTTTAGATATTCGCTAGGTTTATCAAGTGTCACATAGGGTCACGATAGTTGCACACAACACATATAACATAAAGTGCATTTATATATATATAAACGTTTGTAATGATTTAATACATATTACAAATAGATTATTAGGATAACTTAATGAATTGCAAGGTCACATACATTTTCATTGTATGGCATATTGAGCCTTATAATCAATACATCAAATATCACCATATAATTTCAACATGAATTTAAAACAAAGATTACATAGAGTCCTGAGATTTAAAAATGGAGTTACGATCAAGACAGACATTCTGTAGAATCAATTACAAACTTATGGATTACATTTAATAATACGCACTGTTTACATCTGCAGCATATCCAATTATCACTATCTTGAAATGTCTGGTCTTTAACTGGAGTTTCTCACTGGTAGGAGTGCTCATTGTATTATCCCTTCAACATTTTTGCATAAGAAGGTTATTGAAAAAATGTTCGGTCACTTGTCTCAAACTTAAAGACCCTTACCTATAAACTACCACAAGTACGAAATCCACTTGCTTAGCACGAATGCTAAGTAAGCTCGGGGCATCCGTAGGACCCCTTCATCATCAACAAAAGCACATTAGTCAAACTAGTCAAATCATTAATCATAATAGCGACATTAGAAGTATCGTAATAGTACAGCTAAAATATGAATAACATCAAGACATAATTAAAATCATCTAGTCGCAAATTCTTATTACTATAAACCAGCATTATAATTAGTACAGTAAGACAGTCTTTTATGCATTATAATTTTCCACACAGTTTGAATAAGCATTAATTGTCATGTCGAAAAATTTTAAATTTTTATGATTTTTTTGGGATGTTACATGTGGTATTAGAGCATAAGTTCAAACTCTAGGCCTGATTTACGCTCATGCGCGCAAACAAAAAACCAATCAGAAAGTTTATGTTACTAACTTTTGTAATTTAATTTTATCTTTGCACATAACAAATTGACCTTTAAATTGTAGGAATGGAAATACCAGAAGAGTCAGCGGAGGATAGATCTCCTCATAATGAACATATTAATCATAATAATTCTGAAGGAATCTATGTTGAATTAAATAACCAGTATTCTGAAATTTTACGCACTGTACAGGATTTAAAATCTGAATTAAAAGCCGTTAAAGAAGAAAATGAACGGATCCTTAAGGTACAGTAAGAATTACAATATAATTTAAAAAGGGATTGTCATAATGATGAAAGAGGTAGAAAATCATAAATAGAGGCTGATTCTAAAACAATGTCCCACCAACATAAACATAAGAAAACAAGAAATGATAAAAGGAATAGTTACTCATCCTCTAAATCTGATCCAAATAATAATGACTTTAATTATGACAACAGTAACAATGAATGCTGCTCTAAAAAGAGAAAACATAAACATCACGAACAGATTACTGGCGAATTTAAAAAGATTAAGCCACCCACCTTTAATGGTGAAAGTGAGAAGGGTGAGATAGCAGAAGCTTGGCTGTCTGGAATGAAGAAATACTCTAATATTTATGACTAATCTTCTCAATTAAAAGCCAAGATGTCTATTTACAATCTGAATGGGAAGGCATATATTTGGTGGCAAGATCTTAAAAGAATTAAGAGTATAAAAGAAAAATAAGTAACTTGGACTATGTTTAAAAGTTTGTTTAAAAAGAAGTTTTTGTCGGAACAATATTTTGAAGATAAGTAAAAGGAGTTTTATGATTTAAAGTTGGGTGCAATGAACATGAAAGAACTACGTAGCAAGTTCCTTAGCTTGCTGAGGTATGTGCCCTATATGGTCGAGGAAAAGCCTAAAGTGCAAAGGTTTCTCAGCTGTCTACCTTTTAATATAAAGGACCGTATCGAGTATGATAATCCTTCCACTTTGGAAGAGGCCATGAGAAAGGAAAATTTTTGTTTTGATCAAAACAGAAAAAGAGAAGGAACAACTAGCTAGAAGAGCAGTAAGATTAATCAGTTTGACTATAAAAGAAGAATTTTAATCATAATACTGGAGGTTTTAAGAAAAATTTTATTAACAGAAATTTTCCTAATAATTACAAGAATAATGCATCTCAGAACTTTATTGCTGCAAGAAATGTACCTAACAATAATAATCACAGCAATAACAATAATAACAACAACATGTATGCTGAACAAAAAGGACCCATGAAGTGCTATGAATGTGGCGGACCACATAAGAGAGCAGATTGCCCATGCAACAAGAGGACAATCAACAATATTCACACTATGCAAGCAGAACCTACAGTTGGAGATATTGCAAGAGAAATTCCTAGGATAAATGCAACATTGGAGAACTGTCAAGCGGACCATTAAACATCCATGGTCGAAATTGAAGGTATGGTACAAAACGAGTCTATTTCTATTCTAATAGATCTAGGTGCAAATCTGAGTTATATTTCACCTACTTTAGTAAACCGTTGCAAGTTAAAAATAGAGAAATTTGATAATGCATGGTTAGTTCAACTTGCAACAGGAACTAAAAGAAAAGTTACAGATTTTGTAAAGGATTGTGAAGTATTTTTAAGTCAGTTGAAAACACAAATTAATCTGAATGTTCTACCCTTAGGGTCATATGATTTGTTGATTGGTATGGACTGGCTTGAACAACATATAGTTTTACTGAATTTTTATGACAAATCTTTTACATGTGTAAATAATGAAGGTAATACATAAACAGTAAAAGGAATTCATAGGATCATTTCAGTAAGATAGATTTCTACTCTACAAGTAAAAAGAGCTACCAGAAAAGGCTCTAAAATGTCTATTGTTAATGTTATTAATGATGAGTGTACATCTAAAGAAGACAAGTTAAAACTAGAGGATATTCCCATCCTTAGGGACTTTTCTGACGTATTGCCGGAAGAAATTCTAGGATTACCTCTGAAAAGGGAACTTGATTTCACCATTGAGTTAATACCTGGTGCGGTACCAAACTCGAAGGCTCCCTATAGGATGAATATTCTGGAGTTAAATGAGTTAAAATCTCAGCTGAAAGAATTAATAGATAAAAACTACATAAGCCCCAGTGTGTCTCCTTGGGGAGCACTAGTAATTTTTGTTAAAAAGAAGGACGGTACCATGCGTTTGTGCATTGATTACCGTCAGCTTAATAAAATGACAATTAAGAACCGATATCCCTTACCCCGCATAGATGATCTATTTGATCAAGTTCGTGGAGTAGAGATATTCACTAAAATTGATTTAAGGTCGGGTTATCATCAAGTCCGGATAAAAGACGAGGACATATTAAAAACTACATTCATAACACGTTATGGACACTACGAGTTCGTAGTTATGCCTTTTGGGCTAACCAACGCACTGGCAGTGTTCATGTGTTTAATGAACAATGTTTTGCATAAATATTTGGATAAGTTCGTAGTGTTATTCATTGATGATATTTTGGTTTACTCAAAAACTAAAGAAGAGCATGACGAACATTTAAAAATCATTTTACAAGTACTTAGAGGACATCAGCTTTACGCTAAGTTCAGTAAATGTGATTTTTATAAAGATAAAATTTAGTATTTGGGTCATATAATTTCTAAAGATGGTATTTCTGTTGATCCTGATAAGATAAAAGCAATTAATGAATGGCCTGTCCCTAAATACGTGACTGATATATGGTTATTCGTGGGGATAACGGGTTATTATAGAAAGTTTATTGAAGGGTTCTCTAGAATTGCTAACCCCGTCACTTCTTTGCAGAAGAAGGGGAAGAAATTCGTATGGGATCAAAAGTGTTAAGAAATTTTTAATAAGTTAAAAGAGTTATTAACTACCACACCCATCTTAAAAATTGTAGATCCCAATAAGGATTTCGTCGTATGCACGGATGCATGCAATGATGGACTTGGAGGGGTCTTAAGTCAGGAAGGTCATGCAGTTGATTTTGAGTCAAGGAAGTTAAAAATATATGAAAAGAATTATGCAACTTATGATCTTGAGTTGGCAGTCGTGATACATGCATTAAAAATGTGGCGCCATCACTTGATCGGAAGAAAATTCATTTTAATGACTAATAATAAGGGCTTAAAGTATTTATTGGATCAAACAAATATTAATGCAAGGCAAGCTAGGTGGTTAGCTTTCCTTAGCGAGTACGATTTTGAGATTCATCATATTAATGGAAAGGAGAATAAGGTTGTTGATGCTTTGAGAAGAAATGCTAGATTGAGTTTTGTGGCAGCAATCAGTACTTTTAAGATTGATCTGGAAAATCAGATCGAAGAAGGAATTAAGCCAGATGAAATTTACCAAAAATTACATGATAAAGTGGCTGAAAATTCATCTGAAAATTTAATAACAGATTATAGTATTAATGAAAAAGGATTCTTAACATATAAAAAAAGAATTTATGTACCTAATATTTCGAAAGTTAAGTTGTTGATTTTGGGTGAAGTTCATAAGAGTCCTTATTCAGGACATCCCGGTTATCAGAGAATGATAACTATGTTAAGAAAATATTATTTTTGGCCCAACATGAAGAATGAAGTTGCTGAATATATAGCTAGATGTTTTGAATGTCAGACTATTAAAGCTGAACATCAACATCCAGCTAGACTATTGCAGCACTTACCAATTCTAGAATGGAAATGGGAAATTATAAGCATTGATTTTATTATAGGTTTTCCTAGAAATCAGAAGCAGATTGACTCAATCATGGTTGTTTGATAAACTTAGTAAAGCTACTCATTTTATTCCTATTAAAAGTACTTTCAAGGCTTCTAACATTATAGATATTTTCATGAAGCAAATTTTTCTCTTACACGGAATTCCAAAGGTAATTATTTCAAACCGAGACTCTAAGTTTACCGGAAATTTTTGGACAAAACTGTTTAAAGGATTAAATACTAAACTAAATTCCAGCACATCTTTCCACCCACAAACTGATGGTCAAACAGAAAGGGTAAATCAGATTTTAGAAAACATGTTAAGATTGTATGTTAAAGATCAGCCATCTAAGTGGGAATATTTCTTACATTTAGTAGAATTTTCCTACAACAATAATTATCAAGCATATGCTAAGTTAATTCCATTTGAAATTTTGTATGGAAGAAAATGTTGTACTCCTATTTCTTGGGATAACCCTGTAGACATATTTATGTTAGGACCAAATTTATGGAGCTAACCATGAAACAGGTTCAAGGTAACTTAAAGGTTGCCCAAGATCGACAGAAAAGCTATGCTGATTTGAAACACACTGAAAGAGAATTTCAGGTAGGAGACCATGCTTTTATAAAGGTAAAACCCAAGGAAAGTTCTTTGAATCTTGGAAGTTGTGCTAAATTAGCACCAAGGTATTGTGGACCATTCGAAATCCTGTCAAGGATAGGAGCTGTTGCATATCAATTGGCATTGCCATACAATTTAAAAATCCATAATGTTTTTCACATTTATGTTTTGAAGAAGTATGTGCACGATGCTACTCATGTGTTGAATTGGAATGATATACAGGTGGAACTCGAAGGAGATTTTTAGGTGGAACCGGATTGTATTCTCGACTAGAGGGAAATTATGCTTCGGAATCGCACCATAGGGAAGGTAAAGGTGCAATGGAAGCACCTTAGCCCTGATGAAGCTACTTGGGAACTGGAAAGTAATATGCGGGCAGCATATCCAGTTCTGTTCCATGAGGAACTTGATGACGAATAAGAAACATCGAGGACGATGTTGAGCTTAAGTGGGGGTGTTTGTAACATACCCTTTTTGTTGGAAAACATTTTGTGTTAAAAAACATTATGATAACTTTTATTGTAAAGTTTTATGTTGCACAGGTGTCCAAGGATGACTGTAATTTGCACAATATATTATTATTAAATAAATAAAAATAGGAGACAAACACCTAATAGGGCTGTTGAAAGAGTGGTTACTGATCCACTAGGTGGAATGGAATCTGGGGTAGAAGGAAATGGACAAGTGGCAGCATCATGATGCAACTAACTAGCTGTTGGTATGGGACAACTCCCTTGAAATGTGGTCATAGTGCCCTGAAAGATGGGACTAGAGCTTGAGGCTCATTTATTCCAAACTGACCACTAAAGACCTAGGCAGTCTATATAATAGCTATCAAATTATGAACTGAGGTTCATCACTTTTCCTGACGAGAAAATTTACATTGGGGTTTTGCTGTGTTTGCACCCAAGAGATTTGATGAGGGGATATGTTATGTTGTTGATCATGTCGTGAGTCTACCAAACTCTTATTGAGTTTAGGAGCTTGATGCTGAGTGCTGAAGGCATTTTATTTCAGGAAGTTGATGCTAAGTGTTGAAGGCATTTTTGAGTGCCTTGCTTCTACATAGATTCCATCTACTTAGTGGTTTAGTAATCAGGCTCGAGGGTTCACAAGAAGCCAGCAGTTGAGTTGCTTCTTTTGGAATAGGTTGGGAGGAACAAGCCTCCTTAGGTGTTTGTCCACCCTATCTTCAAATTACAGGTTCCATTATTTTATCTGTTTTCATACATTTTTAAATTCTGCTGCCTAATAACTTTTATTGTTTTATTTTATAAATTTATTTCAGCTCCCTGAGTAAGTTATGATTTTGTGTAAAATTGATTTTGATTGAATATAATAGTCTCTGCATTTTTCCCCATGCAATGGATCCGCATCGTACTCTAGTACAAAGATAAGAATTAAGGTAGATAGATATGATAGGCAATTTTCCAAGATGATGGAAGTACCATTCTGTATATTCTGTTAATTTTCCTACTATTAGTAATTAGTATTATTTACTGTATTTTCCTCACAATACTGTTATTTATTTTTATTTCATCAAATAGTGAGTTTACTTTCTTAAGATTATTACTATGATTTGTATTCATTATTGAAATCATTTGTGATACATAAATTAAAGAAAATTGCATAACCTCATTGTACAGAACTACTCTGTCATTTTCAAGCTTTAAGACAAGGTTTATAGTTCCCATATTTTTCTTCTCAAAAGTTTACTATAGTCTATTGTTATTTTCACTATTGAATTTATAGGATAGACAAGCAAACGAAGTCTATTTTAAGTTCTGTAAATTTTTCAAACATACAGTAGAAAAACCCTAAACCCTAACAGTCCATTTACAATCCTCATAACACAGAACTAGCATATCATGTCTTTACTCTAGTAACAGAATCAAATCACAATCATCATTCTGGTCATTCACCAAGGGTAATACCCTTCCAATCAAACATTCTACAACATTCTAGAATTGTTCCAAATTTGCCAACTATTGCACATTTCATCAAACATTTATAAATTCATTTTTATAACCATAAACAGTGTTTCCAACTCATGACAAACCATGTGACAATTGCCATAAAACTAAACATAGAATACAACTATATTCATTTCCATAATTCGACATAGTCAAAGTCTCGGTATCATATCGATGACCAAAATCAAGCCATACATTTAAATACAAATCAAACCCTAACCCTCAAATTTTGAGAATGAAAACGCAGAAATTTCCTTCAAATCGATGAATTACACACAGGCCAAACTCTTCTCTAAGACAAAATGTATCCACTATTATTTATAGAAATCATAGGATTTACGATATCCAAGTCTAGAGAAACCTTCATTACAACTATCACATTTTTTCATAATTATTATCTATAGAAGAAACGATATCAAGAAGTTCCCATTTCATTTTCATAACTATAACTTTTATTCATCAAGCATAAACGCAGAACCATATTGAGAACAAGTTGCATCTCTACGCTAATTCTGAGAATAGGAACTCTTCTCCACAACAGTTGCATTTCACAATCAACACGGCTTTTGCCCTGTGGGTCGAGGTATTATCCTCCCCATTTATTTTACAGTTTACAAACCCTATATCGACGAATTACAAACTCTCTGAGTTAAACACAAATAAACAGAACAACACATATGTCGGCCATCATCCTCATCTAACCAGAGTTACAAGGAAACCTCTGAGGCTTACCGGTTGGTGTAGGCGTTTCCAACCTTCATCACCCGAACTGGAGAAGCCACGAAACTCTGTACCTGCAACAACAGCAAAGATGTGGGCAAAAAGATAGTCCTCTTTTAAAGAAACGAATGCAACTTAGAACAAATAACCATTACTGTGTTGATGAATGATTTTTGAAAGCTACAGGAAAAGGGTTCGAAACACATTACCTTTAAATGTTGGCATAGAGCCGAACGCCAAACAACAACAACTGCAACTATAACTGTAACTCACACTGTCGAATGCTGAGAAAGAGGGAAACCCCACCAGGCTAACAACCTTTAAATAGCTAAAACAATGCCAAGACCTGTATCAACCAAGGCAGGCTTGGTCTCTCTTTTCAAAACTTAAAACAACACTGTAGCTATAAGACCCACTTAAACCCTACTTAAAGGGAAGGAAAAACCACACAAGTCATCGCTTAGAATCATCCCTGAAGCAGACTCTAAACTGTTAACCATGACGAGTTCTCATAACAATAGACTCGGCTGTTGAACCTTACATATGTCGTGGGTTTAAAACACAGGCACCATGCCTCTACATTACAAATGGAAACCCTAAAAATCCTCATCATGTCGGCCAAAACGCAAGGCCACTACCACCGAAGGCCAAGGTAACATGAAAATCTTTGAACGTAAGGGGAGTATGGATTAACTCTAATCCATCGAAAATCCTACCAAATCAACGGTGGAGATCAGTGGGCAGTTTCACAAAACACCAAGCCACCAGCGTATTAATTGTGATATCATTACTACTGCCACGAAGGAGTCATGAAGGAGCTAGCTTGTTAAACATCAAACTAGGGTGTTTACAACTCATCACAATAATTGCTATCACCATGATGAAGCACGTGATCAAGCTTACTAGTTCATCCACGATGGAACTCCACTACAGTGGTAGATGAGCGCATTCAATGCAAAGGCAGCATATTATCTATGACCCTGAGACATCATAATGTTCACATATTAATAGTAACAATAATCAACATATTATATGTGCCATATGGTATAGTCATGTTACACAAACTTGTCACCTTATGATAAAGGTTTGTTTGGATATTCGCTAGGTTTATCAAGTGTCACATAGGGTCACGATAGTTGAACACAACACATATAACATAAAGTGCATTTATATATATATAAACATTTGTAATTATTTAATACATATTACAAATAGATTATTAGGATAGCCTAATGAATTGCAAGGTCACATACATTTTCATTGTATGGTATATTGAGCCTTATAATCAATACATCAAATATCGCCATATTAATTTCAACATGAATTTAAAACAAATATTACATAGAGTCCTGAGATTTAAAAATGGAGTTACGATCAAGACAGACATTCCGTAGAATCAATTGCAAACTTATGGATTACATTTAATAAGATGCATTGTATGCATCTGCAGCATGTCCAATTATCACTATCTTGAAACTTCTGGTCTTTAACTGGAGTTTCTCACTGGTAGGAGTGCTCATTGTATTATCCCTTCAACATTTTTGCATAAGAAGGTTATTGAAAAACTGTTCGGTCGTTTGTCGCAAACTTAAAGACCCTTACCTGTAAACTGCCACAAGTACGAAATCCACATGCTTAGCATGAATGCTAAGTAAACTCAGGGCATCCGTAGGACCCCTTCATCATCAACAAAAGCACATTAGTCAAACTAGTGAAATCATCAATCATAATAGTGACATTAGAAGTATCGTAATAGTATAGCTGAAATATGAATAACATCAAGACATAATTAAAATCATCTAGTCGCAAATTCTTATTATTATAAACCAACATTATAATTAGTACAGTAAGACAATCTTTTATGCATTATTATTTTCCGCACAGTTTGAATAAGCATTAATTGTCATGTCGAAAAATTATAAATTTTTATGATTTTTTTGGGATGTTACAAGGGACATTGTAGTAGAGAAGAGAGTCTTTCTTATGCTGGATGTGGTAGGTAATATGGGTGCCAAGTCAGCTGAGTGTTGAGATGCCTGCAACTCTGTGGTTGAGATCACTGGCTTAGAAACACCTCCCTTGTTGTCCTTGTTTTCCTGATAAACCCACTGCCAGTTGGCTTAGCATGATCAACTTGTATGATCTGTTTGATAAAGCCAATGGTATGCTGGCTTGGCATGATTTTATTGTTTGGTATGCTTGATAAACCCAACTGTAGGTTGTCTTAGCATGAACAACTAGTCTGGTATGCTTGATAAACCCAACTGTATGTTAGTTTGGCATGACCCTGCTATTGGTATGCTTGATAAACCCAAATAGAAGTTGGATTAGCATGACTAGTATGTCCCTGGAATGCTTGATAAACCCACTGTAGGTTGGATTAGCGTGGGTAGGTTCCCTGGAATGCTTGATAAACCCAACTACAGATTGGCTTAGCATTGGGATGGAACCTTGACTGTGAGAGAACCTGATAGCCCTCCTTAGTGGATACACATCCCAACTCAGGGGTGATCTCTCAGCTGAAAGAGTACAGGCTGGACAGAGATCTAAGGTTGGGTGGAACGTTGCTCTCACTTATCCAGTTGCTTCGAAAATTGAAAGATAAGTATTTCTTGTTATGTTAAATGATGGTGTTTCATTGTTATGAAATGGTTTCTTATGTTCAATTGTGGAATTGTGGAATGTATGTTCATATGAATTTGGATGATAGGGAGTCATGTGCAGACCTGATTAAAGGGTTGAGTTCATTGTTATATGAATATCATTGTATTGCATGAGTTTAATGCATTATAAGTCTTGCATCTGATAGATGTATTTGTTAGATCTGATTTAATGCATTTTACATGTTATGATATGCCGACTAACCCTGTGAATGAGTTGTATGCTTACATATGATCCTTGGGGAAGAGGGGAATGCCCTGGAAATGGATCAGAAACCCTATGTGGGTCAGGTGGAAGGGAAGATCATGGCAGGAAATAGGTTGAAGTCCTTTTTGGCAGAGTTATGGAAATAAATTCAATGGGAAATTTTACATTGTAGAAATTTTTATATGGGGCAAGTCTTTCACTATTGGATAGAGATCTCCAAGAGCTTTCTAATGGTACCGAACTTGTCTCATTTTGACCAAGGATGTGGAAGTTATGCCCCTCAGAAGATTGTGTGGAAAGTTACCAGGACAGAGGGTATAGTTCCGCATGCCCACATCCGCAATTGCGGATCGCAAATTCGCCATTCCAGATTGCGGAAAGGTATGCTTTTCGGTTATGAAATTTGGCACTTCTGCATCCACAATTGTGTATTGCAGATCCGTCGTTGTGGATTGCGGATTGCGGAAAGGTAAGCTTTTTGGTTATGAAGTTTGGCACTTCCGCATCCGCAATTACGGATTGCGGATTGCAGATTCGTAGTTGCAGGTTGTGGATTGCGGATCCAAGTCATTTCAACTATGTGTGTGCGTAGTCAGTTGAATTTGGAGAAAAAAAATGTATCAGGGCATCCCGTGGCCTAAGGAGGTCAGTGGGGACATGGCAAGTGGTATCAAAGCTTAGTTGCTACACTAAGAGTTGTTTGGGTCGGACAGTGCATGAATTTTTGGTCAAGAGATGTTCCCATGGTGTGATTTTGATGAAATTATTTGATTGATTAATCATTCAAATGAATAGTTCCTTGTTTGAATGGGTATGATGGAGTTATTTGCATGCTTGTGATATCTAATAGAATGTCTTTGACATGCATAGAGATAGCAGTAGCTGTAGGACACATTGTATCACAGGGAAACGCACAAAACAATGTAAGAATCATCACTTTAAACGATGCGCAGGGCCTGTTTGGACCAGAAGATGATGTGCTGGGTGAGAATGTGCAAGAAGCACATACAAAGGCTGAGTCTGATGGAAGAAGGGAGCAAGTGACACCCCTAAACTTGGCTGAGACTATGGTGAGATTTAACGAGTGGATGATGAAAGCGCACGAAGAACAACATCAACTCAATGCGGCCATTTTGCAGAGTCTTATAGACTTGCAACAAAGGATTAATGGTGGTTTCAGCCTGAGTCACGAAGGGCAAGAGGAGAGAAATGCAAAAATTTAGTCTAGGGCCCGTTCTATGAGAAGAAATCCAAGCCCTAGAAGGGGTTCCGTGAGGAGAAAGCACAGGACACCCTCTCCTATATTTTCTTCTAGTAGGTTAGATGATTTTGAGGGTATTCAGGGGAGCCCAAGACGCACTTCCAGCAAGAGTAAAGGAAGAAAGAAGCATAGAGGTATTTCATAGGGTGAATTTAGGAATGCAAGGCCTCCCACTTTTGATGGTGAAATCAAAGAAGGTCAAGAAGTAGAGGCATGGATTCTTGGAATGAAGAAGTACTTCAAAATGCATGAATATTAAGAGAATGAAAAGGCTAAGGTTGTTATTTATAACCTTAGTGGAAGAGATTCTATACAGTGGGATAACCCATGAAAGTGAAAGGAATCATTGAAAGAAGAGTCAGTTGGGAAACGTTTCAAAGATACTTTCAAGAGAAGTACCTATCAGCTAGGTATTATAATAGCAAAAGAAAGGAGTTCAATGAACTCAGATTAGGACAGAACAACATCGATGAGAATATCCACAGGTTTATGGAGTTGCTAAGGTATGTAGCCTACATCAATGATGAAAGAGTGAATATCCAATGCTTCCTTGGTAGCCTACCACAGAGATACAGAGATAGAATAGATTTTGTGAATCCACCAAGCTTGGATGAATCCATTAGAATGGCAGAGCATTGCTATGAGCAGGGTAAAGGTAAAGCAGAGGTGCATCCAGAGTGGAAAGGTAAACCCAAGGGAAGGTTTGATCAAAAGATAGGTGAATTCAAACCACCATTCAGAAATCAGCCTAAGAGATTTCCACAAGGCTAACAAGCAAGAAGATAATTCAATCCAACTGTAGCAGTAAATAGAATGTCAAAGGGGCCACTTCAGTGTTAGGGTTGTGGGGAGAACCACATGCTCATAGATTTCTCAACTACAAAGAAGAACCCCAGGAGCTTGTACAATGTTCGAGTAGTAGTTACAATAGGGGATATGGCAAGAGAAACACCTAGGATTTATGCAACATTGGATGATCACCAAGCAGACCATCAATCAACAGTGGTGGAGGTTGCAGGTAAGATTGTTGAGTAGCCTATTTTTGTGTTGATTGATCTGGGGTCTACTCATAGTTATATATCTCCTAAGATAGTTGAAAGTTGTTCTCTTGGTAAAGTAAGACATGACGAAGCCTGGCTAGATTGATTAGCCACCGGTACCAAGAGAAAGGTAAGTGAAGTAGTGAAGGGGTGTCCTATAGAATTGAATTGACTCCTCACTTAGGCATAATTAAATATCTTACCATTGGGGTCATATGATTCCTTAATTGGCATGGATTGGTTGGAAAGGCATAGAGCCAGGTGGATTGTTATGAGAAATCACATGCACACCTTGATGAAGAAGGCAAGCCAAGGTTGGTTAAAGGAATTCTAAAACATGTTTCAGTAAGGCATATTTTGGCTCTGTAGTTAAGGAAGTTTTATAAAAAGGGTTGTCAGCTATATGCTGTGCATATATCAAATTCAACAGAAGATAAAGGACCCAGGATAGAAGATTTCCAGATATTGCAAGGGTTTTAGGATGTGTTTCCAGATGAGGTTCCAGGATTGCCACCCAAGAGAGATATTGACTTTTCCATTAATATTATTCCATGGGAGACACCCATCTCCAAAGCTCCTTATAGAATGAGCACACTAGAGTTGGTATAAATGAAGATGCAATTGCAGGAATTAATGGACAAGGAATATATCAGATTGAGTGTATCCCCATGGGATGCACCAGTGTTGTTTGTTAAGAAGAAGGATGGAACATTGAGGTTGTATATTGATTACAAGCAGCTCAATAAAGTGAAAATCAAGAACAAGTATCCCTTTCCAAGGATTGATGACTTGTTTGATCAAATGAAGGAATCTAGAGTGTTTTCAAATATTGACTTGAGGTCTGGGTACCATAAAGTAAGGATAAAGGAAGAAGACATTCATAAGGCATACTTCAGAACTAGGTATGGCCATTATGAATTTATATTGGTTCCATTTGGTCTTACCAATACACCTTCCACATTCATGTGTCTCATGAATAGTGTCTTCAACAAATATTTGGATAAGTTTGTGATTGTGTTCCTAGATGACATTGTTGTGTATTCCAAGAATGAAGAAGAGCATGATGAGCATTTGAGGATGGTATTGCAAGTCCGTAGGGAGCACCAACTGTATGCCAAGTTGAGTAAATGTAACTTCTACCAGGAGAAGGTGCAGTATTTGGGTCATATTATATTGGCAGAGGGCATTGCAGTTGATCCAGAGAAGATTGAGGCCATCATGGATTGGTCTAATCCAAGGAATGCAATAGATGTTAGATATTTTATGGGCCTTGTTAATTACTACAGGAGGTACATTGAAGGCTTCTCCAAGATAGCTCATCCTTGTAGAGAAAGGACATCAAATTCACATGGTCTGAAAAATGTGAAAGAAGTTTCCAGCAGTTAAAGAAGTTGCTTAGTAGTGCATTGCAGATCTGAGTAAGCATTTTGTGGCATGCACTGATGCTGGCATTGAAGGACTTGGTGGAGTGCTAATGCAAGAAGATCTGAAATTTTTTATGAGTCAAGGGAGCTGAAGGATCATGAAAGGAACTATGCCACCCATGACTTAGAGCCAGCAGCCATAATTCATGCTCTCAAGAGATGGAGACATTATCTCTTGGGAAGACGATTTGAGCTCAGAACTGATCATATGAGTTTGAAATACTTGTTTGACCAGCCAAATATGAATGAAAGACAAACTAGATGGATGGAGTTTTTTTGTGAGTTTGATTTGGAAATTAAGCATGTCAAGGGTAAGGAGAATAAGGTTGTTGATGCACTCAGCATGAGATTCTACATTGCAGCAATAAGTAGGTGTGAATCAGACTTGAAGGAAAGAATTTTAGAGGCTCAAGATAGTGATGAAGTCTACCTTCAGATCAAGGAGAAATTGCAGCAGAGTGTTATAGAGGAAAAGTATGCAAGATATCAACTAGGTGAGGTTGATGTTCTCATTTATCAAAACACCAGACTGTACATTCCAAACAATGCATATTTGAAGAAGATGGTGATGGATGAGATACATCAAAGGCCATACTCAGGACATCTAGGATATCATAAGACTATAACAATAGCAAGAAAGTAGTAATTTTGTCATGGTATGAAGAAAGACATAGCTGAGTACATTGCTAGATGTTAGAAGTGTCAATAGGTCAAGGCAGATCATCAACATCCAACAGGATTGTTGTGGCTATTGCCCATTCCAGAATGGAAGTGGGAAGTGATTTCCATGGATTTTATAATAGGATTGCCAATGATAGTGAAGAAGCATGATTCAATCATGGTGGTGGTGGACAAGCTATCAAAGGTGGCTCATTTCATTTCAGTCAAGTCCACTCACAAGGCCAATGACATTGAAGATATCTTCATGAGAGAGATATTCAAATTGCATGGATGTCCCAAGGCAATATTTTCAGACCATGACACAAAGTTCACATCTAATTTTTGGAAAGGATTGTTCCAGGAGTTGGGAACTCAGTTGAAGTTTAGTACAGCCTATCATCCTTAGACGGATGGTCACATTGAGAGAGTAAATTAGATCCTTGAAGATATGTTAAGGATGTATGTGATGGATAAGCCATCTAAGTGGGAAGACTACTTACACTTAGTGGAATTTGCTTACAACAATAGACATCAAGCATCATTGAAGATGAGTCCTTTTGAAGTGTTGTATGGAAAAGGATGCAAAACTCTAGTAAGCTGGGACAACCTAGTGAACAGAGTAGTGCTTGAGTCATAAATGATTGAGGTGATTTAGCAAGAGATTGTGAAGATTAGGCATAATTTGAAGGCAACACAGGATAGGCAGAAGATTTATGCAGAACTGAAAAGAATGCATAAGGAATTTCAGATTGGGGATCATATCTACTTGAGAGTCAAACCAAGGAAGAGTTCCATGAAGTTGGGAAGTTGTGCCAAGTTGGCACCTAGATATTGTTGGCCATTTGAATTCCTTGATAGGATAGGGCTAGTTTCATATAGGATTGAATTTCTTGTTGTTAGCACCAGTTTTGAGTTGAAAGATTGGAGAGGGTTTGAACACTGAAAATAATGAATAAGGCCCTAGTTTATCAAGTTATGCGACCTAGAGGCTGCAAATAGGAGTGCAAGGCATTTATTCCTAAGTTCGAGATGAGAATGATCAATAATACTAGGTTTAACATTGCAATGAAAATGGACTGTGAAAACCCACTTAAGGTTATATGGGGGCACTAATTGACGGAGTAGATCTGCGACAACAGAGATCGACGGCCATAAGGGCTCTTCGCAAAAGTAAAGTGGGGTGTTTTAAGTATGGGCGGATTGTTTCTATCCCGCAAGGAGATCGATGGTCAAATCGACGGTTGGAAAAAAGGATCTACAGTCATCATTTTGTTTGCGATTTCAAAGTGCGCGAAAAAATGAACTTTCCAAATTTACGAAGTTTTGGTAGGGACCGCATGTTTCGATGGTGCAGATGTGGTGGGGAAAGGCATCAACGACATATGTGTCGTTTGCATATTTAACATGCATGGATTGTTGGCACTGTCCAAATCTGTGAACCTTGGTAGCAGCCGCACCTTTAGACAACTAAGATGAAGGTTAGGCCTAGATCAACGGTCACCACTTGATTCGCATATTGAAAGTGTGACGAAGGCAACAAGTGAAAGGATGGAAACTGCGGAAGGCTGTGAGGCTAAGAATGGAAGGAGATCGATGGCACTAGATCGATCATGCACGATGGATAACCCAAAGAATACCCTTATCGCTAGAGGTGCAAGATGGATAAGAAAAGGATAAATAATATAAAAATAGAATGCACGGGGATCTGAGTACTGTTTGATTTGTTTGCATTGGAAAACGAAAAATGATGACTGTGTAGAAGTAGACAAATCGGCTAGGATCTCAAACCAACTGTCACTAACCAGGTAGGCCTCTTGTCTAACTAGAAAACTATTTAAATGGCTGAGCCATGAGAGGTAGAGCCCCCAGGTTTTGAGCTCCAAAAAATAGACAAACTTTTAGAAAATAAAGATGCTGAGGTTTATGATACAATTTTGACAAATGTCCCCATTGAGACAGCTAAGCATAGATTGAAGCTAATTAGGGAGCGGAATGTAGATGTGCATAAGATTTACTAGTCATTTTTCCATTTATTTGTAGTCGACCAAACCCTAAACTCTCATGATTTCATCGACTAGTGCACCACCAAGTACTCCTCCTCTGAGAGGGTAGTTATGGATGCATCTAGTTCAAAGGTCCCATTCCAAGTCAATCCCCTCACTGTTAGGAAAGTGCTTTCAGTACTAGATGAGTTCTGCCAAAAATCTAAAGAATACTGGGAAGAAGACCTAATTGAGTATTTCAGACAATCCATAGTCGAATTGAAGCATAGTTTTTACAGGGCCTACCTACAGCCTAATGTCCTGTCCTTTAATGAAGAGAACTTGCAGCTACCTGAGAAGATGGTTACTCAGGAAATGCTCATAGACTATAGTAAATTCATGAACAACCTCATGTATGAGATTTACAATGTTTTCTTTAAGAGGAAACTGCCTAGAGTGTTATCAGAGATGAAGGAGATGTTGCAACCTTCTCCTGACAAGAGGATAGGTGACTGGTTCCTCTCAAAACATAGCACAACAATCAGAGTTTATGGGTTTGCTCATTCACCCTATGTACTTCCAGCTTTTCTAACTCCTAGAATATTTACACTCGAATTCATCAACAGAAGCTGAGAGTAGAAACTGAACACTTTTTAGATCATAAGAAAGCCTCAAATATATCATTTCCATGGGCTGTAGGCCCATTCATTGTCAAGAGAAAGGATTCCATTCCATCCATTGAGTGTATGGTAAGAGATATGGGATTCCAAACAAAGGTAGCCATCAACTATGACCCCACCATATCATCTCAGACAGAAGGAAAGAAAGCACAAAGAAGGGCTTTATACATTTCGAGCTTGCAGGTATGGCAAAGACTACCAACTAGCTAGAATATCCAAACAAAGGACATATGGATGTAGATGTATAGGATGGTTCCTCCTCTCTAGTGCAAACAACCATAACCCCAATTCCTGGCTCCTCTAGCTTGGTCTTAGCAATTGGAGAAACTATACCGCTTGCCCATTGCTCTGGAGGATCCAGCAAATTGGAAATCATTGATGTCATGGATATAGATAAAGACACAGAAAGAGCTTCAAAAAGGCAGAAAGTAGAAAAACCTGAGCAGCAGATTGTGCAGGTGTCAATTGGTCAAGCTAAAAAGAAGCAGGTGAAGGCCAAATTGCCTACTTTCGAGATCAAAGAATATGTGTTTAATAGGGAAGCTACTGATCCTGTTGCACAAAGAAAGAGTAGAGTGGAATTATTGAATGAGTATAAAGAAAGCAAAGAGGAAGATTCAGAAGAGTCTAAGCTGTATGAAGAGGTGAGGCATATTTCAAATAAAGATGTGTCTTTGCTAGCTAGCAGAAGCCATGCCCAAAACACCTTGAGCTTGGCCTTAGCTACCAAAAACAAAGCCATTGAACTAAAAGTGAATTTGGAAGATATTCATGTTCTTGATATGATCCACTTGCACAAAGAGACCGGGGATGTTATCTATGCCAAACTATTGAAGGCTAAATTTGAGCTATCCAAGTTACAAACCAGTAAGAGTAAGGTTCAAAATTAGCTTAGACTAGAAAAGGTAGAAAATAAGGCCCACAAGACACAAATCAAAAAGTCGCAGAATGCATTGTTGGCTACTGAAATCTGGGAAGACAAGAAGGCTAGTATACAAAAGCTGTTGGATGAGAAAGACAAGGATATTCAAACATTGAAGAAGAAGTTAAAGATCCCTTCCACCCAGCTGATAGAGGCATCTGAGTTGATAGAGCTCAAGGAGAAGAGAGAGGAGCTGAAAAATGAGTTGACATACTACAAAGCTATATTGTTGAAGTTTGAAGAGAAGGAGAAGCGATGGTGGGTGGATATAGCTCTCATGGTGGAAAGTGAGAAAGGTTTGAAAGCCAAAGCCGAAGACCTTGAAAGAAAATTGTAGGAGAAGGGAAAAGAATTGGAGAACATGATCCCCCCTTTTCCATTGAATCCAGTGACTTCTCCATTGTGCAAGCCATGGCACAGGCAAGTCTACAAGATTTAGAAATAGAAAAGTTGCAGAAATAGAATGCAGACGTGGAAAGTAGGGTTACAAAGGAAGAGCAAGAAAGGAAAACATGGGAAGCCAAGTACCCAGAGCTACACGTTAAGTATGATGAATTGGTAAAGCAGGCTACAGGTCAGGCTTCACTATAGGAATCCAAGAAAGTTATTTGGGATGACATCATTGCTGAGGAAGACAAATTGAGGCCCTACCTCAACTTTGTCCTAGACAAGGAAGCTATAATCAAGATGGCTAAGCAAAGTGTAATAGTAGAGAATGAAAACTAAACAAGAAGCCTGTGGGATGTGCTAAAAATGCCATAGAGTTCTTGAATGGATTCACTAAGGATGAAGTAAAGGCAGCAGGCATAAAGGACAGATTGTCTACCATGATTTGGGCCAAGAGGGCGATAAATAAACATCAGTAGGTAAATAGTATTCAGGCCAGGATTGATTCCATGGCAAACCAAGTGAAATACTTCAGGCATATGTTTGACCCATTTTTCAAGAAGGAACTCCCTCTCTTGTGGGAAGAAGATGGTAACATGCTGACCCAGAAAACATATCAGGATAAGTTGGTGGGATGCAGTATGGACTACACAGACTTTGTTGGCATGACCCAACCACTGTCCGGAAAAACAGTGGTAGAGAAGTTGACAAAGGAATTTGAATTGGTCATGATTTTTAAAGAAGCATGTACACACCTTCAAAACTATTCATACAGAGACCATATAGAGCTACAAGTATTGCTAAAGGAAGTGACCATGTCAAAATTGCCAGCTACTGATCAATGGAAGCTCATGGAGAAATATGGGAAAGCAAAACTAACATTGCATGTTTGAATATTCTGAAGACCGTGAAGATTGCATCCTAAGATAGTAGTTACCAAGGATTTTTGTTTATTTACTAGAGTTTTTTACTAGCTATTAAATGCTCGATGGCACTTGTAAAGGCTATTAAGCCTACTTGTCAGCATTTGTTGTTTTTGTTGTAACTAATTCTTAGAGAGGATGGACCTATCTGTATAGGTGTCATCAATTTTTGTAACAACTTTTTGTTTTGGAAGCTAGGTTAGAATATTACGAGTTGGAGAACTAAGGTTATCACCTACTATATATGTATATGTAATGAAGAGTAAAGGGTTGTTGGTTGGAACCTATGAGTCCTTGTACTATGTAAATTTGACATACTACTTTAATAAATTGGGAAGAGCCGATCAAGTGATTTTGAAGTAGAGATTCTTGTGTTATTTGTTTTACAGTCTGTATCTCCTTTTCTTCATGTGAATGTTTCCTTGTTATCTATGCCATATTGTATTCTTTTCATGTTTGGATAAGTGTATATTGAGGTAGAATGCATATTTTTTATGCTCTGTTTCTTTGATTCCAAGCATCAACAAACCTTATTCTACTAAAGTTAATGCATAATTCATCTTATAATGCTCTTTGTTAATGGGTTGCTCTTATTTTCTTCTCTATCAGCAGACAAACAACTTTCCGACTGTAAATGAGTAGCTACCCTGCCTCTATTAAGAATTCTTATGCAAAGCATTTCCACTTTATCATCTTAAATATTTTGACTCCATTGGCCAATGAATGTTCACCTTGCTTCAACTAAACAATAGTCTGATTTCAATTTTTATTCACGTATCTAGCCTTGTTAAAACAATCAGTGAAAGATCCATCTCTGGAAAGAGAGAATCTAGCTCCCTTTCCTAAATTTGTTTCTCACTCTTATAGTATAGAATCCACCTGGACCAATGGAAGCTAGGTTTGCACCCTTAGCTTTGCCAACTATTTTGCATGATCTCCCCCAAAATTACTCACAGAGAATTTCTCTATATGATGGAGATGAAAATTTTATAGCAAGACAACATATGGATAGATTTGAATATTTTATTGATTTAGAGGAGGTGGATCATGATGATGCAAAGATGAGGTTGTTTGCACAGAGTTTGTCTGGGGAAGTTAAGAGATGGTTTAAATATTGACCAGCAGCATCTATCCCTACCTTTGAAACTTTTCAAACACTATTTTTAGACAAGTGGGAGGCAAAAAACAGCCCTCTGCAAATATTATCTCAATATGACCATTTAAAGAAAGTAAACTTTGAGTCTGTCCATGAATTTTCTAGCAGATTTATGAGGGTGTACAACTCCATTCCAGCTGATATAAACCCTTGGTAGGTGCTGCCAAGCTTCGTTATGATGATGCCTTTGATGGATATTTTTCATGTATGTTGAGCGAGAGGAATTAAGCTACTCTCTCAGCTATGTTGAAGGATGCTCTAGAAGTAGAAGCAAATATGATGGCTTCAGGAAAGTTGAAAAGTAAAGTAGAAGTAGATAAGAGGAGACAAGAAAACCAACCAGCCACTTCTGCTCCTTCCTCTACAAGTGATGTTAAGTTTGAAATGATGATGAAGACTATGGATAAATTGATGGATAGGTTGGCCCTAGATAACAGACCACCAAATAGAGAGCAACCTGGAAACCAAATAAGGAATCCCAATTTTAGAAGGCCATTGCCTCAAAGAAACCAAAGGAACCCCAAAGATCAGTAGATAAGACCACCATTCCCTAAAATTTTGGTTGATGAGGAAGGGAAAGAAGATCCAATGGATAACCAGATTCATCACTTTGATGACAGTGATTCTGAAATACATTTAACTAAAGAACACCATAATTTTTTCACTCAAGAAGATGACAGTCATATTTCAGAGCTAGATTCAAACCAATATCAAAGAGGATATTAGAATTCCATTGATGATTTTCAGAGAAAATTAAAGATGAGAAATCTTGATGTAGTAACAAATAAATGGAAGTCCATTCCAAAACAACTTTCCAACACTCAGCAGAATTTAGAAAAACATAAAGAAAAGCAGAAGGAGGCTGTTATACAAGAGAACCCAGAAAATAAGGAACAATAGGCAAAGGAAAGTAAATAGTCAAGGCCAATTGATGTAGATAAACCAATTTCATCCTTCAATATGAAGTCGGAGCTGTCAAAGGTTAATATTTCTATCCCCTTTGATGAGTTGTTTAGAAACAATGAATATAGGGAAGAGATTACTAAAATGGTCAGGAATCAAGGTGACCATCAACCAGATATTATAGAAGTAACAGATGATTCCCCCACTATTGTTTTTGGACCTAAAATTGAAGATACAAATGATGAAGAAGTTCCCCCATTTTATCTAAGTTTGAATATCCATGATATGATTTTGCACAATGCAATGTTAGATTCTGGTGCATCTCACAATCTAATGCCGAAAATAGTGGTGGAAAGTTTGGGTTTGGAGGTTACTAGGCCTTATAAAGACTTTTTTTCTTTTGATTCTAGAAAGGTCAGGTGTCTGGGATTAATAAAGGATATGGTGGTAACTCTTACACAACACCCAACTAAAAGCATTGTGATGCATGTTGTAGCAGCTGATATCCTTGCAATGTTTGGTATGTTGCTATCAAGATCTTGGCAATCAAAATTAAGAGGAACTATGCAAATGGATTTGTCATATGCCACTATACCCCTGTTTGGAAGCAATAGAAGGTTATACAAAGAAAAGCGATTAGCCTATGTGGTCAGCAGACAGGATAAGCCTGAAAATCATCCCATTTATGCTGTTGACACTGATTTGGGATCCTCTATATTTTTCAATGAGGGGCCATACATTGATCCTGAAGTTCCTATACAGATTGAGGTTAAAGAGGATGAGGAATTTGCAAAGAGACAAGAATCCTTGGAGAAGAAACAGAATGAAGAAGCGTTGTGGACTATGTACTTCGATGGGTCACTGAGCAAAAATGGGGTTGGGGTAGGTGTTTGGATTATATCTCCAGTCAGAGAGTTTAAATCTCTATCTTATAAACTGACTTTTGGATTTACTAATAACGTGGTTGACTACGAGGCTCTGCTGTTGGGTCTGCAGGATTTGAAGGATATGGGGGCAAAGAGAAGAGAATTATTTGGAGACTCAGAGCTTGTGGTAAATCAGGTGACTAATAGTTACTAGACCAAACATCCTAGAATGAGAGGATACAGGAATGAAGTTTGGGACATGTTTGGCAATTATTTTACATAGCATAAAATCAGGGGGATCCCCAGAATTGAAAATCAGGTGGCAGATTCTTTAGCTACAAGTGTTGGTAGCTTCAAAACTCCTATCTATTGCTAGAAAAAGTATGGAGTTCAAATTATAAACTGACCGTCAATACCAGACAACTCCAAATACTGGAAAGTGTTAGATGATGATATGCAAATTAAAATATTTTTGGAAATGTCCGGGGAATTTGTGAACTCCTAGATTGATATAGAGAATGGAAATCTAGAGAGCTTCCAAGATGGTGAATCGGCTGAGGCTGGATAATGCCAAAATAGAGAATGGAAGAATACACTAGGGGGGAAGGATATAATACAATTGAAGAGAAATTTTATCCCAAGAGGTTTGATTCCCCTAGAGAATTTGTTTGATCAGAATGGCGTGGCTAAGAATACTAAGGCTATACCCTATGATGATGTTGTTGAAGATCAAAACTTAGGCACTAAAGAAGTTCCACGAATCGTGATATTGTCCAAGAAATTACCTACAAAAGAGAAAGAAGAATACATCAATCTGATGAATAAATACGTAGATGTGTTTTCCTGGAGCTATGAGGACCTAAAAGAGTATGATACCTCTACCATACAACATACCATTCCAATAAAACCTAGAGAAAATCCTTTTAGGAAAAAAATAGAGAACAGTGAACCCCAAGTTGTTGCCTGTTATAGAAAAGGAGATCATTGTCACTTTGAGGTTTTCAAAATGGGTGGCCAACTTGGTGCCTGTTAGAAAGCAAAATGGTGAGATCAGACTTTGTATTGACTTCAGAAATCTCAACAGGGTTTCTATGAAGGACAACTACCCATTACGAAAGATGGAGCACATTCTGCAAAGGGTGGTAGGGTCTGAAAGGATTTTAACTATGGATGGTTTCTTAGGTTATAACCAGATTAAAGTATGCCGAGAAGACCAAGAAAATACTGCTTTTACTACACCATGGGGTACATTCATGTATGCCAAAATGCCCTTTGGGATGATGAATGCAGGGGCTACTTTTCAATGTGCTATGGACATTGCTTTTGCATAAGAAAAGGGTAAATTCGTAGTTGTTTACATGGATGATATCACTGTTTATTCCAGGTCTGCCAAGGAACATATCAAGCACTTGGAGAAAGTATTTATGAAGTCCAAAAAGTATGGTATTTCACTAAATCCCAAAAATTCTAATTTTGCACTAGAAGAAGCTAAATTTCTTGGGCATATTATTTCGAAGGATGGTATTAAGATTGATGCAGAGAGGGTTAGTGCAATTTTTAAAGTTGAGGAGCCTAGGAGCAAGAAAGAAGTGCAGTCATTTATTGGACAGGTAGGATTCCTAAGGAGATTCATTCCAAGCTTTGTAGAGACATTGAGAAATATTACTAACGTGTTGAAGAAGGAGAATCAAATAAAATGGACAGAGGGTGCTAGAGAATCTTTCAAGGGTATTAAGAAGGCCATCACTGAAGCTCCAATTTTGGCAAGTCCATATTTCACTAGAGATTTCCTAGTTTTCTCTTATGCATATGAGCATACAATAGCTGGAGTCCTATTGCAGAAGGATAACCAAAATGCTGAGCAGCCTATAGCATTCTTCAACAGGGTATTAAGAGAAGGGGAGTTGAAATATGATATCATGGAAAAACAAGCCTATGCTTTGGTAAATCTTTGAAAGATTTTAGGGTATACATTCTTCATTCACACATTGTTGCACATGTTCCCAATAATGTAGTAAAGATCATTCTTACCCAAATAGATCCAGAAGGGAAGAGGGAAAAATGGATGGTTGTATTGTTGGACTATGATCTTGAGATCAAGCATACCAAGTTGATTAAGGGACAAGGGCTGGCCAAAATGATGACAGAGGCTAATTGTGAATCTTTATAGCTCAACTTCTTGACTAGTCATTCAAACCATCTAGACACAGGGATGCAGGTAATGCAAGAGTTCTCTATGTCTCCATGGTACACTGATATTGTATATGTATTGCAAAATATGCAAGCTCCTGCAGGACTGAGTAAAACAAGAGCTAGATCTGTAAATCTAAAGGTTGCAAAGTACTGCATTATGAACCAATACTTGTACTGTAAAGACCTTGGTGGTGTATTTTTTAATTTCCTATTGTAAAATGAAGCTCAACAGACAATGAAGGAATTCCATAAAGGAGATTGCGGAGGACACCACTCATGGAAGGTAACAACAAATAAAATTCTGAGAGCTGGTTTTTATTGGCCCACTATGTTTTCTGATGTTTATAAAGAGACTACCACATGTCATCAGTGTCAGATCTTTGATGGAAAGAGGAAACTGGTTTCACTTCCTCTTAACCCAATTTCAGTAGAGGCACCCTTCCAATAGTGGGGTTAGACTTCATTAGAGAAATCAACCCAAATTCCTTAGGTCAACATAGATGGATTTTGACAACAACAAATTATTTCACAAAATGGATTGAATCCATACCCACTAGGAGAGCCACTGATGTTGTGATCATGGACTTCCTAGAGAATAACATTTTGGGTAGGTTCGGATGCCCTAGAAGAATTGTGATAGATAATGCAGTTTCCTTCAAATCTAAGAAAATGATAAGTTTATGCCATAAGCACCACATAAACCTGAACCATTCTACTGCATATTATCCACAAGGGAATGGATTAGATGAGTCTTCTAACAAAAGCATGGTAAGAATAGTTAAAAAGATGTTAGAGGAGAACAAAAGAGCTTGGCATACGAAGTTGAAATATGCTCTGTGGGCTGACAGGATTAGTACAAAAAGGGAGATTGGAATGTCACCATTCCAGTTAGTAAATGGGGTTGAGGTTGTTTTTCCAACATCTTTAGGAGTTCCAGTCATGAAATTGTTGCAGGGACGTGAAGATGAACCAAATCATATGCAGAGAAGAATAAATCAGATAATAGAATTGAATGAGATGAGAGACAAGGCATATGACAAAGTACAAGTGGATCAGGAGAAAATGAAGAATACTTTTGATAGGAAGGTTAAGGAAGAGAAATTCTAGATTGATGATTTGGTCTTAAAGTGGGATGATCCTAGGGAGGATAAGCATGGAAAGTTTGATCAGATGTGGGTAGTTCCATATATCACTGCAGCATATAGAGGCACAAATTCATTCATTTTAGAGCATCGAGGTGGATCTCAGCTAAATAGTGGCCCAGTGAATGGAAGATTTCTGAAACACTACTTGTCCTGAGGATAAAAAGTAACCCTCGTATCATAGATGTATATATTTCTTTACATTTTATAAGTATTGATGGTGAACCAAGAGATTGGAAGCCTGAGGAGAAGGCCTTGAGATCTAGAGGGGTAGCCATTTCTTTTGTTTTCTTTTTATATGCAGAAAAGCAAGAACAGTGGTTCGAAGTTTTGGAGAGCAGCCCAATGGATTAGGGACTAGTTTTGTGGGGTTCTTTGCTACCTCGTAGGGAGGATATCATTCCCAATTGGAGCCAATTGTTAGCACCAGTTTTGAGTTGAAATGTTGGAGAGGGTTATATCATTAAAAATAATGAATAAGGTCCTAGTTATTCAAGTTATGCGATCTAGAGGCTACAAAAAGGAGCTTAGGGCATTTATTCCTAAGTTTGGGATGAAAATGCTCAATAATCCTAGGTTTAACATTGCAATGAAAATGGACTGTGAAAACCCGCTCAAGGTTATATGGGGGCATTAATGGATGGAGTAGATCTGTGGTGACATAGATCGATGGCCACAAGCACTCTTCACAAAAGTAAAGTTGGGTGTTTTAAGTATGGGCAGAGTGTTTTTAGCCTGCAAGTAGATCGATGGTCAAATCGACGATTGGGAAAAAGGATCTATGGTTGTCATTTTGTTCGCGATTTCAAAGTGCATAGAAAAAAAAACTTTCCAAATCTGTGAAGTTTTGGTAGGGACCACATGTTTCAACAGTGCAGATTTGGTGGGGAAAGGCATCGACGACAGATGTGTAGTTTGCAAATTAACATGCATGGATTGTTGGCACTATCCAAGTCTACGAACCTTAGTAGGAGTTGCACCTTTCGACGGTGAAGATGCAGGTTAGGCCCAGATCAACGTTCACCACTAGATTCACAGATTGAAGGTGCTAGGAAGGCAACAAGTGAAAGGATGGAAACCGTGGAAGGCTGTGAGGATAAGCATTGAAAGAGATTGATAGTACCATATCGATCATGCACAATGGACGAACCAAAGAATCCCTTTATCACTAGAGGTGTAAGATGGATAAGAAAAGGATAAATAATATAAAAATAGAATGCACGGGGATCTGAGTACTATTTGATTCAGTTGCATTAGAAAACGACAGAAGACAACTGTGCAGAAGTAGACAACTCAGCTAGGAGCTCCAACCAGCTGTCAGTACCTAGGTAGGCCTCTTGTCTCACTAGGAAACTATTTAAATGGTTGAGCTAGGAGAGGTAGAGGCCCCAGGTTCTGAGCTCCAGAAAATAGACGAACTGTTAGAAAATAAAGATGCTAAGGTTTATGACACAGTTTTGAAAAATGGCCCCATTGAGATAGCTAAGGATAGATTGAAGCTGATTAGGGAGAGGAATGTAGATGTGCATAAGGTTTACCAGTCTTTTTTCATTTATTTGCAGTCGACCAAACCCTAAACTGTCCCGAGTTCGTCGACTGGTGCGCAACCAATTACTCCTCCTCTGAGAGGGTAATCATGGACGCATGCAGTTCAAAGATTCTGTGCCAAGTTAATCCCTTTACTATTAGGAAATCCCTGTCAATCCTAGATGCGTTCTGCCAAAAATCTAAAGAATACAGGGAAGAAGACCTAATTCAGTATTTCAGAAAGTCTACAATCGAATTGAAGCAGAGTTTTTAGAGGGCCTTCCTGCAGCCTAATGTCCCAATTGAAATCCTAATCTTTACTGAAGAATCCAAATGTGTTATAACTATGTTAAGCCAGTTCCTAGGATTAGATACAGACATGTCTGTCACTGAACCTTTAATGAGCCTATTGTTTGTCCTTAGCATGTGTCCACTTTAGTCTGATGAGCCTAGTCAATCCATCTAGTGTGCCTTCCTTAAATTTGATAAGTCCCTATTTGAGCATATCCATTATTAGCTAGTGGACTCCCACAAAACTAGAAGCTTTAGATTCCAGTCATATCTGTTGTGAATGTTCTTGTCCTTTAATGAAGAGAACTTGTAGCTACCTGAGAAGATGCTCACTCAGGAAATGCTCACAGACTACAGTAAATTCATGAACAACCTCATGTCTGAGGTTTACAATGTTTTCTTTCATAAGAAACTACTCAGAGTCTTATCATAGATGAAGGAGATGTTGCAACCTTCTCCTGAGAAGAGGATAGGTCACTGGTTCCTCTCAGAACATACCACAACAATAAGATTTTATGGGTTTACTCATTCACCCTATGTACTACCAGCTTTTCTAACTCCTAGAATATTTACACTCGAATTCATCAGGAAGAATCTGAGAGTAGAAACTGAACACTCTTTAGATCATAAGAAAGCCTCAGATATAGCATTTCAATGGGCTGTAGGCCCATTCATTGTCCATTCCATCCATTGAGTATATGGTAAGAGAGATGGGATTCCGAACAAAGGCAGCCATCAGCTATGACCCCCACCATATCATCTCAGACAGAAGGAAAGAAAGCAATAGGAACGGATTTATACATTTTGAACTTCTAGGTATGACAGAGACTGCCAACTGGCTGGAATATCCCAGCAAAGGACAGATGGATGTAGATGTATAGGATGATTCCGCCTCTCTAGTGTAGACAACCATACCCCCAATGCTTGGCTCCTCTAGCTTAGTCCTAGCAAATGGAGAAACTATACCCCTTGCTAGTGGATGTGGAGGATCCAGGAAATTGGAAATCATTGATGTGAGGGATATAGATAAAGAAATAGAAAGAGCTTCAAAAAGGAAGAAAGTAGAAAAACCTGAGCAACAAATTGTGCAAGTGTCAACTGGTCAAGCTAAAAAGAACTAGGTGAAGGCCAAATTGCCTACTTTCGATATCAAAGAATATGTGTTTAATAGGGAAGCTGCTAAACCTGCTAGACAAAGCAAGACTAGAGCAGAATTATTGAATGAGTATAAAGAAAGCAAAGAGGAAGATTCTGAAGAGTCTAAGTTGTATGCAGAGGTGAGGAAAATTTCAAATAAATATGTGTCTTTGGTAGCTAGCAGGAGCCATGCCCAAAACACCTTGAACTTGGTCTTAGCTACCAAAACCAAAGCCACTGAACTGAAAGTGAACTTGGAAGATATTCCTGTTCCTAATATGATCCACTTGCACAAAGAGACAGGGGATGTTATCTACGCCAAACTGTTGAAGGCTAAATTTGAGCTATCGATGTTACAAACCAGTAAGAGTAAGGTTCAAAATTAGCTTAGACTAGAAAAGGTAGAAAATAAGGCCCACAAGACGCAAATTAAAAAGCCGCAGAATGCATTGTTGGCCACTGAAATCCAAGAAGACAAGAAGGCTAGTACACAAAAGCTGTTGGATGAGAAAGACAAGGATATTCAGACATTGAAGAAGAAGTTAAAGATCCCTTCCACCTAGTTGATAGAGGCATCTGAGTTGACAGAGCTCAAGGAGAAGAGAGAGGAGCTGAAAAATGAGTTGACATACTACAAAGCTATATTGTTGAAGTTTGAAGAGAAGGAGAAGCAGTGGCGGGTGGATATAGCTCTTGTGGTGGAAAGTGAGAAAGGCTTGAAAGCCAAAGCCAAAGACCTTGAAAGCAAATTGCAGGAGAAGTGAAAAGAATTGGAGAACATGATCACCCCCTCTTCCATTGAATCCAATGACTTCTCCATTGTGCAAGCTAGGGAACAGGAAAGTCTACAGGATTTAGAAGTAGAAAAGTTGCAGAAACATAATGCAGACCTGGAAAGCAGGGTTACAAAGGAAAAGCAGGAGAGGAAAACATGGGAATCCAAGTACCCAGAGCTGCAGGTTAAGTATGATGACTTGGTAAAGCAGGCTACAGGTTGGGCTTCATTGCAGGAATCCAAGCAAGTTATTTGGGATGACATCATTGGTGAGGTAGACAAATTGAGGCCCTACCTCGACTTTGTCCTAGACAAGGAAGCTGTAATCAAGTTGGATAAGCAAACTGTAACAAGAGGGAATGAAAAACTGAACAAGAAGCATGTGGGATGTGTTGAAAATGCCATAGAGTTCTTGAATGGATTGACTGAGGATGAAGTAAAGGCAGCAAGAATAAAGCAAAGATTGTCTACCATCATTTCGGCCACAAGGGTGATAAATAAACATCAATAGGTAAATACTATTCAGGCTAGAATTGATATCATGGCACACCAAGTGAAATAATTCAGGGATATGTTTGACTGATTGTTCGAGAAGGGACTGCCTCTCTACTGGTAAGAAGATGGTACCATGCTAACCTAGAAAGAGTATCAGGACAAGTTAGTGGGATGCATGATGGATTAAATAGAATTTACTAGCATGACCCAGCCACTGTCTGGAAAAATAGTGGTGGAGAAGTTAACAAAGGAATTTGAATTGGTCATGATTTTTAAAGAAGCATGTACACACCTTCAAAAATATTCATACAAAGACCATATAGAGCTGCGAGTATTGCTAAAGGAAGTGGCCATGTCAGAATTTCCAGCTGTTGATCAGTGGAAGCTCGTGGAGAAATATGGGAAAGCAAAACTAACACTGCATGCTTGAAGATTCTGAATACCATGAATATTACAGTGTAAGATAGTATTTACCAAGGATTTTTGTCTATTTACTAGATTTTGTTAATAGCTAGTAAATGCTCGAGGGCACTTGTAAAGGCTGTTAAGCCTACTTTCCAACATTTTCTATTTTCGTTGTAACTAATTCTCAAAGAGGATGGACCTGTTTGTATAGGTGTCATCAATTTTTGTAGCAACTTTTTGTTTTGGAAGCTAGGTTAGAATATTACTAGCTATAGAAGTAAGGTTATGACCTCCTATATATATATTCATATGTAATGAAGAGTAAAGGGTTGTTGGTTGGAACCCATGAGTCCTTGTTCTATGTAAATTTGAGATAATCCTTTAATAAAGTGGGTAGAGCCGAGAAAGTGATTTTGAAGCAGAGATTCTTGTGTTATTTGTTTTACAGTCTCTATCTCCTTTTCTTCATGTGAATGTTTCCTTGTTATCTATGCCACATTGTTTTCTTTTCATGTTTGGATAAGTGTATATTGAGGAAGAATTCATATCTTTATGCTCTGTTTCTTTGATTCCAAGAATCCACAAACCTTTTTCTACTAAATTTAATGCATAATTCATCTTATAATGCTCTGTGTTAATGGACTATTCTTATTTTCTTCTCTATTACCAGACAAACAGCTTTCTGACTGTAAATGAGTAGCTACCCTGCCTATGTTAATAATTCTTATGCAAAGCATTGTCACTTTATGATCTTAAATATTTTGACTCCATTTCCCAATGAATGTTTGCCTTGCTTCAACCATACAACAGTCTGATTTCAATTTTGTTTCACGTATCTGGCCTTGTTAAAACAATCAGTGAGAGATCCCTCTTTGCAAAGAGAGAAGCCATATCCCTTTCCTAAAGTTGGTTTTGTGTGTTACCTTGAAGAGGCCTTTCCACAACCTTAGGGCCGATTTGAGTGCTAACACCTCCTAACATGAAAGCTGGCCAGGGAGGCAACTAATGAGAAGGGGCCATGTGTATACACTAGGGAGAGGTGAGGGGGTTATGGGATTGGTTTACCATGTTTCCACATGTCCGACTGTGAACCCGTTTGAACTCCCTAGTGACATTAATGCTGTTGCATAGGGTGGTTGAGAACCCTGTTGTTGAAGCCAATGGAGTATGGAGCATGCCTACGATTTCGTATGGCAAGACATGACTCTAGTTGCTTGTCTGAAAAGACGCTCAATGCCTGAAACTGGCAAAGCTTGTTTGACTACCATGGGTGGAAGGAAACAATGACCACATTCATTCAGACATCGACGATCCATTCACACACTAGCCATTCACGATCCATCACCCCACAGAGAGAGAGATTTCTCATATGTTTCTGGATATGCAGAGTCAACAGAGTGGTATAACCTGAAGATAACCGTGTTTCCATGATTAATAGAAAATGCCAGAGAGTTGATAGTCATGAGATCTGTGTGTGCGAACCCAATCTACTAGGGACAAAATGCTCCATGATGAAGTGCTGAAAACCAGTGAGGAAATTGCAAGCCTGAACAGTGTAGAGAAACCATGAGAGAGGCTGACCTTGGCTCGCAGAGGATAGATTTTAGAACAGAGCCTTTTATGCAAGCCTGGAATGAGTTATCTTGTTGAACTGTGGAAGAAGGTTGGGTTGCATGATAAACCCACTGAAGGTTGTAGTCTCATAGAAATAGGGACTGGACCTTTCTATGCCCATCCTGGAATAGCACTGGAAGGGAAGAGGCCTTGAGGGACTGTGCAACAGAGAAGAGGGTCTTTCTTGTGTTGTATGTGGTAGGTAATGTGGGTGCCAGGTCGATTGAGTGTTGAGATGCCTACAGCTCTGTGATTGAGCTCATTGGCTTAGCAATGTCTCCCTTAATGTCCCTGTTTTCCTGATAAACCCACTACCAATTGGATTAGTATGATCAGCTTGTATGATATGTTTGATAAACCCAATGGTATGTTGGCTTGGCATGATTGTATTGTTTGGTATGATTAATAAACCTAACTGTAGGTTGGCTTAGCATGATCAACTAGTCTAGTATGCTTGATAAACCCAACTATATGCTGGCTTGGCATGACCCTTCTATTGGTATGCTTGATAAACCCAACCAGAAGTTAGCTTAGCATGACCAGTATGTCCCTGGAATGATTGATAAACCCACAGTAGGTTGGCTTAGCATGGGTAGGTGCTCTGGAATGCTTGATAAACCCAAATACATATTGTCTTAGCATTGGGATGGAACCTTGACTGTGAGAGAACCTGATAGCCCTCCTTAGTGGATACACAGCCCAACTTGGGGGTGATCTCAGTTGAAAGAGTACAGGATGGGCAAAGATCTAAGGCTGGGTAGAATGTTGCTCTCACTTAGCCAGTTGCTTCGGAAATATAAAGATAAGTATCTCTTGTTATGTTAAATGATGGTGTTTCATTGTTATGAAATGGTTGCTTATGTTCAATTGTGGAATTTTGGAATGCATGTTCATATGAATTTAGTTAACAAGGATTCATGTGCAGAACTGAGTAAAGTGCTAAGTTCATTGTTATATGAATATCATTTTATTGCATGAGTTTAATGCATTACAAGTCTTGCATGTGATAGATGTATTTGTTAGATCTGATTTAATGCATTTTACATGTTATGATATGCCAACTAACCCTGTGAATGAGTTGTATGCTTACATATGATCCTTGGAGAAGATGGGAATGCCATGGAAATATATCAAAAACCCTATGTGAGTTAGGTGGAAGGGAGGATCATGGCAGGAAGTAGGTTGAAGTCCTTTTTGGCAGAGTTATGGAGAGAAATTCAGTTTGAAATTTGACATGGTATAAATGTTTATATGGGGTAGGGATTTTACGATTGCATAGAGCTCTCCAAGAGATTTTCAATGGTATTGACCTTGTCTCATTTGGACCAAGGATGTGGAAGCTATGCCCCTCAGAAGATGGTGTGGAAAGTTACCATGACAAAGTGTATGGTTCTGCATGCCCACATTTGCAATTGCGGATTACGGATCCTCCGTTGCGGATTGCAGATTGTAGATTTCAGATCCACCGTTGCGGATTGCTGATTGCAAAAAGGTAAGCTTTCTGGTTGTGAAGTTTGGCACTTCCACATCCACAATTATGGATTGCGGATTGCAGATTCGTCGTTGTGGATTGTGGATTGTGGATCCACCGTTGTGGATTGCGGATTGTAGATCCACTGTTGCAGATTGTGGATTACAGAAAGGTAATATTTTTTGTTATGAAGTTTGGCACTTTCGCATCCGTAATTGTGGAAATTGCGAATTGCAGATTCATTGTTGCGGGTTGCGGATTGCGGATTTGAGGCATTTTAACTGTGTGTGTATTCAGTCGAATTTGGAGAATAAAAAATGTATCAGGGTCTCCCATGGGCTAAGGAGGTCATTGGTGACATGAAAATCCCCCAATTAACATTTGAGACTATCTACTAGTCATGTCCTTTGATTAAGGAATGTTCCCTTAGATTTAGGAATGCACCCCCAGATTGAGGAAAAAGTATAGTTAAGCTCAGTTGGTTATTAGGGTTTGTGATGAGTTGCGATTAGATTCCTTAGAATGACTCATATTTCCAAAATGAGTTTGGTTTTCCCCCCAAGAGTCATGAATTTAAGGTCTAGTATCCTATGAGAGGTTTTTTGTTCTAAACCCCCCCATAAGACTAACTAGATGAAATAAGAAAAGAGATGAGTCCCAGCAAGTTTCAACCATATTAGGTACTTAGGCACAAAAAATAATTCGAGCTGTAAATTGGGAAATAAGGAAGAAACCACATCGGAACCCCCCCTCCATAATAGAGAATGTGAAAAGAAGACTTTAAGGAGCCTTCTTAGAAAATGCCTTTACTCCCAAAGAATATCTCAACTAAGTGAATTGTTTCTAGGTAAAGGGATTTGTGAATATCCCTACAAAAATTTGTGACATCATCCTTCTTTTGAAGTGCATTTGATCCCATTCACAAGATCCAAACACTTTTAAGTGATTGAATGGTGGTTCTTAACCACTCCTTGCTTTGAATGGACAAAATTCCTTGAAGCTTTTGTGCAGAACTTAGTGAACTATAGAGTAAAGGCTATATATGTGGAGAATGGGAATACATTATTTAGGTTTTCTTTAATAAGAACTTGATTTGGGACACGTTCTCCAGTGACCTCTTTCATCTAATGAATGTATGTGAATATGTCCTCAAAGGACATGAGTTGTGAAGCTTTTGGGGCCTCCTTCAACAAAACTAGATTGAGCATACCAACTATGTAAAAAATAACCTGATGGGATAGGATATCCATGGCTACAAATGAGCTCTCTAATGGATGAAAATCATCTCTTTGATGGATGAAAAATAACTCATGGATGGATGGAAGTACACTTCTTTGATGGTTCAAAATGAGCATACCTTCGATGGATACAATTACAATTCTTGATGGATGCAAATGAGTACTATAAATGGGCTCTTTGGTGGCCAAAAAATCCTTCTTTGGTGGATTCAAAATCATTCTTTGGCGTCTGCAAAAATCCTTCTTTGTTGGATTAAAAAATACTTCTTTGATGGTTGCAAAAATCATTCTTTGGTGGGTTGCAAAAATCCTTCTTCAGTCTGCAAGGGTAGTGGTTGTAGAAGCTTCCTTCGGAGGCTGCAAATTCCTTCTTTGGTGGATTAAAAGGAATTCATTGGTGGATGAAAAAGAATTATTGTTTGGATGCAAAATCCTTCTTTATGACTGCAAAATCCCTTCTAAACCTCCAATACTAGATAACTGACAAAAAATCATTGAAACACCAACTAGTTTAGTACCCCTTATGCTTTGATACCGTATAAGATTTGAACATGTACATATATAGATACATAAACTAAATAGATGTGCAATGTGAATCAAATCAGCCATCAATATTTAATAAATGAATAACATAAGTTACTACATAAGAACTCAGAATGGAAGAGAATAAGAATGATCAAGTTCATTGAATTCAAAGAGAGGTGGAGTACAATATTTAAAGGATATAAATTCGAATTAGGGTTCATGGGAATTTTAATTTACCATGATTGCATGAGGCGTGTTAGGCTTAAAACGAGATAAAAAATCTTAATTATCCATGCTAACTCTAATAGACTAAGTTAGACTAAGTCTACACTAGTTAATTGATGGCATGACTAATTAACTGATGGACTGCTAAGTTAATTGAGTGGAAGATCAATTAATGGAATGGATGCTGATTTAGATGACCAAAAAACCATAATTATTTCCATGAAGGATAATTTGGGAATTAATGGTCTCTTTTATCGATGTTAACTATCTTAAGTTGAGTTATACTAGCTCTAGACTTCACAACAACTAGTTATCCGACTAATTTCTTAGTTAACTGATTGAATATTTAGTTAAATCACTAAGAAGGAGTGAAAAAATCCTAATTAGGACCATGAAGTAGAATTAGGGTATGTAAGTTCAGTTAGGAGTGAATTTGAAATGGATTACCCAAATACCAATTGAGACTAGCTATTAGTCATGTCCTTAGTTTTAGGAATACATGCTTAGATTGAGAAAATAGTCAAGTTAATATTAGTTGGTGATTAGGTTTTGTGATTATTAGTGGTTATATTCTTTAGGATGAATTAGGTGGCCGAAATGAGTTTGTTTTGGCCCTCATGAGTCATGATGTTAACTTCTAGGATCCTATGAGAGGTTTTTAGTTCTAACACATAGGATAAAGAAAGAGCACATGAGTATGATCAAAATTTTTGAGACTTAATAAGCAGAATATCATATCAAATATATTGTACACACCATAAAAAATGGTTCATTAGGGAACCCCTAACCCTTAAAAGGATTTCATTTATCTAGTAAATGTTATTTTCATAGAGTGGATCACATGATCACACCACAAGAATTGAATTGGTGAAAAAGTACCCCATGAAATCCTCCATTCATATCACAACTATAACTACCCCTTCTATAACTTTAGATATGGCACAAGTTTAAAATTATCTCTCAGCATTTATAGAGAAGATACAAGGATTGTTTAGGGTGAAGGAAAGGTATGAACAAGTATGTTGCACTATATGCAAGACAAAGAAACACTCAACAAATGAATAACCTACTCTTGGGGGCTTCACCCAACTGTCTACTATACCCCTTTCTAGGGATTTCATCAACCAAAATTGTGAGATATCTAAAGCATATGGTCACCTACCACATTTATGTCCCATATTTCATAATTATTCAATGGCCATAATAATCCTATTTTGTGAATTCTACTAGTGAAACGCACACAAAGTGAGAACTACAAGGAATTGTATGCCCTGGTATAAAGGTTTGACAAAGCCTTCTTTTAGACTTGAGGAAAAGGAAAATGTTAATGCTATTGGTGGTTATGAAAAAGTAAGAGGAAATTCCTGAGGTGGTCCTAGTGGATGCAAAATAGGAATAGTGAGATGCTATCATTATGATGACATAGATCATACCTCATGAAACTTCTCTCGGTTTGGATATCCACATCATCATTTTTATGACCTTGCATGCAATTAGGGTTTGCATGCATCCCAGTCACTAGGTTGATGCCTCCAGAACCTTATCCACTACATTCTAGCACCTGGGAGCTTCTTCCATCAGATTTTTAGCCATCCTAGTCATGAAGGCGCCCACTTCTCACCTACTGCCAGAGAAGGGTGCACTTCTTCACCTACCCACTCAATTAGCACCGATTCTCCTTGATTTGAGGCTAGTTTCACTCCAGACTGATTGTTTCACTCCGTTGGACCTCCAGATTGACTAGATGACTTGTTCTGACTTCAGTTAAGCCTCCCATGCACCCTCCACTAGGTCTCCTTCCCTATATTAGTGCCACACACTTCAGTTACACTTGTTACACTCAGTTATACTCAAATTGACACCTGGATGACTGGTTCTTGTGCATTGATGACCACCACTGATTGATGATGAGGACTCCTAGTTGGAGCCAAGCTACACCATTCAGTAATTCAAATGAACTCCTTAGTCAAGTCGAATTGCTCACTCATTGTCAGATGATTGTATTGTAATTATTCACCCTTATTGGGATATTGAGCACTGATGCATGTTTTGCACAGTTTTACACCATATTTTCTATGTTCATCTGTTGTGATTGATTTACTTGTTCATTAGATTTGCTGTGACTAATTTTACATGGTATCAGAGACACTGCAGGGACAAGATCACTTTTCTACAAGTGTTCTACAAGGATATTTGACTGAATTTACTCAAAATTACAGAAGTTTTGGCACGAAAGATCTCAAGAGCATTCAATCCTATGCATGCAAAGCATAAAAATACTTCCAATCCACTCCAAAAGCTTGAGTTTTCCACATAATTCCTGGAATTGATACATTGGACCCATTCAACATTGCTTGATCTCCATCCCAGGTGTGATGCAACTCTAAAAGGGTGGATTGTTCGACCTTACTGTTCTTGGTTTCATTGTGATTTGCAGGTTATTGTCTCCATCAATTGCATTCACTACCTTGCCTTTGCAAGCCTTTCTACATCAAAGTGCACTCGCTCCTAGCAATGGAATACTCTTCTTCAAAGCCTATCCTCACTCCCTTCAACTATTTTGATTGGAAAGATGATATGGAGATCATATTACATTCAAAAGGATTCTATAGAGTCACAGTTGGCCTCGAATTGGAGCCAAGCACATTGTTAGAAAGAACCAAACACTATAACAAGCTTGATGAAGCTTATGGTCTTCTTTGCCTCTCTATTTCCAAAGATATTCACTTCCATCTCAGTGGATTGAAGACTCCAAAACCAATATGGGAGCAACTTGAAACACTATTTGGCAAGCAGGATGAGCTTAGGGCTTTTCAATTAGAGAATGAATTGATTGCTCTTAGTCCTGAGAATTTCAAGACCATCAATGAGTTTTTCACAAAATTCAAGCACTTGACATTGCAGTTGAAGAACAATGGAGTTATCAAAGAGGATAAGCAATTGATCCTCTCTATTCTCACCAAGCTTGGTAAAGACTATTCGGTATTTGTCTCTACTTTCAATTCCAGTCGGCTAACTACCCCGAATTGGAAGATGCCTACCTTGAATGCCTTCATTGAGTCCATCACAAAAGAGCCTGATAAGTCGATTCAAATGGGGTCCATAAACTCCAAATATTCAGCCCTATTTGTTCAAGGACCCAAGAATTCGAATGGTAAAGGAAATAAAAAGAAAGAGAAGCCCAAATTCGAACCTCAAAAGCAAAGAGAGAAAGGAAAGCAGACGGATGCACCATCTAGTTCGAAGTTCAAGCAAAAGGGTAAAGAGGGTAAGGAAAAATCTAAATGTACTTATTGCAACCGTGGCTTTCATCCCGAAAGTTCATGCATGAAGAAGACTATAGATCAAATGGCCCTCCTTTTGGAAAAGAATAACATAACTCTTCTTGATGGTGCAAGGAAGAAGGATAGGAATGATGATCATGAAATAGGACAGGCACTCATGGAAACTGTTTCGAAGCCCACTACTCTTTTGATAGATTCGGGTTCCTCGAATCATATGGATGCAAATATTGATTCTTTTTCTTCATTCGATCCAAACAGCTCCATCCCCATCCATTTGGGAGATGACTCAAAAATTTCTTCGAAGGGAAAAGGTACAATCCATGTTGATCATGGAAGCTTTCAGAATGTTCTCTATGTGCCTTCCTTGGTTTCAAATCTACTTTTCGTGTATCAAATGACACACACTAGTGAACTGAAGAAAGTTAAATTCAGCCCTAATACAGTTGAAATTTCTAATATCAAAAGTGGAAGACTTATTACAGTCGGAAAGGCAAACCATACTGCAAAATACTATGAGTTTTCACACTTTATTCCGCTTGCAAATCCCATTGCTCTTCGCACACATGGTAATGAGGTTAGTAGGATTTGGCATGAAAGCTTTGGACACCTTAATTACAAGTATTTTCTGCTGCTACAATAGAAATCCATGGTAGATGGTCTTCCACAACTCTGTTCCTCGAAGGGAATTTTCCCCGGTTGCATTGTTGGGAAGCACCCTGAGCATAGGTTTGACTGCGGCAAAGCTAGCAAAGCTTCTACAGTTTTGGGGCTAATACACTCTGATATCAGTGGTCCGCTACCCAATATGTCATTAAATGGTTCAAGGTATGTTTTGACATTTATTGATGATCTTTCCCACTTTACATGGGTATTTTTTCTCAGAAACAAGTCAGAAGTTCTTGGAAAATTCAAGGATTTTAAGGCTTCTATTGAGACCGCCACTTAGAGCAAGATCAAAGCTCTTAGATTTGATAATGGTGGAGAATATATCAAGGCCAAGTTACTGCAAATTTGTGCTGAAAGTGGAATTCAGATCCAATATACAGTTCCCTACACACCTCAGCAGAACGATGTAGTGGAAAGGAAAAATCGGTCACTGAAAGAGATGGCTACTTGCATGATTGAGTCAAAAGGTTTGGCTGCAAATATTTGGGCTGAAGCAATTAATGTTGCTGCATACATTCATAACTGAGCTCCACATTCCTCCGTGAAAGGTATGACTCCTTTCGAACCATTTTTTGGTCACAAACCAGATGTGTCAAATTTGAGAGTTTTTGGCTCTATTGCATGGGCTAGAATTCCTTCCAAGAAGATACGAGCTTTGGATCCACAAAGTATTGAGTGCATACTGATAGGATATGGGGAAGAATCAAAGGCATATAAACTCATGGATATCAGATCCAAAAAGATATTCATAGAGCGCAGTGTGCAATATGAAGAACCGCTTCAAGAATTGCAACTAGTCGAGGAAGAAGCTGTTGTTTCAACGCCTTCACGAAAAGAAGATTTGAGCAGCGATAATGAAAGTATTGGTTCTGATATTTATGACATTGTAAAAGAACATGATGATCATGACATATCAGGTTTGGAATCTGACCATTATGATCCTCCTCAGCTACCAAAGTGGGCCCAAAACACTTTTCAATTTGTTGGTTCGAACATTGGAAATCCTGTTGCTCCAAGACGAACAAGAGCAGACTTTCAAAGAGCAGGTATGGCTCTTTATATTTCTGATCCATTACTTTCTGAGATTTGTTATTTGATGACTAGTTCATATCCCACAACATACTACCATGCCCACTAAGATCCTAGATGGCAAAGTGCCATGGATGAAGAGTACAGTTCTCTTCAAAAGAACAATACATGGGAGCTAGTTTCTCTTCGACTTGGAAGAAAATTAGTCCAATGTAAATGGGTCCACCACGCGAAAGTTGCTACTGATGGCTCTATCAGAAAATACAAAGCTATGTTGGTGGAAAAGGGTTTCTCCCAAGTCCAAGGAGTGGACTACACTAAGACCTTTGCACCGGTTGCAAAGATGGATTCCATCCGCCTAGCCTTTTGGCAATTTCCGCATCCAAGCATTGGGAAGTGCAGCACATGGATGTGAAGAGTGATTTTCTACATGGAGATCTTGCTAAAGAGGTATATATGAAGCAGCCAGAAGGTTACACATCAGATCCATCATTAGTTTGCAGATTGAAGAAATCTTTGTATGGTTTAAAACAAGCCCCAAGAGCTTTGTATGCAAAGATGGACTCCTTCCTTCTTTCTCAAAATTTCAAAAGATGCAAATCTGATCCGAATGAGTACCTACAACAAGTTAAAGGTAATTTTTTGGTTATTGTACTTTATGTTGATGATCTTCTCATTACTGGTAGCACTCTTACTTCAATAAACAAGCTAAAAACTACCTTAAATCTAGCTTTTGACATGAGCGATTTGGGCTTGCTGAGTCACTTTTTGGGCTTGGAGATAGCTCAAAATTTTGATGGGATCACTATATCTCAGAAAAAGTATGCTTCCGAACTATTATTAAAGTTTAATATGGATGAATGTAAGGCAGCCCCATTCGCATTCCTCTTAGGAATCAGTCTTGAGGACGGAAATTCTACACCGCTTGCAAATTGCACTATGTATCGACAGTTGATTGGTTAACTACTATACTTGACACACTCTAGGCCTGATATTTCTTATGCCATGAGTGCTGTATCAAGGTATATGCATTAGCCCCATGAGATTCATTGGCGGGTATCCAAGCAGATCTTGCAGTATGTGCAAGGTACAAAACATTTTGGCATCCACTATGCTGCAGATTCTGAGCTTGATTTCATTGGTTTTACTGATTTAGATTGGGTAGGTGATAGAATTGATTGGAAGTCCACTTCTGGATATGTTTTCATGATTGGTCATGGCCCTATTTTTTGGTCCAGTAAAACGTAGGAAACCATTGCACTTTCTTCAGTAGAGGCAGAGTATCGAGGGGCAGTCAATGCCTGCATTCAGGCAGGTTGGTTGCAGGGTATTCTTTCCGAGTTTGGTTTTGGTGGAACTGCTTCGACTGTCCTCTTTTGTGACAATCAAAGTGCTATCAAGATATCCATAGATCTAGTTCATCGGCAGAGGACCAAACACATTGAGATTCATATGCACTACATTCCAGAGTTGGTGCATGATCGCACCATCATTCTACAATATTGCCCTACTGATGAGCAAATTGCAGACATATTCACCAAGAGCTTCATTGAGAAGAAGTTATCTTACCTCCGTTCACTGTTGGGGGTGAGTTCCATCATGGTGGAGACAAATTGATCCATTATTATGTTTTAGCTTGAGGGGGGGATTTCTTCCCATTGGGTTTTCCCTTTTTCCTCACTTAGTTTATTTCTAGCATTTTTTTTTGGATTATTGTATTGGGGTGACCTTTGGTCTTAGTAACCAGGGCCCTAGATTATTTTTTTTACATCATAGTCTATCTTGAGGGGGGGTGTTCGGATATCCACATCATCATTTTCAGGACCTTGCATGCAATTAGGGTTTGCATGCATTTTGCATGCATCCCGGTCACTAGGTTGATGCCTCTAGCACCTTATCCACTTCATTCTAGCACCCGGGAGCTTCTTCCATTAGATTTTTAGACCTCCTAGTCATGAAGGCACCCACTTCTCACCTATTGCTAGATAAGGGCGCACTTCTTCACCTACCCACTCAGTTTACACTTAGTTAGCACCGATTCTCCTTGATTTGAGGCTAGTTTCACTCCCGACTGACTGTTTCACTCCATTGGACCTTCAGATTAACTAGATGACTTGTTCTGACTTCAGTTAAGCCTCCCATGTTCCCTCCACTGATTCTCCTTGCTTATATCAGTGCTACACACTTTAGTTATGCTTGTTACACTCAGTTAGACTCAGATTGACACTTGGATGACTGGTTCTTGTGCATTGATGACCACCACTGATTGATGATGAGGACTCCTAGTTGGAGCCAAGCTACACCATTCAGTAATTCAAATGACCTCCTTAGTCAATTTGAATTGCTCACTCATTGTTAGATGATTGTATTGTAATTATTCACCCTTATTGGGATATTGAGCACTGATGCATGTTTTGCACAGTTTTACACCATATTTTCTATGTTCATCTGTTGTGATTGATTTACTTGTTCATTAGATCTGCTGTGACTAATTTTACACTCTCTCCCAAGAAAGCTAAGGTGTTGAAATTTCAAAGCCAATGGCATGCCATTTAGGATTTCCTTGATATTATAGAAAAATGGGAATCTATAAATAGATATAAGAATGATAACTTATTTATAATTAAGCCAAGATATGTTCATTCCAATGGAGTCCCAAAACTAATTGTAGTAACTAGAGAAAGTGTCTGCACAAGTAAAGACCAATATACAAAACTATTATTTCATACCATAGAGCATCAACACCAACTTAACACTTTGATGTGACTCAAGAGAATACAAATGATAAATAAGCCATAAATATTTAATGAGAAGTAGTGGTCGTTGTAAGAGGAAAAGCTTGTGGAATAAACCATGCATATGGTATTAACCCTAGGTATGGGAATGAAGATCACAATAGTTTTTTTTTAAATACCAAGATAAAAAGAATCATTCAACAAATTGCTCAAAGTAATAGACAACAAGAACTTATGTAGAAAGTTGAGAACCACTATCAATTAGTTAATTGAAGGATAAGGGGAGGAACAAAATATCATCCTCACTTTTAGAAATACATCATATTTTGCATAACCTGTAAATGTGTGGTTGTAATGATAAGAGTCAATCCATGTGAGATTAAATAAATGGACCTATTTATACATGATGTAAACAGTTATGATATTTTGAATGGAAACAAAAATTGTATTTGGTTTCCCAATACACAAATTGGATTAATCTAAGTATTATGACTAACATACAATTAACTTAATTACAATTCAAATAATTATTAATTTGGTTATTAATTATTAATTATTAGGAAACGATTATACATCAATTGTGGAACAAATATAATGTGTACACACACATTCATCCATTATGATAAATAATGATGGAGATTTTTCTATATATGGGGTTGGTGGTTTAGATCTATGTTTTAGTTCAAAATTTGTTTTGCACTGGACTTGAAGTTCATTATGTTTGGAAATATTTTTTATGTATATTTCATTCAATGATTCATATAGTTCTTTGAGCACAAATTTATTGTGTTAGAATTTGGTTTTTTATGTTGGAGTTGAAGTTTCATATAATCATAGAACATTTAACAGGTATACATAACTACTAAATGTATTAAATCTAAGTTTTTATTCTATAATCTATGGGTTATAGGCCTACCATGCTTCCACTATAACACTTTGATTTTCCATGGCATATCTATTAAGCCCTAATTCATGGCACATTACTTTGCTATTGCTATATTATTGTTTTCATCATTAGTTAGCTAGGACTTATAATTGTAATTGCATCTTTTGTCTCTTATATATACCAATGAGACCTAATTTTAGAAATCATCTTATCATGTGCAATTGATATATGGTAAAATGAGTTTTTCCCCTTATGCATGCTTCTTATTCAGTCATTATATATGTCTCTCAACTTCAATATGTGGAATTATACATTTATTCTAATTTTTTCCTACTTTGGATGTTTTTTCCATAAAATTTCGTATCAAAGAATAAAATCCTTGGGTTTGTCCCCTTCTAATGAGTTATATTAGTATTTTCACTCCAAAGTATTTTTGGGAAATTTTTAGATTATAGAGAGGACATGGCGAGGTAGATTGGGTAAAAATTTCATAATATGTTTCAATATTCATTTGGAGTTGTAGGATGTGGAAGTTAGGGATTTTAACAAGTCCTAAAACTAATCTCAAACAAGTGTTTGGAAAAAAAATCTAAAGCTAGAAAGATCCAAATAAATTTCCATCCACTTCATTTGAAATAATATAGAGTTGGGTGTTGTAATCCAATTTTTGTAGGTGAAAGTGAAGTATGGATGAAGTGGGAATTTGCACAACTTTTCTCTCCTGGGATAGGTGAAAAAGGAAATTTTTGGTAATAAAAGTATAACATTCTATTGAAAGGTTCAATTTCAATGAGACTAGTGGGAGCTTGAACATATTGTCTCAAAGTGCATCCTGTAAAAAGATTAGCAATGGAGTATTACAATTGAAAAATTTGTATGATGTTGAAGGTTGGCATATAGGGAAAACCCCAAATAAGGGAATTTTCTTGGACTCAATAAGCAAACAAATATTTTAAACATATTAAGAAGGTTATGTATAGAACTCTTATCCTAGCCATGCCTGACTTCAATAATTTTTTTTATGGAGTGTGATGTCTTGAGGCATGGAATTTGTGTAGTTTTAATCCAAGCAGTAAGGCCCATTTCCTTTGAAAGTTGTTAACTGAAATGAAAGAAATAACTTACTGAACCCTCAGAAGGAAATGTTCACAATTTTTTTCCAAATAAAAAAGTCATGTTTGGTCTATTCAATATAATAAAACTATTAAAGTAGTGAGTACATAACATACCACCAAGGAGAATTTTGTTTCTGCTTGAGTTCAAGGGATTATATTTATCCGCAAACCAAAAAAAACTATAATCACCCCTAGAAAGTACAAAAAGAAGATATGGTAAGATTGACAAAGTGAAACTAGAGAAAAAACTTATCAGACTAAGTGACTTTCCATTTAAGGTTTGTAAAAATCAAAAGGAAGTCTTATGGACCTACAAAAACCTCCACTTCAGGCCTTAAGATAGGGTCTTTTTATTTCTCATTTACGCTTCCTAAGTTTGATATATCATATGAGAATTAAACAAAATATTTGAATACCAACACTTACCACCACCACCTGTATGGATCAAGCCATCAAGAGAACCAACCAAAACTACATCCAAAGGAAGGAAAGCAACTAAATCTAAAAATGATGGAAAGGGGTAAGCCCCTCCTTCAGCATCCACATATTAGTGTCGGAATATTTTAACCATCTCATCTTGGTTTTTCATGATTTGCATGCATGCATGGATTCCATGCAATAATCCATGCATCCATGCATTGATAGTTGAGTCTTGTAGAACCTAGTCCTTAATTTAGGCCCCCTAGAGCTTAATTTTGGTCATCATTATCCCTCTTATATACTCATAGAGCCTTGGTGACATCATTGAAGTACAAAGGGGCCCTCATGTATGATTTTAGGAGTTAGCATAGTCAGTTCCACGATTTAGGGCGCCTTGTCACCTTGATTGCCTAGTTAACTAACTGTTACACCTAGGTTCACTGCTACTAAGTGTAGGAGCACCTATTTTGACCAATACAAGTTAGTATTGCACCCCCTTGGAGTCTCATCCACTAATTTATATCCCTAATGGCTCATTCATGTGCTAGTCCACCTCAGTTGACTATCCATTCATCATTGGTAGCCACCAGACCTTATCAGTGGATGGTTCCAATGCAAACTAAGCCTGCCACATGTGTGTATTTCAACTGCCTATTTAGGATCATGAATTCATCCTTTGAATATGTATTATAAATGTACACCTAATATGGAATAATAATGTAATGGAAGGTTTTCGTCTCTTGTGTTGTAACACAATGTTTTCGTCTCTATTTTTCCTGCTCAATTCTTCATTCTCTTGTGTTGTAACACAATGTTTTCGTCTCTATTTTTCCTGCTCAATTCTTTTGATTTCTATTAGAATTAGTGTGAATTTTATCTTTGTATCTAGATCTATGTGATAATATCACAAAATATCACACATAGTTTGAACAAGGAGATACAATAGTAGGAGAACCAAAAAAATATTGATATGGATATGTGATTGAAGATTCCCCAAAAGAGGTAAGGGAAGGTGTTACCTCATGTACACTCCATGAATATTGAACAAGATGAAAGGAATATTCATATGAATATGAGGTGGAACTTCCTTACACTTGAACCATCGACATATCACCAATGCTACACACCAAACACACCATAGCTATTACCTCTTCAACAAACCCAAATTCATCCACTGAAAAAATACCCATAGTCATTAATGGAGGAGAAAAGGAATCCCATCCTATGAGAGATAGCCCAAGTTCATATCAAACCATCAGGATTGAATCAAGAGCCACCATGGTCTAAGCAACATTCAACAAATGGAGATTGTGAGAGATGGTTTGTGACAGGTCTCCCAACCCAACAACCACAAACAAATTCATCCCATGTATATTCATATCCAATATGGCTTACTTCTTAGCAAAAGGCTCTTGCTCATATTCAAGAGGAACCAAACAATAACATGGAGTGACCAAACTAGCCCAAATAGAATAACCCACACCAAACAACTCCTTAGAATAAAAAATTTCACCCACCTCCCTCTTATAAACAACCAAAGGTTCTAGGAGATTCCAAACCAAAACATTCATCCTCTTCTAGTAGGAGACCTTATAGGGAAATCCCACAAAATGTGTCCCATAGAATAATAAAAATGACAATGAAAGGGAATTGTTTCATAGACGAGGTAAACAAACCACAAAAAACCCCGACACTTCAAGTAGATAAAGTATGGAAGACCTCAATCAGTCTCTGTGAGAACAAGAATCTGAGATGCATCATCCCTGTCAAGGTTATTTATAGAATCCATATGAAAATCACCAACGGAATCCCCAATGGAACATAAAACCTTCACATAGCTAAAGTGAGGAGGAAGGCCCTCCAGACAAACTTGTAAGAGATGCAAGTCAAATAAGGCCATTAAAGAGTTGAATTTCTCTGTCCAAGTAACATAAACCAAACCCGCATCCTCAAAACACTAGGGCCCCTTCTGCAAGACCAAATCTTGATCCATCAAACTCTTGAATATGAAATAGAAAAACCCTCAATTCAAAGGAGATATTCTTACTCTAAGAGACAAGAAACCAAAGAAGTCATCCATGAAGTGCCTCATCCTTGTAAGGTGGGGTTTTCTACCACACAAATAGCCATATAAAGACATATCACAACAACTCAATGCCCTCCAAAACCTCATCAAAAGGAATTTCAATTGTCTTGTCTCCATCCCTATCCTAAAAAAATGTTTAATGGATTACACTGAGGTAAACATACTAGAAGAGCCACCAGATCCCTTCAATCCTCTCCTATAACCACTGGCCTCCACCATTAAATCTCCAAGATCCACACTAGAAACCCTATCCCGCCCATCCTTGATGCTATCGACCCTCATCACCCTCTCTTGAAGGAAATGTTGACCATACTACATGTAATTAGCCAATGGCACCGTTACCTAATAGGAATATAATTCAATGTAAAAGTATAGGATCATTATAGTCTAAAATACTTGGAACAACGACTATCTTGAGAAGAGTAACTAAAATGTGTTACAAAGATGTTAGTTTATGACTTTGAAATTATCTCCAAAAAACATAAATATAATTGGGTGGCATATGAACTTTCAAGGAAATAAGAATACACAGAGGGATTACTTTTTCTTATTTTCATTCTACATGTTGAATAGGTGGAAGAAGCAAGGATAGAATGGAAACAAGATCAAAAGGCATGGAGCCTCGTTTAATAATCACAATATGACCCTAGTGCATCAATAACTTTTTGGGGAAGAATCATTCATTTTAGTTTTAGAATCACCTGTATTTATGTGATAAACATAATATCCTTTTGGAATTCTAGACTTCTTTTCTAGTGGACATTTAGGGTTTCTAAATACTTACTAAAATATAAAGAAGAATTTTACCTCAGAAGGTCGTTAAAATGATGTTCAAAAATTTGTTGTGGAATGTTTGTTTTTACAAAAGTACAAAGAAGAGATAGTTAGGAGCTTGTGTCTTCCAAACCCATTAGCCATACCAAGCCAATGTTGGCCAATGGAGCTTATCATATGTCTATATAAGTTTGAATAAATTAATGTCAACATGGTGGTGGCTGATTAACTCACAAAGTGTGTGCATTTTACCTCTATTTATTGTCCTTTTAAATAAATTACAACAGAGACAATATTCATGGATATAGTTCAGAAGCTACATGAAACCCCATGATTATCATAAGTGATAGAGATTGATTTTTTACTACTAATTTTTCAAATAAAATATTTTCTTGTTTGGACATGTGATTGGTTCATCGCTTATCTTACCCTCCTCATTCCAACGTGGGAAGATTAATATTGTGATCAAATGTCTACAATGTTACCTTCATTGCTCTACATGTGATAAATAGACATAATGGGTCAAGCATTTACCCTTGGCATAATGGTGGTACAACACTTTCTTCCATACTTCATAAAAAATGTCGCCATGTATGGAACTTTATGGTTATCATCATCCATTAATCACATCACCCTTGAGACATAAATAAAAGATTCGAGTAGTGGAGGATCACATAAAGAACCAATAATAGTTTCTCCAACAATTGAATGATAACTTGGCTATATCCCAAAATAGGATGAAACAACAAGCACATCAACATGGTAGTAAAAATATTAAATGTATAGAAGGTTATCTTCATTGATTTGCATATGATAAATAAACATAATGAGTCAAGCATTTACCCTTGGAATAATTGTGGTATAACACTTCCTTCCATACTTCATAAAAAATGTCCCCATATATGGCACTTTATGGGTATCATCATCCATCCATCGCATCACCTTTGAGACATAAATCAAAGATTCGAGTAGTGGAGGATCATAAAGCACCAAAAATAGGTTCTCCAACAATTGAATGTTAACATGGCTATATCCCAAAATAGGATGAAACAACAAGTATATCAACATCATAGTGAAAGGAATTTTGAAGTGGGGGATTGCATATTTTTAAGGTTATAGCCATATAGATAATTTTTTCTCAAGAAACAAAAGAAGGACAATAAATTATCACTTGAGTACCATGGTCCCTATAAGGTTTTGCAAAGGATTGGTAGTATGGCTTACAAATTGAAATCACCTCCATCTTCATGTATACATATAGTCTTTCATGTTTATTTTTTAAACAAGGTAATAGGTGATATGATCCTAGTTCATCATATCTTGCTATATCTTGATGAAGTGGGAAAATTCATACTATATCCTAAAACAATCAATAAAACAAGGATCAAGCAATTATGAAATAAAGAAATTACTAAGAACCTCATCAAATGAATAACCTACTTGTAGATTATGCAACACGAGAAGGTGAGGTATTCATATAGAAGCATCCATAGCTAATAAAGTGTTCAATATGACATTTGTTTAAAGGGATGGGGCATGTTAAGCCCTATGTCATGGCACACTACATTGCTAGTGTTATATTATTGTTTTCATAAGTGGTTAGCTAGGCCCTTTAATTTTAATTGTACCTTTTGTTTCTTATATATACTAAGGAGACCTAGTTTCAGGAATCGACTCATCTTGTGCATTTTATATATGGTAGAAGGAGATTTTCCCCTCAAAGAAACTTCTTATTAAATAATTATCAATCTTTCTCAAGGTGTGGAATTACTTATTTCTACAACTTTTTTGTTATTTGGGATGTTTGGACCATGCCAATATTTAATTTAAATCAATGTACAAATCCATGTATACATGTTCATGTAGTTGAGGCTAGTGTACTTAGTTGACTATGGGCTCTTTAAATAAGTTGGACCATGTATACACACAGGAAATTATTTAATATAAAACATAGGTTTCAACAACTCTTTCCAGTCTATCAAATATGTGCCATGTCCTTGGTTTTCTCTAATCATGAGCACACCCTTTTATTATAGTAAACCAAAGTGTTGATTACATCCTTATTTATTACCTCTTTGAGATTGTATATAGTGGGGATATTTTGTATGGGTGCTCACATTCAAATTCAACAACATTTTCACCAAAAACTATCCATCATTTCAAATGTTCAAATCCAAATTAATGGATTTTTTCCTCAAATATATGACATGCGTTGGACTAGAGCATAAAATCGATTGCTTTCTCCTATTTGAGATATATGGCCTCCTCTACCTCCTTAATATAGTAAGATCATCGAGGGTCTTTAATTTGGAATGGAACTAACTATCTATGGAAAATCAGAACAATGTGATATTATAAGAAGATCGTCAAGGGCCTTTACCTTGGAATGGAACTAACTATCTATGGAAAATAAGAACAATGTGATACTCTTTAAGAACAAATGACTCAAGATAAGGATTCAATTTTGCAATAAGTGAGATGTATGCTCCCACCTTAGCATATAAGGGCATAACCAATAACAAGGTCATTTGTTTTCTTCTACACTCCCTTGTCTCTAGGGTCTAGGGTTAGTGAGGACATGTGAAGAAAAATAGATTGGCACTTGGATTTGTTTTATACTCTAAACCTAAGAAGACCCTACAAATTTTAGTCTTTCCTTCTATAGTCATATAATCCACATTTAAGATATGTAGAAAGCTTGGTAGTGGGTATATCCTCTTGTACACAAACAACATTAAGTGCAATTATTTCACTATTTGATTCATTAACATCAAATGTGGTAGATTATGTTCACTAAGGTACTCTTATAGCCATGGCTATGGTTCTTGTGCAAACAAGAAAAGAATGTGACTTTTGTGTAGGTGGCTTTAACTAACCTTGAGAAAGTAACATGATTTCATTTTAAAAGGTGATATTTTTAAAATATCTTAACCTATGTTTGTGCATGTGAAATTGTTATACATGGGTGCATTTATCTTATTAGGATGCAAAAAAAAATCTTTTTAAATTACCTTTCTTTAAATATTTAACGCATTTATGATTTGGTAAAATTTCTTTTTAAATTTCCTTTCTTTAAATATTTAAGCCATTTATGATTTGGTAAAATATTTTAACCTGATTCATCATGTTACATAGAATGTGTGCATTTTCTTTTTTCAAATAGTGAAATAGTATCATGTAAAATAGTAAGGAACCAATTTGTTTCTTTTTTTCTTTATCTTGATGCAATTAGTGTATTTTTTTAGATTATTAGTCTTTAGTAACAACACTACATGTGATCCAACATTAATCATGGTCACATATTTTTCATGAAAACTAGCAATAGAGAGGTTAACTCCATAGTCATCATAGTATGAGAATCTACATTACATTCATCAAATGGCATGGAACCGTAGAATCTACATTACATTCATGCAAATTAATTCCCATTAGCTACATGCTCAATGAATTTGACATCTTTATTTAGTAACATCTAGTGGGCGATTTTGTTAAAGTTTGCAAAGACACAAAACAAAAGTGGAAACACAAAGGGCATATTGATTGCCTTTTCATTATTAAACTCAGATATATATATAGTATCACATAGACTCAAAACCACCAGCTAATACTATGGGCCAATGAATACCATGGGACATCTAATGTCCTAGTCAACAACTAACCCAACTAACTTAACCAACAAGACACATGAGATTACAACTCTTAACACACCCCCTTAATCTCAAGTGGGATGGTGTGGTCAACACTATCAATGCCTAAGTGTTGCCTCCGAAACTCAAATGAAGATGTACCCAAAGGTTTGGTAAACATGTCAACTAATTGCTCCTTAGAGCCATAAAACATCAAACTAATCTCTCCATTATTGACTAACTCATGTATGAAGTGATAGCGAGTGTCAATGTGTTTACTCTTCCTATGAAATACATTATGTTTAGACAACTGTATGGAAGAACTGTTGTTGTAATAGATGGTTGTTGGTTCTTTTTCTATATGTCCCATGTCCTTCAAGAGTCTTCTTAGCCAAATTGCATGGCATGTTGCGGTAGTTGCTGCAATATATTTTGCTTCTGCTGAAGACATGGTAAAAATGGGTTTTTTTCTGAGAAGTCCATGAAATAAGACTAGTACCAAAATGAAAAGCATAACCAGATGTGCTTTTCCTATCATCAATACTACATGCAAAATCACTATTTGTGTACCCTGTGAGAGTACAGTGCTACGAATGAGTGTACCAAAGCAATTGTACCTACAACATATCTCATAATTCTTTTTCCAACTTTCCAATGAGAGTATTTGGGAGACTCCATCAATCTAGGAATAAGGCTGCCAGCATACATCAAATCAGGTCTACTAGCAATCAAATGCATTAAACTACCTACGAATATTTTGTAAATTGTATAATTTACTACTGGTCCTTCATCATTCTTGCTTAATTTGGTTCGTGTTGTAATGGGTGTTTCTACTGGTTTACATTTATCCATTCTGAATCTCTGCAAAATGTCATTAGCATACTTATGCTGATAGATGAAGATCCCATTTTCACTTTGATCAAATTCCAGGCCAAGGAAAAACTTCATAAGACCAAGATAAGTCATTTCAAACTCCTTTTTCATGACTATCTTAAAATCTTCTAGCATCACATTTCCAGTATAGATCATATCATCAACATAAAGAAAAACAAGTAGAATGTTACCTTGCTGATCTGTTTTGACAAACATAGTAGCACTAGTACATATGGTCAAATTTGCCACGATTGTTCGTTGTAATTGCCATGAATTTTTGTCCCTGTTGCAACGATTGGGGTTTCGTTTTTTCATGGAATGAAATCCGTGGATATAGGGATGACAATTCCCCATCATGGCAATATCAATGCTTCTTGCTAGGAACGTGTCAAGTATAGAACAGTTCTCAGATCTATGGAAGAGGAATCCTGCCACGAAGTTTCGTCGCTATATCGACATTCAGCTTCTACAAGTTCCACGAATGTCCGTGGAAACATGTTTATAGTTCCACGAATCATCGTCTCAATTTCCATGCAGATATCCACAAACTTTCATGGCAGGTTTAGCACCTGCGTCGAAACAATCTTACATTTCCATGAATCTGCATCGCAGTATCCGCAAATCAATTCACAAACTTTCGTTGTAGGTTCAACACCTGCGTGGAAACAATTTTATATTTCCACGAATCCTCATCTCAGTATCCACGCATCAATTGACAAACTTTCGTGGTAGGTTTAGCACCTGCGTGGAAACAATTTTATATTTCCACAAATCATCGTCTTAATATCAACGCATCGATCCACAAACTTTCATGGCAGGTTTAGCACCTGCATCGAAACAAGTTTACATTTCCACGAACCATCGTCTCAGTATCCACGCACCGATTCACAAAGTTTCGTGGCATGTTCAGCACCTACGTGGAAAGAGTTTCTATGGCCTACACTAATGTTCATCGATATATTGACGATACCTGGAAGTGTTAAAAAAAAATTAATTTTAATGCATCCAAAAATTTGTCACAGCTTGTGACACTTGTCAATGAAACAAGGGTGAGACAATATGTTTTGAGCAACAATCAATGCTACAAGGAGTTTCCCAAACTAATTTCTCACCTCATCACTCATTCATGAGGTATTTCAGGCCCAAGAATATCCCAAGTACTGAGAGTTGTGCACAAAAAACCCTTCAAAGTTGCTCCTGGATGTGTTAAGTGGAAGGAAACCCTAAACAAGTGGCTTGATTAATAATAGCTCAAGCATTCAAGGCATCCTGAAAAGAGGCCCACGAGAATGAAAGGTATTGTTGTATGTTTGGGGAGAAAGATTTGATTCCATTGGCCTTTTCACAACATAAATTAATGCTTTGGTTTGAAAATCATTAGTCCTCTCCTTCTCAGTTTTATACTAGGTTTGGCTTTGAGTGATTGCACAATCAAAGTATGGAGTTTTGTTGGTGTACTATGTTCTACTCATATTAGTAATTCAATGAAGATATCATCACATGGTGTGGTTGCAACTCATGGTAAAGACATCAATTTTGTGTTTGTTGCTCAGAATGACATTTTTATGTATGCTGGTTCTTAGGACTCAAATGATACAGTAATTGGGCATATGGTAGTGAGACTTGTTTTCATAGGTTTTGTAGTGAGACAAACAATTTATGGAACCATGTAAGTGAAAAGGTTTCCTGTAAAACAAATGAAAAAGCCAAGGGAAATACTGCAATATATTTTATGCAAAACTTGACCAGAAAATGATCATGCCATCATATAAGAACCCTGGTAACCCTATATATTCACTACAATCATGGTAATTAGAAAATTGGGTTAATCAATACATAAATTAATGGAGGATAGTTGTAGCTTTTATTTTCGGTTTCCTGAATGCTTAACAAAATTAACTATCATGTTTGAAAGCATAGAGAGTGTTTCCTGAATACACTGTTATAGCACAAAAACATCTCCCATTCAAGTCAAGCAGTCAAATGCCCATCACCAAATTTTGATCTTTGGCCTCCAGATTTAAGAGATCTCCAACTAGTCATTCATGGGCTCCTCCAAGGATTACTCAATCAATCCATATTAGTCCAGGGCATTCCCAGAGGACATTATCAATCTTTCCATTGGTTCGTTGACACTTACTGATGATGACACTTACTTATCAATCTTTCCATTTTTGCATCTACTTCTACTTCAAGTATAAAGCAGTATCTTTCTCTGTTAAGGTTTACCCCCTCTCATTTACTATTATTTTCATTTGTATTCTTTTTTTGGGCATTTAAAGTTTCCTTGGCACTCCCACACTACAACTATGACTTGTACTCTCTAGTCCCATTGACCTATTTTGGTCATTTATGGACATTAATGAAGTTATCTTACCTTATATCTTATTTTAAAAATACATGGAAACACTGTAATGTCCTTATATATTTGGTATGATTATTGCATCTACTATGCCATTACCTATTCCAACATATCCTCAACTTGATAAAAACAACGAGAAGTTCTAGCGCATTGAGCAAATGAATTGTGATATGTCTGCAATACCTAACTTTATATGCGAAACAAAGTAGATAAATATAATACATAGGCTTGAACTAAGCAACACATCAAAAGTCATGGAGTCATCATATGAAGCTACAATTGGATCAGGTGTTGGTAATAAGAAAGATGGTGTGTATGCACTCAAGGGGAGCAAAATGTCCTTGTCCTCCACAAAGCACTCATATTACCCAGAGAACAAAACCGTGGGAGTAGCCTCTCAATTTGGATTGACTCTAACCTAGCCCTCCCAACGTGACAGATCCTGCAACAACTCTTGAGGTGGAAATTCCAACAATAGTAACTTTGATTAATGTTGTGATTGAGTTGCGGGGTTCTACTTTCAAGGTTGTTTCTAAATTGATGTAGAAAGCCCTTCTAGCTCTAGATGTGCTAAGGCATATGAAATGCAAGTGTTGTAATCATGTTCCTTCAAATATGAGTTAAGGCAAGTGGAAAGCTCTTTCATTCATAATCAACACCAAAATATGGCGATTTTTTAGCAAGATAAATGGAAGAAACCCCATAATTTATTATAAGGTCAAGAAATGTTTTGGAATCCTTGTAAGATCACAAGGAAAATGCATTGATCCACATATTTATTGGCATATGGCCCTGAGCATATTATCTAGTGCCTTGGATACAAGAAAATTGGACCCCAAGTTGTCCCTGTTAGTTTTTGTTCTAGGGGGTTTTCATCATCTACTTCAAAAATATGAAAGAGAAAAAACACATCTTAAAGGATGTACCGAGTTCCCTGGTTTTGGGGCAGGTCTTGCATATTTTTTAAATCTTTGGTTTCTAGACTTTGACCCTACAAATATGCCTATCTCTACAATGCATGTATGGGTTAGTATCCCTAATTTCCCCATACATTTGTGGGAGCCAAATGTGTTGGCACAGTGTATAACTCATTGGGAAAATCCGATCTCTCAAATGAAGGAAGAGAAGAACAATGGATCCTTACCTTTTCCAGACTTGCATACTGATAGAGTTGGATTTGAGTAAAGAGTTCCTAGAGAAGAAAATCTTGGATTTGAGTAAAGGGTTACTAGAGCAAATAATATTTGAAGCTGGTCAGTTAGTTGCATAGTACCCCAAGCAAGTTGGAGGAGAGAGAAATTCAATGGGAAAGTTACAGTTTCAAAGCCGAGTTCAATAGTTATAGATCATGATGGGTTTCAAGATGTAAAAAGACAAAGGAAAAAAGGAGTCAAATTGACTCAAACCTCGATCAAAGAAAGACTACACTTCAGGTATCAATGTGGAAAATCCAGTAGTTGAAAGGCCACCTCCATCTCTTCAATGGATCAAAGATAAATTAGTAGAAAAGAGAATTGTCAGGTGATAGTCATAAGTGGAACTCAGAAGTCAACCTGATAACTATGTCCCATTCAGAGGAATCAAATGGAGAAAACAATTTGACAAGGAAGAACGCCCATAAGTCTTCCTTGCTGATCAAACCCCCTGAAAAACCTCTGAATATTCTACACAAAAGGGATCCTTAAAAAGCTCCCGATCCCTATCAAGGCCAACGTTATTTCATAGGAGCTTATTATAATAGATGGTTATTTGACTATCCTAGTTGTTCATAACAAGAAGAAGAATATCATTCTGGTATCTTGTTTAATTATCCACTATAGGTATAGCTGGGCAGATATCTATATTTCCTAGTTGTTTAAAAGAAGTGGTTTATCATTTTGGTATCTTGTTCTAATATCCACTACAGGCATATCTGGGTGGATATTTGGATTTACTATTACTCAACACTTATAAATATTTATTTTTCTAGCCAAAAAAAATACATGAAATGTCACAAAATATAAGAATGTTTATAAAATGTCACTTATTTGATGATGATCTACAAATTGCACATAAGTTTAATTTTTTTAAAATAATCAAGGTAACCTCTAAAATCATGATTTATTCAGCCAAAACATTTTTAAGGAATCAACATAGCAGAAAAGAAAACTCTTCAAGCCAGTTGCAATATTATGCACAAACAGGCACTTGAAATAAATTTACATCCGACCCAAATCCACATCAACATATGTATCAACTAGATAGAAAAGACATTTAAAATTGACCAGTACTAACACACTGTAAATTAAGCAGAGATTCATTGTACTTGAATGATAGCCTTCACACGCCAAACCCCGTGCTTTAGAACTACAATATGTGAGTCATCTGGATGAAACGATTGTAGCTCTTTCCTCACAGTCTCAATGCCTGCATTATGCTCCATCGACAACTGCATGGCAGCAATTTCTCCAGTATCCTTGACCAATATTCCTAAAACAACATGGGAATCTCCCACATTGGAAACATAAAGAACTCTGTCAAAAACCACCCCTACTCAACAACAAGACCCAACTGTTGCAAGCTGTGGCTTTATAGGCCATGACTTTGTGACAAGAGACGAGCTGTGGAGATCCTTGTGCATAGAGAGTGTTTGATTTTTTTCTTCATGTAGAGAGTGTTCCCTTTTGTCCTTTGAATAATCGTAAGGCTTAAACAACATTTTGCAATGTATGATAAATTCAAAACTGCGATATCAATAGATTATAATATTGAGTTACACTGACAAGCAAACTAAAACGATAAACTAATATTCAGTAACATGTAATAAAATAAAGATATATATCATATAACAAAAAGAGAGATATAGTTGAAGATACCAACCTGGGTGTGAAACCATTCTTGAAAATATACTCATAAGTGTTACTTTCAGAAAATACTGCTTGTGCCTCAGAGAGGCTAGTCTTCTCTAGGAACCAGCTGACCCTACAAGAGGGTGTGTACAAACCAGAGAGAGATGAATGACTGGTGTTGATTAGGTCAATGAAAGTCAAGCATAGTACATAACTCAACAGAAATAAAGTCACAAAAATTATAAACTTCAACCAAGTCTCAACAGAAGAGAAGTGATTATCAGCACACCACAACTGATCATAGGTGATCAAAGTCAAGTACTCTATAAGACCAAAAATTCAACAAGGTGGTATAAAAAAAATGAAGGAGGTTAAATGAATGCATTAACCACAAGTCAAAGACAAGGTACCACAAGTCTAATAATAACTCAATCAAGGTGGGGAAGGTACAACAAGTATTTAATAACTCAATCAGTAACAGGTAATAAAATAAACATATTGATCATATAACAATAAGAGAGGTATACTTGAAGATCTCCATGTCAACATTGAACCAAAAATAAGATTTGATGTCTAGGTACAAATATAAACAATGGTCATAAAATAAGAAAATGTAAACAATGGTCATAACATAGGTGTGGGTAGTAGAAGACCCATGACCCTTAGAACCAAGGGTATGCTCCAAATGTGGCCAAACAACCATAGTACTCTATAAGAGCAAAAATTCAACACGGTGGTTTTAAGAAAGTTACTCAAGGAGCATAAATGACCCCATTAAACACAAGTGAAAGATAAGGTACCACAAGACCAATCATAGCTCAATCAAGGTGGGGAAGGTACAACCAGTCATATCTCTCTCAAATGTACAACCGTTGTATATAACCTGAAAGTTCATCATCACAGTATAAGGAAGGGTGGTGGGATGCCAAATAAAAATATCCCTCATTTCTCTCTATGCAATCCTGATAGCATGACACAATAGATAAGTACCTTGTACTACAAAAAATGAAAGCCACCTGTGTTAACATAATTTTGATCTCTATCAACTTCAACACTCCTTCGTGGTCCCTGTGTTGAAGTTAGTCCTCGAGATGTAATGGGCAGTAATCTTATAACATAATTTTCATCTCTTTCAGTAACAGTTGATAAAATAAACATATTGATCATATAACAATAAGAGAGGTATAGTTGAAGATCTCCACGTCAACATTTAATAAAAAATCAGATCAGAAGTGTGGTACTATTTCTAAATAGTGCTAAAGCAACAATAAAATATTTTGCAACATAATTTTGATCTCTATCAACTTCAGCACTCCTCTGTGGTCCCTGTGCTGAAGTTGGTCCTCGAGATGTAATGGGCAGTAATCTTATAACATAATTTTCATCTCTTTCAGGAATAGTTGATAAAATAAACATATTGATCATATAACAATAAGAGAGGTATAGTTGAATATCTCCATGTCAACATTTAACCAAAAATCAGATCTGAAGTGTGGTACTATTTTTGAATAGCGCTAAAGCAACAGTAAATATTTTACAACATAATTTTGATCTCTATCAACTTTAGCACTCCTTTTTGGTCCCTTTGCTGAAGTTGGTCCTCGAGATGTAATGAGAAATAATTTTATAACATAATTTTCATCTTTTTCAGTAATAGTTGATAAAATAAACATATTGATCATATAACAATAACAGAGGTATAGTTGAAGATATCCATGTCAACATTTAACCAAAAATCAGATCTGAAGTGTGGTACTATCTTTGAATAGCGCTAAAGCAATAGTAAAATATTTTACAACATAAATTTGATCTCTATCAACTTCAGCACTCCTATATGGTCCCTGTGCTGAAGTTGGTCCTCAAGATGTAATGGGCAGTAATCAAATTATAAATAGTGATGATCATCGAAGTCATGATGAACATATCTAATATATCTAATATAAAGAGAATCAATTTTTCAGACTAATATATCTACATGCAGCACATACAGGAGTGAGGATGTGTGAGAAAACACAAAATTTGAATATTAAAATACACACTAATTATAAAAAAGCATACAATGACTTGTGATGACATTTAAATTCTAAGAATATAAAAGATATAAATGGGAAAATCCCTAAGAGCATCACATAAAATATAAGTACCTCGTAACTATACCAAATAAAAGTTATCTATGTTACATACTGAGAATGTTTCATACTAACAGCATCGATATCCATCAAAATAGAAGTCATCAATTTAAGTTGCATCTACTTTTTCGTTGACTTATGTTTTTTGCATTGAAAAAACTTGCGAGTACAGTATCACAATCATCAATTGGCGCAGTATTTACTGCGATATCTCCTATTATTGTTTGTGTTTCCATGCCCTCATTTATGCCACTTCTTGTATGTCGCTGAGTAGGGCGTGGAGGCAGTTCTGAAGGGGTGTGAACTGCAAAAACGGAAATGAGCATATGTATATGGTGTTGAATTATTATTGAAATAAATATTTCATTATTTTGATTAAAATGACAATATTTCTCTTTACCAGTCTCTGTAGATGTGACAACTAGGGTGTTAATTGGAGGTCTAGTTGCTTCCTCTTTCAATTCATGCTCTTGAGCTTCATGGTATTCCATTGAAAGAAGAAAATTTATAAGTATACGTCAAGAAATATATATATCTAATCATAGTAGATATTTCTATTTCCAAAGCATACATACCAGAATGGACACTATGCTCCACACTATCATGGGGCATGTTCACCCCAACATCAACTTGTACTTGACGAGCACCACTAGATTCACTGCTGCGGTTCCATTGCTGATTAAAAACAAACATAAATTTTTAGTTATGGGTGATATAATCAGAATTACTGAATAGAATTTAATAGTATACTACAATTGGTGATATACCTACATTTGTGTCATTGGGAAGATTGGAGTCTGCCCCAAGCTTTTTCAATGTTCAACCACACTTTTAAAACCAAACTTGAAACCAAGATTTAGGTCTTCCTCGGTGGCAGCATCTTGAAATGTATTTCCCTGCAATGCCTGATAACACATTTTAAAATTTCCAGTATCAAAATCAGATATTTGTTCGGTACTGTTAAATAAATATTCCCAACAATTAATCATTTAATACTTACGATTCTTGCTCTTAGTTTTCTATAGCCACCTTGGCCCATTCTATGTTTCTCGTGCTTTTACATTATAGACTTGCTTGCTTTGGAGGTGTCAGGTAGCCTATTTATGAAAATTTTGAAAAACCTTAGATATCAAAAATCTTAATTAAAACAAAAAAGAAAAAAATAATTGAGCTTATTTTAGTAAAAAGATGATATATGTTGTACCTTGCTCTACTAGGTCATGGTTTTCTTACTTGTTTTTTTAGGAAGTTCTCCTTTGCATCATCTATGAGTTCCTTCCACTCTTTATCTAGAACCATGGGAGGGCGCTCATGCTTGAGGTCAGCTTGCAATATTTCCCTATATTGGGCCCTAGTATATTTCAAATTCTCACTGGCTAACCTTGCAACAACTTTCCTGTTGAAAGTATTACCGAACAGGTTGACCATGTGGTTCATCAATTCATCTCTCTTATTGCTATCTTGGCTATTCCACTGTGTGCGAATGGTGGGGCCAAACAAATCCAAGGCTTTGTCATTCAAATGCCTACATAAGACATTGTTTCCTACAAAAACATGTCATCCATTCATTTATAATAATTTCAACATATGTCTATTTCAATTTCATGATTAAAATCAATAAATTAATTAATAAATACCTGCAATATTTTGAACCTTGATAGGAACAAAAGTGTCATCCACCAGAAAGGTGAGATCTAGTGATTCGGTGCTTTTAACTTGTGCTACTCCAAGAAAAGCTTCCTGGTCATCTACAGTATGTTCATCTCCAGAGTCATGTGGAGTCTTAGGCTCCATCTCATCATGCTCTGGCATGGCATCATGCCCCCTCTCATTAGTGCCCGCATCATCAATGGATTCGAGTCCAACCACAAGAGTGGCAAAAAGCCTCATTGGTACATTTCTTCTTTTTTGTTGCATTGGACCATCACTGCTACCTATACCTGTCTCAGCAGGTTCTGATCTAGTCACGGGTTTTAAAAATTCCTACAAACAATAAAATTTACTTTATTAGTTCACTTGGAAAAATAAAAAACATAATATCAAATATGAAATCATGCCATAGCTTAAAAAAATTTGTGAAGATGCCACTTACCCCATAAGATTGCATTTCATCTTGTAGTTGTTGAATCCTTGCCTTGTTCTCTTGTGTTAAGGGCCTTTTGCGAGCCAAGGGAAGCATTTCTGTGTTTGCCTTTTTCAAGGCTATTCTAAAAGTGTGCAGTAGGTCATTGGAATATAAAATGTCTTCCTCAAACCCCTAATCACCCAGATCGAGTGCATGTGACTAAATTCATCAAACAATAATTTAAATTAAGCAATATAATTTTAACATCATTCAAATATTGAAATTGTAATGAAAATTAAGTTACTATTATGCACTAACACTTACCTGATGCGATGTTATGGCCGATGAGTGTCCATGATCAACCAACACCGTGGAAGCAACAGGTGCCTTTCCATGGTCCTGAATGAACCAATAGTGCATCATAATGTCAGAAAAATGAACCAGTAATCCATCATAAGCTCAGAATAATGTGAATGTCAGTAGTGGACATTGAATGTTAACATACTAAATCAAAACATTTAGTTATTGTACATAACAATTACCTAACGGGCCACAGAGTGTGACCTTCCACGGTCTCCCTTGACCATGGAAGCAGCAGGTTCCTTTCCAATGGTGCCACCCTGACATAATAAATCAATAATTAAACGTTTACCTCATACTAAATATTTGTAGCATAAACAAAAATGAGATATTGCATTAATATTTTGTTTACCTCGAAAGTAGAAGATACACATTTCAGCTGCATGTCGATGTGCAGACTCCTGCCATAGTTTAATGAACATGCTATCATATGGAAATATTAACAATATGCATGGAAAAAGCGAATGCTAACATTGAAAATCGGAACATCTTATTATTGTAGTCATATTTATTTGCTATATTTAACATTTACCTCACAAGGCGTAGATTCTGACCTTCCACGGTCACCCTGGACCATGGAAGCAGCATGTGCCTTTCCACTGCCTCCACCTTAATCAAACGTCAATAGTGAATAATTGCATCGTAAACAAAAATGAGATATTCATAGTAGTGTAATCACCATGTAATCACATGGAAATATTCATAATAAGCATGAATAAAACAAATGACAACAATGGAAATCGAATGTTAACATAAAAAAATGAAACATTCAGTTATTGTAGTCATGTTTAGTTACTACATTTAGCATTTACCTGATGAGGCATAGTTTCTGACGGTCCATGGTTCCCTTGGACCGCGGAAGCCACATCTATTCTATTTAAGTTGTAATCGATCAACAACTCTTCACCTGGAAGTATTGTTTTTATTGTACATACAAATATACCATGATGTTTGCATGCCTTGAATTCACAATTTGGTTGCTTATTTGTTGTCACTGGTCGTGTACTATTTATAAATCCATCAATGTTTCTGGACGCTCTTGGTCTCCCATCAATATACATAGTCGCTCCTTTGTTTTTATTGTTTTCTACTATTTGAATATAATTCGCGACAACTTCGTATCTCCGCATATTTCGAGTATATTGGACCAAGATCAACCTGTTATTGTATCTATATAGTGGTCCTACATACTCCATCAATTCAGTTACAATGCCATAGCGGATCTTTATTCCATCCATGGAAAATAGCCCCAATCCATGTAAGGACGAAGGAGCAATGCGATACATCCTCTTATTGATGAGGAAATCTGTGTCCACTTGAGGTAGCATATTAGGTACCCATCGTTGCACTAGATGTTTATACCTCAATGGAAAATCAATGTCTCCTATGCTCTCAACATTATAATTACATGACCCACTGTTGGCAATAAAATATTTCACACGTCTATGAAATCTTTTCCTTATCTTTTCAGGTCTAGTTTATATAAATACAGTAGATCTAGTACAACTCGACTCACTTTCAACCTCTCGGAGTATATCTTCATCATGACTTGAGGAATATAGATCTAACAAATATCTATTTGGTGGTACCTACACTCCATAAAACAAGAATAAACAAGGCGGTGCTTTCTCTCTTCTTTGAAAGTACACATTTACTTAGTTAAACACATTTACTTCCCCCAAATCTGAGGCTTAGGAGGGACATGCTGAACCCTAGTGGATGTAGTGTTACAAATCTCAGCTGAATTGTTTGGTATTGGAAGGACGATTTGTGGTAGGAAGAGACCAAGTTACAATGCCATAACAAGCTATCCATATGACACCACATTCATCATTGTAGGTTGTGAGCTCTTTTGTGGACTGAGTTTGCATATTTGGGGCTCTTTTTCTCTTGTGGATAGAACAAAACCACCGGGGACAACAAATTAAGGAAGCTAACTAGTATATCACTTAGTTTTGGTACTTCCAACACTGCTAGGCATATTATTTGCAGCCTACCCTCTTTCTTTGAATGGCATATTTTTGGCATCCTACAATTCATTTTTAAATTTACATGCTGGTATTTTATGCTAATGCATATGAAAACTATTTTTTAGTGAACTGTTTGGAAAAATCACTCAACTAAGAAACATTAATTGACTATATCATCCCAACAAACCATAACTACAGTGAGAGGGTCCACTCAGGAGCACATTGCAGCAGTGTTCATAACTGTTTCATGTCAATACATCTTAACCAAATAATCAGTAAAATACTATAGCAGAGAATGCAAAATACATCAGCTAACTTAGGTCAAATATTACACCTTACACATGTTGCAAATTTCAAATTCATGCAAATTGGCACTCAGATGGCCATGAGAAATTTGATTTTCAAAGACTATTTTCAGACATTACGTGTATATTGATTTCCAACTATATTGGTTTTTTTTTAAACAAATAATAAATTTCAATCAAGAATGAGCGTATCCATCAACCAAGTAGGAGGACAAAACCAAAAAAATGTCAACTTGAGAGCAGTCCCAAGTCGGTCACTGTGTTGAAGAAACTTCAACACTACCAGTTAGGTCAATGTGCTAATACAATTTTCAGTGACATGTAATGTAAGATAAACACATTAATCACAAAAAGGGGGTAACACAAAAGATCAAGAGAACTAGGCCAAATGTAGACAAGGAAAAAATATTGGTTTCAAGAAGCTTTTGAACATTGATGTTTTACTCTGTTAGCCATCGAGTACTCACTATATCCAGCAAAAACACCCTTTGAAATGGAGGATTTCAATTCAGTCCTTTTCTCCTTGAGAATATGAATATATACAAAGCAACCAAAGAAACAGTAGTGTGACACCTAGGGTTTATCACTAATTAAATATTCTTATAGTGTTGTGTTCTTCAATACCCTATGAAGATACCTATTCATATATGCTCCCATGGTTAATTTCCAGAAATTTCTCTCTTAAATATTTATGGTAAATTCACCTTCTCCTAAAGATGTAAAACAAGTTCTGGGTGGGTTTTCTAATGAAAAATAGGTTCCTGTAATAGCTACCAGAATGTACTTCATATTCAACCACACTTCTCTATGTTGTCCCTTACCTATTCAACTCCTCAAATGCTTTTTCACCAATCCTACAATGGAAAGAACTAGGGTTTGCTCAAATATTAATAAACCAACAATTACCAATAATCTTGTGTAAGCTATCACTAATTCACGAGTCTAAAGTGTGATTTTTCCTTTTTGTTAGTTGTAAAATGAATTTCGGGCATCCCATGCCACCTATGGACAATGGAAGGCAATGAACATGCCCTATACCTCACATTTGGGCAGTTCTGGGACCTATAATGACAAGCTACAACAGTAATTAAACATATATGGTTAATGTTTTGAACATTAGCAGACACGTTTCACCTTCTAGCATCCTCATCATTTAGTTCTGGGCTAGTTTTGTGGATGTGAGGTAGTTTTGGGCGCAAATTAAGACTATCCATGTCTTCTTACAACATGAGATGCTTGCAAAATTTGAGGTATGGAAAGGATAAGAGAATAAATCATGGGTTTGTTGAGTGGAGTTTGGATAAGTATGAACCTTTTCATCAGATTTGCTCTGGCTACAAAAAACTCCTGCAATATGCAGTAATTGGGCATCATGCCTTCCAATACAAACTTTTAGCACAAGTGACCATAATAATCACAAATCAGCTACGTGGGCATCATCTCTTGCTAGATGACTAGTGGGATGACTTTGGGGTTTTGGAACTGTTTCATGCTATAGAACTGGATAACATCAACTATTGAGGACTTTGAATTGAGTGTACCAAGGCTGATTTCCTCCCGAATGTTGTTATTTATTTATTTATCCTAATGGTTTCAATGACCTTTTTAATAGACTGTTATTAAGGTTTCTATGCCTCCAAATAACTACAAGATATGCCAAATAAGGGGAGCACTCTAGTCTCCTAGGAAAGCAAACAACCGAAGGATGCCACCTCAATACCTAATAGTCAAAATCATAGAGGTCATTGATACCATTAGAATAAATAATTAAATAACAACATTCGGGACCAATGGGTTAGTTGCAATTAAATGTGTGGGGAATGTAATGTAAGACCCTCAAACAACCCTTATACACCACATGTGGTTGATGCAAACATTCAAATCCTTGACAATTTAAGCCTTAACTTAAGTGAAATCAACAAGAGATATAAGTGTTGGAAACAACCAAACGATGACTACAATGACAGCTGAAAATCTAATGTGCTATAAGACAATTTTGAAAATTCGAAAACACCATGCATACAAAGAAGAAATGAAGTCCATGTTCAAAGTCTCATGATGAATAGGATTGTCATTGATGACAACATAAAAGTAACTAACCATTCTGGAAAACATCTAAAAGTTTTTATGGCTTTCAAAAGTAAGGTATAAAAGTTTTTATGAATTTCTTTTCAATCTTTATGACAATTTGAATGGACACGCCCCACTCATAGCCAAATACTTTTGAGATATTTACAACTCATCGGAGTATGGGGGACCATATAATTCTTGAAAGACATTGCATTCAACAACCCATGCCTTTGAATAAACAGACCTCAGGATCACGTGTCTATTCTGATGCATGTGGATGTCTATGTGGGTTTTGACAAGCCACTATCATTTGTTTTTAAAGTAGTACCCAAGGATTTAAGCCTCAGTAAGATTTGTTTGCAAAATATCTTTGACCTATTCGAGAGATTCTCCAACTTCCTGTTTTAGATTATAAATAGCAGTTGGATCTAATGTTGTCAGGTTGATGCTGAATGACCGCCACCAGTCTGTAGTCCAATCAAGGACCAACCATCCAGGATCCTCCTGGATATGTGTCATTTGAGGTCCAAACTTTAGCATGGTATAATATGTTCTATTTGTATTTTCTTTTCTCAAGAATTTCCACCATAAATTTTTATATTTTTCATAAGTGTGTAGAGTACGTGGAAACCGGAGATTAGCATCTTGATTTGGCCATGCTTCCAAAGAACGTATCTAGTTAATACATTAGTATTGTTGGTCTAGTCGTATCCCGGAGTGAGGTGTAGAGCCCTTCGTCGAGATTAAGTTAAGATCATGGTATAGGTGAGTTAACCAATTGTTTGCATAAGCTGCTTTTCTTAGGGAGTTGTTGTAAATTATCCTTGGTACAATACTGGATTCCATAGGCATTCTTCTGAGTTCTGGTACTAGTTGAATAAAAGCATCAGATCCTTGTAAGTTAGCATCTAATACTTTAGCATGTCTGAACTCCCACCTAGGTTTCTAATCTTGCATATAATCCATGTTGATGTATATGTAACTTCGGAATGTATTTCACATATATGTATATTGTATTCCTATAGAGATGTTTTTATTCCTCTATACGGAAGTGTCATTATTTATATTGTAAGTGTCGTAACTTATACTTGATGGGTTATTAGACCACCTTGTTTGGGGTCGGCCCTGTATAAGTCATGTGGGTCAAAGGGTTATTAGAACACCCTATTGGGGGTCGGCCATGTGGGTCGAAGGGTTATTAAACCACCCTATTGGGGGTTAGCCCAGACAGCATTATATTATGTGGTTAAGTTCGAGCCTACATGAGTTAGGTAAAAAGGCAAGTCAAGTCAAGTATAAATAGAGTGCGGGAGGCACTCTATTTACTCACTCACTTCTCACACATGCACTCAAGGAGGAGTGGCGCATTTATGGAGGAGGAGGATCTGCTGCTAGGTTATGGCTATCTCTTATGGTTGGTTGTATCATTGCTCTATCTATCTCTGAGGAAGTTATTGGGGTTTTTCACCTTTATGGTTTTCCCCAAGTAAATCTTTGTGTCTCTTGTGTGCTTGCATTATTGTCTCCATGATTGATATGCTGTAAATATGCTGTACATGTTGTTCTCTCAGTTAAGATCCTAGATCATATTGAAGTAAATTCTGAAAATTTAACATGGTATTAGAGCTAGCCTGAAAGAAGGCATGATATGGCATGTATGACACTTGTTGCACTTACGATGCTAGGGCTTGATATAGCAAAAACCAGTCATCGTAGAACTTTCGCTATAAATCCATTTTGGAAACGTTTTCGGATCTGAAATTGTTACAGGACGAAGAGTAAATATCCAGGTACCTTGTGTCCAAAGGACGACCTCTAATTCGTTGTACTTTGTGATTTATGATCTGTACAATATAGGGTTTCTGCCTCTTCCAGATCTGAGTCAAAATCAGGTGACCTTGGGAAAAAGATCATAACTTGGGATAGGAAGCTCCAAATGAAATTTCGTAAAAAGTGACAAGTAGTACATAGACTCTAAAGTCTCAGAAAACGTTTTCAGAGGCCGAAGGTGAACCAGTGACACGTGGCACGGCGTACAAGTTCGCTCTCCTGTATTATCCCATAAACAGGTCACGTTGCGACACTTGGCGTAACTCTCTCTCAGAGAGTCCAATTGAGGTTAGAACTATCAGGATGGAAATATAACAGGCCGAGTTATCTCAGGAAACTTTTTCAGAGGCCGAAGTTAAAACAGTGACACGTGGCACTCCGTACAAGTTCACTCTCCTGTTTTATCCCAAAACAGGTCACGTTGCGACATTTGGCATAACTCTCTCTCAGAGAATCCAATTGAGGTCAAACCTGTCAGGATGGAAAGATAACAGTTCAGGCTATCTCAGGAAACTTTTTCAAACCCTGTGGATCAAAAGGTTCTGAGTTACACCAGAAACAATCAGGTACATATTTCTGTCAAAACAGAATTATTTTTGAGTACCTTCATTCATGGCTTCCGGAATTTAGGGCTTTGGAGAAAGTTGGAATTTTTGTAATTAGAGACCACGGCTGGATGCTACTCATCAAAATAGAAATTTGGATACCAAGATTAGAATTTTTGGTTGGACAGAAGGCCGGGCTTGATTAGACCCTAGTTCGGGACTTTGATCAGAAAAGTGGAAAATTAGGGCTTCTGTAAAAATGGGAATTTTTGAAATATGTGACCACGGCTGGAAGCTCCTCAGAAAAATAGAAGCTTAGATATTTGGATCAAACATTTTGATTGGGCAGAAGAGTGGGCTTCATCAAACCCCAGTTCAGGGTCACGTCCAGTGAATCCAGAAGTTTCAAAGGAAAAATTGAGGAGTGAAACTTTGCAGTTTTCAAATTCTGAATATACCAGTTTGATCAGCTCATCAAGGCACATATTTCTATCCTTTCGGAAGTTTGAATTTTTGGGGTTTCTCTGACAAACCCATATCCAGCTCCAGGTCCAGTTCTTGCAAATCAAGTGGATTGGGTTAACCCTAGAAGAAGATGGATTGATCATCTGCATGAGTGAAGAAGTTCCTATTTCAGAGGGAGATGAGGCTAAGGCCTTACATAAGAAGATTACAAGCGATCTCGACAGGTATGACTCATCAAGGTATGTTTCGATATTTGTCCATGATTAAGTTTATGGTATGTTTGTCTTCATGTTATTACGGTTAGTACAATTTTGATTTTAGATTTGTCGTATCACCCTAACAAAATTATGAATGCATGATAGAAGATATTCATTGGTTAGGGTGTTGACACTTATGATTGTACTAATGCATTATGGTGTTGTATAAGGTTTATGTTGTCTACTAACATGAAAGGTACACCAAGAAAGATAAATCATGTTCTGGTCCAAGAACATATGATCATGATAACATGAGGACAAAGATTCATCCATTGTCATGGATCTCATAGAAGATCCATTTACGAGGTATGTATAACTTGGTTTTGTAATAGTTAACTTATGAGATATACATGTTACTAGCACAAGTCATTGAAGAAGAACAAGAAGACATCATGTGAGTATGTTAGACATAAATAGCTAGCATGCTAATCTAGGTATGTTTTTCCTATATCATGTTAGAATTCTACCTTGTGTTAGGATCTTATATTGTTGTGTTGTTGATAATGATTATTCATGAAGTCATAAGTTTGAATAATCATGGTTGTATGCATATTATGTTTCTTACCATAATTGATGATATGACTAACGAGAAGAATCATGAAGGTACATGTTTGAATAATCACAGGTTTTATGCATATTATATCTCTTATCTTGATTGATGATTCAACTAACCTGAAGAGTCATAGGTTTGAGTAATTACAGGTTTAGACATGTTATGCTTCTTATGATTTGACTAACCATAAGAATCCCACATAAACCTTGAATGCTAATGCTTATTATTCTGTTTGAAATGATCATGACTATACATGCTTGAAATTATTGTTTTTTAATAGTATACTAATGAATGTATGATTTTATATGAAATCACAAGGATAACACAATCATGATACTAATAAGCATGCATAGGGACCAAGGATGAATATGAGTTCAAGAAAAGGTAATTCAGGAAGCAAAGATCAAGAGGGAGCACTCTCCAGTTGCTCCTGCAAGAAAGCAAAGGAGCACACTCCAGTTGTTCCTGCAAGAAAGAAAAAGAGCACACTTCAGTAGTTTCTACAAGGATGCAGATATTCAGAAGGAGTTGACCATCTTTCTACATTCCACAACAGAAAAGTGTAGAAGAATCTACTTCAGATTAGGACTCCAACAGCTCCTGCAAGGAAGCAAAGACTCAGAGGGAGTCCACCCAACAAACAAAGAAAGATAAGTATTTTAATCATCATTTCTTGCATATTTGTTTGTTTTAAATAATACTGTTCAATAATGTATATACTGATGTTCCTAGAATTAGGTTGTGTATTATGCATATTAGAATAGTTGCATTGATGAACAGTATACTACTAATATACATGGGTAAGTGGCCTATGGCACTGTACAACATTCCATTGCTACTTATCTAGAATGAAACCTCTTTGCTGACATGTTGGGAGTTGTGCACACTCTTAACAATGTTCTGGTAGAGATTGGAAGGCATCTAGAAAGTGATGGGATATGGATAAATGTTTTATTGAAGCATTGGATAAGATAATTGCATGACTGTATGACATATTTCTTTATGTGTAAGAATTTGTTCTGAAAACTATGAGATGTTTTCTAATCATGCAATTTAACTTGTTGTGTAGGAAAGATTGTATGCCATCTCCTACAAAAGAAGAACTACAACATTTGTTCAGCAATAAAGATATCTATTGAAGTTCCCAGGATCTGGGATGAAGAAATGGAATGCCATGATCCGTCGATCATGAAGAATGATGTTTGGGTTGCAGTCCCAAGACGTGAAGGGAAGTTTGTTATGACTTCCAAATGGTACTATCAGATCAAGCATGTTGCAGATGGCAGCATTGAGAAATACAAAAGTGATGAAATAGAAGATGCACTAGATGGATTTCAAGACAGCATGGTGTAGTCATATATGTGTGCAGAACTTGATATGGTAGGATAGACAGCTTTCTATCCAACTTGGGCTTTACCAAGAGTAAAGCGGATTCCAACCTTTACTATAAGGTTGAGGAAGGCAATCCAATGATACTACTTTTGTATGCGGATAACCTGTTTGTTACAGGTGAAGATAGATTGATTACTGACATGCAGCAGAAGCTTACTGCCGAGTTCAAGATGAAGAACTTGGGGATGATGCACTATTTTTGGCATGGAGGTGTGGCAGAATGATGGAATCTTCCTTGGACAAGGGAAGTATGCAGTAGAGATCCTAAAGAAGTTCGGGATGATGCACTGTAAGGCTATGGCCACACCTATGGCATCGAACCTGAAGCTTCTCTGTGATGCTTCATCTGAACCAGTTGATGTCACTATGTATCGTCAAATGATTGGGTCCTTGATGTACCTGACGAACACGAGACCAGATATTTGCTTTGCTGTGAACACATTGAGCCAGTTCCTGATGGATCTGAGGAGTGTTCACCTGGTTGCTGTAAAACATGTTCTGAGGTACCTGAAGGGTACAGTGGATTATGGGCTCAAGTATGAGGCGAATCAAAAGTTTAACCTGCAAGGTTATGTTGATTCAGATTGGGCTGGCAGTGCTGCAGACAAGAAGAGCACATCTGGGTGTTGCTTCAGTATGGGATCAGGTGTGATCTCTTGGTTTAGCAGGAAGCAGTCCTGCGTAGCACTGAGTATAGCTGAGGCAGAGTATGTTGCAGCCTGTTCAGCTAGTTGTGAGGAAGTATGGCTACGGAAACTACTGTCTGAGTTATTTGATCTCCCGTTGGAAGCTACTGGTATCTTCTGTGATAACTAGAGTTGTGTGAAGCTGTCCGAGAACCCAGTGTTTCATGACAGGTCGAAACACATAGAGATCAAATATCACTATATTAGGGATATGGTGCAGAGAGGAGCTGTGAAGCTCCTATATGTTGCAACAGATGAGAAGATTGCAGATGTGCTGATGAAGCCACTAGCCAAGGTGAAGTTCGAGTACTTCAGAGAGAGGCTTGGTGTTCTTCAAATCGAGGACACTTCGAGGAAGAAGTGATGGACACATTTGCTGAAGCCATTCCAAGCATGTTGGAAGGAGGATCCTTCACATGGCTATGGATGTAAGCGCTGGTTAATGGGCATCAGGATGATGTTCTGGTTTCTGCTTGGATATGATCAGTTGGATCATGTATGTATGTATGCATCATGTTGGATGCTGGATATGATCAGTTTGATCATGTATGTATGCATGCATCATGTTGGATGCTGGATATGATCAGTTGGATCATTTATGTATGTATGCATCATGTTGGATGCTGGATATGATCAGTTGGATCATGTGTATGTATTGTATATGCATCATGTTGGATGCTTGGACCATGTATCTATATATGTATCAGGTGGATACATTGTATGATCAGGTGGATCATGTATGGTGATATGTATCATGTATCAGGTGGATACATTGTATGATCAGGAGGATCATGTATGATGATATGTATCACGTAGATACTTGGTATGCATCAGGTGGATCATGTATGATGATATGTATCAGGTAGATACTTGGTATGCATTAGGTGGATGCATTGATGATCAGGTGGATCATGCAGCAGGATGTTGCAGTGATGATCAGGATGATCATGGATGATGATCTTCAGGATGTTGCTCCAGATGACATGCAGCAGGACGTTGCAGTGATGATGATCAGGATGATCATGAGTACATCAAGATGATGTATGGTGAGTATCAGGTTGATACTCTATGGCGGTGGATCAGGTTGTGTAGATGAGCATGTCTGGGAGATCCTATAGGTCGGAGTTGTGTACCCGTAACAGCCTGGGATGCTCTTTCGATACATTGCTCTGGGAGGACATGTAATAGCACCCTGGGAGATCTCAAGTCAGAGTTGTGTACCCGTAACATCCTGAGATGCTCTTGCGAGGTTTTGTCCTATGTCATGTAATTTGGGCCCTGGGAGATTTCAGGTCGGAGTTGTGTACCCGTAACATCCTAAGATGCTCTTGCGAGTTTTTGCCATGACCACATGTAATTTGTGCCCTGGGAGATTTCAAGTCAGAGTTGTGTACCCGTAACATCCTGAGATGCTCTTGGTAGGTTTTGTGGTGGACTAGATGTAATTTGTGCCCTGGGATATTTCAGGTCGGAGTTGTGTACCCGTAACATCCTGAGATGCTCTTTCGAGGTTTTGTGGTGGGGTCACATGTAATAGCGCCCTGGGAGATCCTACAGGTCAGAGTTGTGTACCGTAACATCCTGGGATGCTCTTTCGAGGTTTTGTGACGCACGTAATAAGTCCTGAGGATTCCACAGTATGGCCAGTGATGACGAAGACCTGCAGGTGGTGGACCTACATCCAGTATGAAAAAGGACTGGCTCTGTAGAACTTCCTATGACGAGTAGATTCAGAGATTTATTGAGATAGCAGCAGCAGTGACGATGATGATGACTCGATGATGATTATCTAGTGACAATGATCCAGAGAAGATGACTTGTGCTAGAAGAACTGTGCTGAGAAATACCTTCCTAGTTAAGAGGGAGTGTTGATGTATATGTAACTTCGGAATGTATTTCACATATATGTATATTGTATTCCTATAGAGATGTTATTATTCCTCTATACGGAAGTGTCGTTATTTATATTATAAGTGTCGTAACTTATACTTGATGGGTTATTAGACCACCTTGTTTGGGTTCGACCCTGTATAAGTCATGTGGGTCAAAGGGTTATTAGACCACCCTATTGGGGGTCGGCCATGTGGGTCGAAGGGTTATTAGACCACCCTATTAGGGGTCGGCCCAGTCAGCATTATATTATGTGGTTAAGTTCGAGCCTACATGAGTTAGGTAAAAAGGCAAGTCAAGTCAAGTATAAATAGAGTGCGGGAGGCACTCTATTTACTCACTCACTTCTCACACATGCACTCAAGGAGGAGTGGCACATTTATGGAGGAGGAGGATCTGCTGCTAGTTTATGGCTATCTCTTATGGTTGGTTGTATCATTGCTCTATCTATCTCTGAGGAAGTTATTGGGGTTTTTCACCTTTATGGTTTTCCCCAAGTAAATCTTTGTGTCTCTTGTGTGCTTGCATTATTGTCTCCATGATTGATATGCTGTAAATATGCTGTACATGTTGTTCTCTCAGTTAAGATCCTAGATCATATTGAAGTAAATTCTGAAAATTTAACAATCCAACCAACTCATATTATCATTGATAGTATAGATATGATTTTTTCCTCCAATCCAAGTAGAGATTTTCATTTTTACTTGTGGGTCATGGGCCCACTCAATTCCGCTTTGACCTTCTACGTTCGCTTGCCTCGTGCTCACTTGCACCAGGCTCGTTTGTTTCAGGCTCGCTTGTTATAAATTAACAACATTCTCCCGTGTCAAATATTCTCTTATTAGAAACCATTGTGGTACTTTGGTGCAAATGTTTTTCCTAACTCATTGTTTGTCCATATTGTGTGCCTAGTGCCACTTGTCTATGTCAATGCATAAATCAACCTCTTCTTGGTTTGTGGTTCTAGTTGGCCTTGTTTTGGGCCTTGTAGTGGTTCTCTAATGTCACAGACATAGTCATTGACACATTAAAACACAAACCTAAGTAGTGAGTGCATGAAATGAGTGAGTGAATTAGTGAGTTTACCAAGGCTGACTTCCTCCCGAATGTTGTTATTTAATTATTTATCCTAAATATATCAATGAACTTTTTAATAGATTGTTAAAAAGGTTTCTATGCCTCCAAATAACTACAAAATATGCCAAAAATTATGGATGACAATAGGGCAACATGGTCCACACAATTACAAAATCCCTCAACCCAACACATTAGTTAAGTCCTAGTGTGTTGTCTAGAAGCATCTTTATATATAATATGTTTTGAATTAGGCTAGTAGTGTGACTAATTGTAAAATCCAATTCTGCTACAAAAGCTGATGGAATTTTCCCTAAATCATGGTCACCTTTGCACATGAACTTTCCTCCTTTTTTTGTTCATAGTTTCCAGTAGAGGAATTTGGAAACCATAATGAAAGTCTCTCAACCATGCATGTGTAATAACATCATCAAATACTAGGGAATCATCATCATCAGTGAAAATCATTCAACCAGCTGCTCCAACCAATAAAACATCTTGTCAACCCCACTAAAAATGTGATGAAATCACAAATGGCCACCCATGAAAAATGGGGGGTAATAGTTGGAAATTTTGTTTTGTGAGCTATCTCATGGTGGTGAACGTTCTCCTTCTTTCTCCAATGCATTGGATAATTTTGGCATTCCTTCAGAGCAGTACTGAATTTTTTTTTGTCATCCATTTTCACTAGTCTAGTAGCGTGTTTTGAGGAGGTTCATTCTCCAATTCCCTAGATCTGATGGAAGATTATGATATATGGGTGGGGATTTGTTTTCATAAGCTTTATCTTGGTATGAAATGCTAAAACTAGTTCCATGGGGATTAGAGCTACGGAAGCTTATTTATGAGCATTTGATGGTTTTTGAGCCATTTCAACACATGGTTGGCCTTTTCTTATGGTATTTGGAGGCCATTCTATGAAAATTCCCTTGCTCCTTGGATTTTGGTTGATCTCTTGGCATGCTTATTCATAAATTTTGGATAAGCACTCCTTTGGTTTTGGATTTGATTTACACTTATGAATGGATTAGGGTTAACTTGGGATAGAGCACTCCCCCTTGTAACCCTTTTGGTGCATCCATGCATTTGATGTTAGGGCTGAGTGCAACCATCCTCCAAGCTAGATGTTAGGGCTGAGTGCAACCATTCCCATGTCTGTTATGTTTCTGCTTCTACCTCAAAAACTATTGTTTAAGGCCTCCTTTGCACCCAGATCTAACTAAAGATGCCTAGACCTGCTTCTTTCACCACTGTACCTACCCAAAATTAATTTTTATGCTACTATGGGATTGTTTGAGGGCATTTTTAGGGTTGCTTTGTACCCAAAATTTATAACAGTGCCAAATATTGTTGTTTATGACCTCCAAGGTTGACTCAAATTTCTTTTCTCATGCCCTTGCTACATAGGACATGCCCATAATTGCATTTACAACTATTTTATGATTGTTTGAGGGTTAATTAAGACTCATGTACCATCCAAACTTCCCAGAACATGCCCAGATTTATAGGGTACTATTGTTTATGGATTTTATATGGTCATAAATGTTATTTAAAACACCCAAAATTGATTCTAAATATAAGGTTCTACCAAGCACCAGTTGCAATGTTCTAAACTTGAGAAAGACAAAGTATTCATAAGAGTTATAGTCTTCAAGCATCTAGTTATTTGATTTCTTGCATTTACATTCTAGTTGTGTGAATTTGATATTGAAACACTATAAACATCAAATTAACTAGAATTAACTCAAGCATAGATCAATACTTGAAATCTGGAACAAAGTACTGTGTGAGCAAGTGGATTTAGTCTACAGGATAAGGTAGCTAGTGTTTGTGTGGCAATAGGCCACTAAACAATGGGAGTGTCTAGAGCTAAATTTTTTATCAAATTACAAGCGTTATAAATGACATTAAAAGAAAGAGAAGCAGAAGAGATAGGTAAGCCATCACATGAGGGATAAATTATGGGCATGAAAACAACACTAAATTTCAAATCTGGGCACAGTTTGTGCAAGTTCTAAGCATCATCCTCCATTTCTGGGCATGCTGGTGCAAGTTAGCGACTGCCCTAACCTTCAAAAAGCACTAAGCAATCAGAAAAATGAGTCGAAAATCAACTTAAAATAATTTCTGTGCAACTTTGGACAAAGGCAGTTAATGATGGGCCCTTTTCTACCCTCAATCAATAGCCTAACCTCTAAATTGGGCGAGCTTGTGATGAATAACAACAGTAATGGAGCCTAAACCCAATAAATAGGTATCAACTGTTGTATACTCTGTAATATAGGGAAATACAAAAGACAGAATGTACACCTATTGAAGATCATGAAGTTACATATTATGGATTGAAATTGCATTCTACCAATGAATTGCCTACTGATACTGGACCTACTTCTACTTACAATCTGACTTTGGGTGCCTTAACTACTAGAAGTGAAAATAGTGTGTCCGTAGACGTTGATAGTTACAAGAGAGCATCTCTGTATATTTATGATGACATGAGTGATCTTGCACTCGAAGTTCACAAAGTTCCATCTAATAATGGATTGCAGGCTGATATGGAATATACATGAATTCATAATCGGTCCAAATCTCAAAGATATCATTCACCATACGCTGAAATTACTGATTATATAATACTAGTAACATAACCAGTTACATAAACAGTTATCCAATACAAATATCCATAACCAGTAACATAAATAATTATCCAATACAAATATCAATAGTTGGATGAGGATAGTGTTGCACTTGAATATGAATACACGTTGGATGCCCTTCACAATTACAGGTTGCTCAAATTCTACCAAATTCCTAACATGAGATCCCAAAAGAAATTACTGCAATTGTTGGTGATTTATTGGGATCCTAACTAAAATGGTTTCGTTATAGATGGGGAGGTTTTAGAGTTCACATTGTTCATACTAATGATGTATATATTCATGCCACTCAAGTTGAAGAAGCCTCAAGTTTCCTGGAGGAGAATAGCAGTGAAGCAAGAGCACTTGAACATGAGAGTGAGTCCTTACACTCAGATTTTCTCTTCATACCCGATCTTAGAAGCTCGTATCAAAAGATGAACAAGGATAAGGTTGAGTCTATGGAGTCCAATCTTAAGTTGCAGCATGAGTTAACGGAGCTAAAAGGAAAGTCAAAATTCCAGCAGTATAAGCATGGGTTGGACACCCTATTGCAAGCCATTGACGTTGTTTCATCCACTTCATGTGATGAAAGCAAATGAAATGCAAAAAATTCATAGAGGTAAGGAACCCATGGTGTAGTATACAAAGATGAAAGAGGAAGAAAATCCTCAAGTTGGTATTGAAAAATAAAGTGTCGAAGAACTAAAGCAGTTGTTGTTAGAACATGAAGCTCAAGTAGAATTTTTACAGAGGAAGGTTGACAAGCTCATGATTTCACATGAGGCTACAAAACCCAAAAAGAAGGTGAAAGGGATTAAATTGAGGTAGGAAGAGTTGCAAATTTCTAAAGTTAATCAAAAAATCAAAATGCCCAAGACTAATAAACAATATTTTTTTCTATTTGGGATAGGTAATGAGAAGATACTTGGCTCCAAATCCTCGAGTTTGTAGGTTTCTACTTTCTATTCTTGGGCTCTGTTTTCAGCATACTTTGCAATGTGCCTCAAATTAGATCAATCACACCATGTAACACTCGAGTCGAGACTCTCATCAAATGAGAAGGGATTATAACATGAATACTAGAACACTAATTGATTCTGTCTTTGACATAATGGACAATTTATGAGACCCAATTCAAAATATGACCAACGTCCAATTATTTTATCATGAAGAAATTCAAGATCACTTTTAGGGTGATGTTGAAATTCAAGACCTTGTTTGAAACAATCACATTAATATCACCAATTAAAACAACTATCATATCCAAAATCTATGTGAAAATATAGATGAGCTTAACAGACCAAATGAGAATTCACATCCTAAGCATTGATACCCAGAAACATAGTGTTTTATTTTAAAAAATTATTAAAATTTTCACTTACAACTTGGAAAGCAATCTGGTTCAAATTCCGAAACCAAAATCTAAAAGCTAGGTACAATATCATTGAGACAATCAATCTTCTATGGCCATGAAGGTTAAACTATGCCTTCGAATCATGGGAAAACAACCCAAGAAATGCTTGTTGGATAACAGAAAAGCCTCAAACTCTCACAAGCTCAAATCAAGAGAATGTGGCAAAAGGCAGAGATACAAAACGGCTTAAACCAAAATTAGGATTACAGCAAAGCTCCAAACTCACATCAGCTCAAACCAAGGAGAATGTTTCTACCGGCAGATAGATTTAAAGCTGCTTAAAATCAAAATTAAATTTTAGGCATAAACACCCTTAAAATGTGATAATGAGCACATATCTAAATTCATATTCCTAGAATCCACTTGCACGAAAATATCCAAATAAAACTGGTTTGCAACTATTTTCAAAAACCATATCAATGAACTTTGTATCACTATTTGTGTGCTAAATAGAACTACAACCTTTACTTCAATCAACACCAAGCATTCCATGTCTATTGGTTTCGTTACACAAGTTCACAAGTCTATAAACCTAAAGCATGGATATAATGCATATCTGTAATTGCCTCTTTTAACCAACAACATGCATTACATGTTTCATCATTTCACTGCAAGCTAACAAGGTCCTGATCTAAATTCACCGTCCCCCTAAATTCACTAAATTCACCGTCTTTTTCCAAACTATGTCTTAAATTTGATTTTTAATACTAAAAACCTCCCCCAAGTAGGCCTCAAATAATTTAGAAAACAAAATAAATATCCAGAGATTCGAAATAAAATCAAAACCACCCAATTAACAAATGAAATAAAAAACACCTAATTCACACCCAAAAATGCAGAAATTCGACTCAATAGAGGAGGGTTTCAACTTACGGTTGCCATTGACGGTTTGTGGGGATATGTAGACACGACCAGAGTTGGTGTCACAAAAAAACCCAATTCCATAGTGCTCGTTGCAAATCCAAATGAGGACAGGGCCGGAGCGGGTGCAACCAAAACCCCAAAGGAATGCACAGTCCAGACTCGCAGACAACTGGACCGGGTGCCACCAAAATCCCAAAGGAACACACACAGTGATGGAGCTCACGGCCCAAGAGTCGGTTGCAGGGGGTGCCGTCGAACCCAATAGTTGCAGGGGGGTGCCGTCGAAGCCAATACCACAACAAAGCTCATGGGACAGGTATGAAAGCACAGTGAAGGAGGTCACGGCCCAAGAGCCAGTTACAGGGGGGGTGCCGTTGAACCCAACAGTTGCAGGGGGGTGCTGTCGAAACCAATAATGCAACAGAGCTCATGCAACAGGTATCAAATTTTTTTCGGTTGTGTTACTTTTTGTTGTTCAAACAATAATATTATATATTAATAATTTCATTAATAATTAATGTATCAATAATTGTATTGTATTATTAATAATTGTATTAATAAGTATCAATAATATTATTTCAGATGAATCAAGTCATTGAGCTAGTAAACCAGGCATTGGTAGGAATATTTCATGGGTGAAAATTCAATAATAAAAACATGAAGACATAGATAGAAATTGAATGTTTGTTGGTGATTGGATATTTGCATGTCTTCCACACTATGACTAGGGGTTGGTACTTGGAATTCATTTTCTAGCTTAAAAAGAATGCATCTAATATTTTTAAATGCCATTGGACATGTGGGAGATCACTCTTAACTTTAATAAAAGGGATCCCATTTTTCAAACCCAGACTAGAAATGTATTTTGTGCAACCTAGGTCAAGCTACCTAGGTTACCCCTTGAGTTATGATAAAATGTAGTTTTCAAAGATATTTGGAATAGTCTAGGATACTATGTAGAAGCACATATGAGATTTCATGATTCAAAAGTTTTTTCAATCGCCTAGATATTGGTGGAAATGTATTTGCAAGAAGGGTGCTTGACGAATCATGTCCATCCATAATAATGCTAAGAACTGTGAACCATTTAGCAATTGAAGATCATTGTACCACAAACTATGTATTTTTTCCTACATCTTTTCAAGGCACCATTCCCACATGTTTAACAAAGAGAGATTCACACGAAACATAATGCCTAAATAGCAAACAATAAGTGTGTCTCCTACGTGTCACCAATGACAGATTAACCAAGAAGGTTTATCCTTAGCTCCAATCAACCAAAAATTAATCTTTTCATCACTAATGCTTATGCTATTCGCCATAAAAAAAGCATTCAAACAATCCAATGCTTTTTCAACAAGAATTTGGGAAAGTTAGATGGAAAGTAGGGAGTCATTTGCAAAGTAGTTATTATATTTGACTTGAAGAAGTTAGATAAAATACACATGGCTAGAGTATATGTTGAAGAAGGTAAGATCAACATACTTTGGAAGCAACAAGATGGTTATTGAATAAAAACTAGTTATAAATTGTTAAAAATGTTATATCTACCATTAAAACACCAACAAGATATGGTTCTTCATTAGAGAAAGTATTTACTATCTACCATAAAAAGCACCAACAAACAACATATGTTGTTTCATTAAAGAAAGTATTTAATGTTGCTTGATATGTCATTAGCCTTAAGTCTTGTGACCATCATACCCTACTGAATAAATTTTATTCTAACTCATGATTTGAAAAAGAAATACTTCGTCTATAAGCACACATATTTTGCACAATAGCACACGTAAAAGTGTGTACGCCAAAATTATTGCTATACATTCCAACATTTTAATTGATGGTCCATTTTTTATGTAGTATTTTTATCATATAACTTTACAAGCTTAGTGCAGTGGAAACTTCCTCAAAGACCAATCAGTAGCCATGACAAGGTTGTCCAAGTTTGAGGTAAATATCACTAATGCTATTACTAGTTAATCTATCATTGCATTAAAAATATGAACATTGATGACAATATTGTTCAAAATATTATGACAATTAAAGTTACCAACCCATTTGTATAAAACTTATGATAATTGTTCAAATATGAAATAACCCAAGAATTAACACATAAATCTTATAACTTCATTTTGTATCTTGCTCAATCGACACATGTTCGATTCAAACCATTACCACTACAACCACCAAGAACACCCACACTATTGCACATGTAGAACATAATTAGATTAGAAAACTAAGTTTCAAATATAACCAAGTTAATAAAAAAATGAACATATGGTGAGTGCATTTACTTTAACCTAAAAACATTCATGCGTACCTCTACTTTTAAACAATTAAATATCATTCATCTTCTTCTTCATACAACTCAACATCTGTATCAAGATATGGTCCTGAATAGATATTGATGAAAGAATCATTCACATCGTCATCAACATCAAAGTCATATTCTCTAATATAGTCATCCATATCGTCAATGAGATCATCGTCTGCTACATTTGCATGATCAACCTCTTCAACATCTTCATCTAACACATCGACTATAGCCTGATCTGAATCATCATCATCCTCTTCTTCTTCATGATTATCTTCATCGTCTAGTACATGGTTAAACTTTACTGGTCGTCCTCTTGGGTCGTATCGAACAATGTATGACCAACCTGCTTTACCTGGTACCTCAGAGTAGTAGACTTGCTCACATTGAGTTGGAAGAACATAAGCCTCTGTACTCAGTTCAAATGCCCTTGTATTAACCATGGTAAATCCATTAGCATGCTCAATAACAGTTCTTTCAGGATCACGTTCATGCATCCATATCCTATACCACTTCACCTCAAACAAAACTAAGTATTCTCAAGGAATTAAAATCACACTCAATAATGTCCTCCAAATGCCCATAGTACCTATTCTCAGTTTCTTCTGGATGTCTATCACTTCTAGAGGAAACATTGGTGACCTTAAACACTGCAGTTATCCCACAATCCGAGGTTTTCTTGTTATCATCCTACTTTTTGATACGAAATTTATGACCATTACACCACATAGACTTGTGATGTTTCAACTGCAACATTGACAACAGGTTAAAAATACATTGTGAATAAATAAATGCCATATAAAAGTTAGTAAATATAATTGAAAACTTAAACAAATGAAATGTAATTGGAAAAATGGATCGAAGTAACTAGAAAAAATGTGGGTAAAAAAATTACTTGCCTTTTTATCTTTTAAACTATAGGCTGAATCAACTTCCCTTGGCAACGTAAGGTCGGGAATTTGATGTCGAAGACGATGAGCTGTTTTAATCATGTTACTGACCCCTTCCCATGATAACCTACCAAAGAATTCTTCACAATCTTTTATCCAATGCTCCATCCAATCAAGGTTGTTTGCAATGTATAAATGTAAAGCATCCCACACTTGACCAACTATAGGATAAAATAAAAATTCAATATAATTAATTACATATCATTAAAGGCACATAGTTTAATATAGTAGAAAATGCATAATTATTAATAGTGTTAAAAAACAGTATGATAATATAAAATTGGAAAAAATAAATGTGTAACATATTAATTCAACAACGTATAATAATAATTACCTTTCACAGTCCTCAATGTACATCTTCCCAATAAGACCTCCCCTTCAAATTTGTTGATGGAGTCGAGATGCCAAATGTGAAGCACATTCATATTTTTTACTAATTTAGGTAGATATTCACTAATGTACACCATGCATTGATATACCATATATCCTTCAACCATAGAACCCTCAGGACACGCTCTTTGTCTAAGAAAATCCTTCAATGACTTCAACTGCCTCTCCACCATCCACATCGACCTTGTGTGTACTGGTCCACATAATTCAATCTCCTTAACTTGGTGTATGAGGTAGTGTTCTTGTGCATTGAAAAATGTTGGAGGTAGATACTGTTGCATTTCACACATTAGTCGAGGAATTTCTGTCTTCCAATGCCTTATATCTTCTTTATGGATTTCTTTTGATGAAATCCACCTACAAATGATGCAATAAAACAATATATCAAGGAATATATACTATTTGCGGGAAAAACCACAGACCAAGTACATTTTCCAAGTAAAACATTACTTACCTCATGTATTTTCCAAGAACATAAATAATATGTTTTACGTTGCTATCAAAGTCGTCTAGGAGAGATAAAGGTAGAACATACTATATCAAAAAACACATAATTATTAATATTTATTTCAAAATAAGAGAATAAAATTAATAAAATAGTGCATACTGATAATGAAATATATTATAGACTCATGATTACCTTAATGAATGTATGCCAATCATGTGTTTTAACCCCAACAAAATCACCTTTTTTCATCAAGATATTCTTTATGTTTGACGAAAAACTTGTCAGAAACCTGATTTTTTTGATGACCTCTTTTACAATATTGCTCTATTGCTCCGTCAAGCACCAAGGAAGACTAATATTCTGTTGATGGCCATCCCCATTAGAATTAACGATCACACTTTGCAATGCATGATTAGCTTCTTGGATGTCATTACAAATCTTTCCAATTTTTTCTTTGTTAGTCCTTCCATCTAATATTTGCCATAACATTTCTATTATGTTCTTCCCGATATGCATTGTGTCAAACAAATGAACTATTTGTAGGTGCTCGTAGTATGGCAACCTACTGAATTGAATCGGGTAAATTTTGATTCCTCGTAGAAGCCCATTTGTGCCTTAACAACATTCATGAAACATCAACAAAATCAAATTAAAATTAATTAATCAATATAGGTATAACATATAGCGTAGAACATAATTCAATACAAAAAAAAAATTGGCATACCTTGATGTTTTCTATTATATTCCACCTTCCATAGGTGAGGTGTCATTCTTCATGGTTTTTTTCCATTCTCTTCTTTACCATTAAATTTTTATTTGTCTATAGTTTCGATAACTATGGTTCTTAGGCAGAAAGTGCCTATACTCATCGAACACTTCCTTTGCTAAACTCCTTGAACGATGAGATTTTATCCTGGGACCGCAAACTGGACATGCAAATTTACCGTTTGTTTGAAGACCTACAAGATATATGAATTGGTATAGCAAATTAGAATTACAATTTAAAATAATGCATGATATTATCAACAAATGTATAAAATATTAAGGAACAAAAGAAAGTAATAACATACCACAAAAATGTGTTAACCCGGGAGCATCATGAATTGTAAATCCAAGTATTCCATGGAATTGAAATTTTCTTTGCCCTATTGGTCTAGAAATATCATACATTTTGACGCTAGCCTATAACTTCAACAACTCATCGATAAGAGGCTCAAGATATACATTCATATCTTTAACCTGGTACTTGCCTAATTGGTCCAACATACATGATTAATTATATTTAGCGCCCATATGTTGTTATATATATAAGAAATAATTATCATGCACGAAACAAATCAATGAAATATTTAGTGATTAGACTTTCAAGTAAAAAATTACATATTAATTAAATACCTGGAACAATCATTGCCAACATTGTGTGCTCTCTCTAGGTTGGCAGGTGAGGGGGGAGTCCTACTAGACTCCAAAGGGAACAAGCTGATGGACTATGCATGGGGAATAGGGAAAAAGACCAACAATGAAGCAAAATGGATTGTGCTTCTACAAGGAATCGATATAGCAAAGGAAAACAACGTCCATGACCTAGTCGCAATTGGGGACTCTCTCCTTGTGATCAAAGAAGCTCAGGCACTTGCAAAGAATAACCAACAACCCTCCTCCAAATTCCATTTTAATTTCTCTTAAAAGATAAAGGATCTCAACTCCATCTCTCTCTATCACATTTGGAGAGGTAATAATGAACAAGCTGACTCACTAGCAAATATTGGTGCTAGATTGAATTGCGACACCTTGATAAAAAATGGACAACATCCAACGATGGCATGGATTCCATAACTCCCTCTCCTCTCCACAAGGTTTTGTATTTAATCAAGTTGAAATGGGAAACAAAATCCCCACATTGCACAATGGCCTTGGGTGTCAACATGGGAATGTGCACCTATTAATTGGCATCCTCCCCAATTTATTATCCACCTGGCTAATGGAGTTGAAAGTCAAACTCATAATCCCTCCAAGATCGAGTAGCAGGGAGAAATGACGGTGTCTGCAGCTTAAAATCCCTCACCCAGCATGCGAAAATTCAATTCACAGCATACGTCTGACAGAGCGGGCTTATATTAGACACTTGGCTCTTAACATTCCTCATTTGACGCATTGTGGAACATTCTCTAAAGGTAAGCTGGTCTGCAGGCATACTGTGTGTTTCACCATGGAAAACGGTAGCCCCTATAGTCTTTGTCTCCCTGCGCTAAAGTGCAAACAATGCAAGACATCCATTCAAGCTACTGAAGGTATTGGCCTGAACCACTGCATCTCTTCTCTAGAAGCTCTGCAGGGGGATGGCCACAGTGAAAATAATGGAGTCGTGAACAAAGCAAAGCATGTTCACCGGCCCACTGCACTGGAAATCAATAATAGCTGGGTTCAGCAGGGTGGTGACCAATTGAGGAACCAAGCCAGCCTGCCAAATGGATTCAAGCAGGAAACTAGGAAGCTCTGGCGGCCATTGGAGTCCAACAATTAGCTTCTTGGCAACCCTGCGCATCTCGACCCTCTACATCAGTTGTGTGGAAATGTTGGGGATGTTGTTATTGGAAAAATCTGGAATGTAACTAATGATAATGTTGGTGTGGTGAACCTCGACTCCCCCAGCAGACCATAAAGCCCTCCACCTAGTCTTCTTTTTGATTTGCAAGATATTGAAGCTCAAGTTGGAGTACTAAGAGGTGAACAGAAAGATCTCAAGAAAAATGTCTCCCATTTAGCTACTTTTGTACAAATTGAAATCTTAGAGGTAAGGAACAACAACAATAAAATGAAAGAGTACTTCGATAGCATTGCTGGAAGGATGGAGACCATGCACAGCTACCTCAAGATTGTAGAATCCAAGGTAGACTGTATTCGGACCAGCAAGAGCAACAGCCCGTTGGTCATTCTGGGAATGGAGGAAAATGCAAATCTGGCCACCAGCAGCAAGAAAAAGCCACGTCGCTCAGCAGAGAATTAACTACTGGTGTTCCTTCTAGTCACTACTTATCTATATGAATTTTGTATAAACAAGTTGTTTTATCAGACATTCATCTTGTCTTTTTAAGAACTATATGTATCTAAGTTTCCTATGAACTGTTAAGAATGGAATCGAGGTGCCCAACTCCCTCTTTTTGGATGGGTACAGTCTCCCCATTTTGTATCAGATCTTACCCTTTTTGATATAAAACTACTTACTCATTTCTGTTAAAAAAAAAAAACATTGTGTGCTCTCTCTTGATCGACATCCAAGGAGGAAGGTTATTGTTTATAACAAAAACAGGCCACACTGAGTAGGTAGAACGAAGCTCTCCAAATGGATTGACACCATCAGCTGCCAAAGGAAGTTTAACATTACGAGGATCTTCTTTAAAAATTGGCCACTTTTCTTCGATGTACCTCAATGCAGAACCATCTGCAGGCATTTGAAGAACATCATCGCGATTTATGTTCTTTGCATGGAAATCCATAAACTGTGCTATACTTTGACACCTGAACAACTACTGGAAACGTGGAATTATCGGAATATAACGAAGAAATTTTTGAGGCACCTATTTTGTCACTTTATCGGTTCGATACCTACTTGTTTGACATTGTGGGCATTCATTTTCTAATGCATATTGTCCATAGTATATGATATGATCATTAGGACATGCATCAATATCTTGATACTCCATTCCAAATGCTTTCACAATGACATATATCTCTAGATATGTGCATGGTAAAATATTTGAAGTTGGTAATAGAAACTCACCTAACAATCTACAAAATTCAAAAGAATAAATCTATTGAAACAATATTAATCATCAATATCGCATCCAAACTTTACAAATTAGATAACAATAGTAACAATATAGGAACAAAGTCAACCCTTTCTATAGATATTGTAAACATGCAGACAAAAATAATTAACAAATTACATACCTTAGTATCTGTGTTAGACAGGTGTTTGATAAACCATTCAAAACCTTCAAGTTCACTAACAACAATATAGAAGATAGAAGGTTTTTTTTTAAGCCTTCATAAAGAGGTTGACGTGACTTCTCGAGTAGAGGATCAACGTCATGACTATCATCCTGGTTGACCTCATCCATTGGAGCAAATGTGTCTTGGATCAATCTATATATCTCATCTTCCCAATTTGTATCACTAATGTTATCTACATCCATATCATCAGAAATAACTACTTGATCATCTTCAATATTCTGATGTAGAAGTTCTTCAGGCTGTGAATGAGTATTTATGCTAGTACTTGGCAAATAACTCTCTGGAGGGAAACATTTTGGGGGCATTGTCTTTAAATTTACAAACAACGTAGAAAACTTAGTCTGCATAGAACAATATATAGTAAAAAAAAAGACATTTTACTGAAATTCATGACATGATGAATATTACAGTGAGTATATTAAAAATTGAATAACGACCTCTTACTAGGGGATTATATTCATAACCCCCTTCGGCGTGACCCTTCTCCCTACAATTTCTTTCAGCTGTTGTTATTAAAAGTCTTCTATTTTGCAAGCCCCTGCAATCTTAGCAAGGACAATAACATTTTCCATCTCCTCTTGCCTCTAATGTAGCTCTAAACTGAGCAAGCTTCCTTGCATTTTCATTCATAGTGACAAATCCTTGTAGTGGTACAAGTAATTGTCTTACCTTTACCATACCAAACAATAACTTGTCAATTACATTAGATATTATAAGTATATTTCTGAATATAGTTTATTATAATCCAATAATCCAATAATTTCTATAATTATAAGTGGTCACAGCTCATCTTTGATTGGACGACAACGTTTTTTGAATTCCTACTCTAAAAATGGAAGTAATTTGGTAAGTAGAGTATTATACATTACATTAGAAGCATATGCATCTAGTTTTTGTATTTTTTTTCTTAACTTGGAAAGATGTTTCATTGTTAGTCTATATTAAAAAATACTTAATCGTTGGAATAATTTTACCTCTCCTCTCTCATTTCTTAGACATAAATATTTTCCATCCTTACTTTAGATTGATTTCATTCTTCTATACTCATGATTCAAGTATATAATTTACAAACAAAATTACAACATTATTAATTAGTAATAAAATTACAAGTTATAAAATCGAAATAAATTTTAAATAATCAATTAATCATATAAGATTAAATAATATTTATAAATTCTACATAAGAACTAAAAAAATAAATTAATTATTAAGTGACCATACATGCATTTTATTAAAAAAAAAATGTTATGAGGACACTCACCAGAAGCTAAAGTTGCAAGGAAGAAAGATCCAACCTATCAAAACTTGCCATGTAAGGAATCCAAAAATATAGTCATAAAGAGGGGTAGCAATGAGCAAGGTAGATAACAATACAACATAATTAAAATAGGCCAACCACTAGAGAAAGTGATGAAATGAGGAGATTGTTTGAACTAAACTAGTTAGAGGTACCTAAAGATTCAATAACCAATTGTTTGTGTTGGGAAAATTCAACACTAGAGAAGAGCACATTTCCATGGCCTTAACATGATATCAATTTCCCCCATTATGGTGTATATGAAAAATAGAGAACACTTTATAATGTCTCTTGCCATTGAGTACTATGGTATAATATGGTTGGTTTTGAATTTTTATTAATTTGAGTACATTTGTTTACAAATCAATTTTAATTTTGTAAGCATTGTGATTACATTGACCCTATGCACCTTTGTTGCACTCAAGGCTTTTATGAGTGCACAACAATCAATGTTGTTGCTTGTGATGTCATTCTTGTTCAAGAACCTTGTAGTTATTTTAACATCTAAATCTCCATGTTTTTACAAGATTAAGATAATAACAACTTTTGCTAGATTTGTATGAAGAAATATCTCCAAGTGGTCATTATCTTAAATGCATGGGGATATTCATGATATCATACAATATTGGAATTCAAGAATATCCCCTCCATATGTCAATTGTGATCTTTAGTACAATCACTTATAAGAGATTGACAAATACCCCAAATTGACGCATGAGAGAAAAGTTGAAATGAGGGAAATGAAAACGATAGCAAGTTCTTGAAGAATGACACCTCATTACTAAACAATATTAAATTCTAACCCTTATAAAAATATAGCAAAAAAACATACATTACTAACCTTGCAAGTTCAAAATCAGAGCTATGTAGAATATCCAAGCTCAAACAATCACCCCACAAGTCCAAAATCCGTGCTCAATGTGTCACAAGAATAGAAAATGTTTAAATAATGGTTAGATTATGTAGTATATATAGCTCGGGATATTGCAATGAAAAGTGAAACCTAAAAGATTTGTCCCTATATCGATGAAAGTTTGTGGAACATTACAAATCGTGGATATTGCCACAGTTTTTCCGCCCTCAAAAACAAAAAATATAAAAATTTATTTTTTTAACCGACGAATGTTGAAAACGTGGAAATATTTCATGGAACAATCTGCCCATATCTAATAGTGTAGGTTCATTGATTCTTTTGTTGAACCCATTGTTGATGAGATAATAGTCAATTCTGTTGTACCAAGCTCGTGGAGCTTGTTTGAGACCATAAAAGGCCTTTTTCAGCTTACATACCTTGTGTTCTTGACCTTTGACAGCATAACCAGGTGGCTGATCTACATAAACTTCTTCTTCAAGTATGACATTCAGAAAGGAATATTTTACATCCATTTGATAAATAGGCCATTGGTTTTGAGCTATTATTGCAAGTACAACTCTGATGGTGTCCATCCTTGCTACTGGAGCAAACGTTTCATCATAATATACACCATATTGTTGAGCAAAACATCTTGCAATAAGCCTTGCTTTGTACTTTTCTATCTCTGATTTTTCATTCAATTTGGTCTTATAGACCCATTTTACACCAATACAGATTTTATCTGATGGGAGATCAACTAGATTCCAAGTTTGATTTCTCTCAATAGAATCAATCTCTTCATTCATTTCTTGGACACACTGTGGATCTTTTGCTGGATCTTTTGCTGCTTCTTCAAAACATGTTGGATGCCATGAAAATAAAGCATAATGTAGTTGCTAATTAATGACATGAGCCTGTTCATATAACTCCCTTAAGCTTCTGGTTCGGTGGTTTTGTGGTGGATTGTCTGCTAGTGTCCCTTCTTGTTGTTGTTGCTACTGTTGCTGTACCTAAATTTTGGGCATTCTGAGTGGTTTTGGTGGTACTGGACTGTCTATCTACTGAATGTTTGCTGTATCACTCCAACATTTTTCTTCAATAAATTTGACATATCTACTCACCACTACTTTCTTGGTGTCAGGATTATACAGTTTATAGGATTTATGTTGTTCACTATAGCCTGTGAAAATACCCCTTTCACTCTTCTTGTTTGACTTATTCCTTAACTCATCGGGTATGTGTGTGAATGCAACACATCCAAATATCCTAAGATGTGAGACACTAATCTGAATGCCACTCCATGCTTCTTCACGTGTCTTATCTTTGACACTTACTGTGGGAGACTTGTTCAATAGATATATTGAACATGCAACAGATTCTACCCAATATTCATCTGATAACTTCTTGTATGAAAACATACTTTGGACCATGTTCATGATGGTCTGATTCTTCTGTTCTGCAAATCCATTATGTTGTGGAGTGTATATGGTGGTGTACTAGTGTTGGATTCCATGCTGCTTACAGAACTATGCAAAGTCATGAGAGACATACTCACCTCCACCATCTGATCTGAGTATTTTGATTGGTTTACCTTACTGCTTTTCAGTCAATGCTTTGAACTCTTTGAATTTGGAGAAGGCATCTGAGTTATTTCCGAGAAAGTAGATACAGACTTTCCTACTATAATCATCAATAAATGTTAGGAAATACAGACTACCTCTGATAGACTGAGTTTTCATGGGTCCACATAGGTCTTTGTGAACTAGTTCAAGGTGTTCTTTGCTTCTAGATGTGGAAGTGGGGAAGCTATCCTTTGGTGTTTCCCTAAAATACAATCTTCACAAGAACTTGACTGTTCATTCATGACTGGTTTAATCCTTTAACCATGGATTGTTTTTACATATGACAGAGACTCTGAAAGGGTAGATGACCATACCTAAAATGCCACAATGAGGTTTCATCTTGACTAGAGACAGTATGAGCATATGACCGTGACAGGATAGCACTCCTCGGGCTGAGCGGGAAAATTATATTCTTGGTCATTTCTACTTTGGCTAAGAGTCTTCTACTATGATCCTTATCATAGACAAGATAGTAGAAATCAATGAACCTAACAACATACTTATTTTGAATCAGTTGACCCACACTGATCAGATTGACCTTGAGATTTGGAACATAGAATACATCATTTATGTACTTCTTTTCATTCTGTTTGGTAAGTATAGGTACAGTACCTTTTCCTTAAGCAAGAACGAGAATAATGATCCCCACTTTGATATTTGAATTAATAGATGGATCTAGATCAAAGAAGAATGATTTGTTTCCTATCATATGATTGTTGCATCCACTATCTAGCAACCATACATCTGATTGATGGTCTTCTTTAGTCGCTTGGTATGACAGAAACATAACTTTTGACGAATGTTCTTCGACATTGGAGACATTTGCTCTGCCATTGTTCTCATCTGCTTGTTTCTTTCTGCAGTCACGTTGATAGTGGCCATATTTCTTGCATTAGTTACACTGGACATTGGACCTATTAGTCCATCTCTTGCCTCCTCTTCCTCTCTGATTCTGAGGGTTATGACTGTGCTCACAGTGATGTGTGTGTTCATGGGAAGTTCTATCCTCTGTGGAATGATAAGTCCTTCCTCTTCTACCTTGTCCTCTGCCTCCTCTTTGTTGACCTTTGTTGAAATAAGTCTAAGTGTTGAATGCATGTGACAGAGACTCTTCTTCCTGACTGAGTCTAGCTTTGTGTGACAAAAGGGACCCTGCTAACTCTTCTAGGTTAAACTTCGATAGATCCTTAGATTATTCTATGGAAGTAACTGCCATAGAGAATTTCTTAGTGAGGCATCTAAGTACCTTTTCAAGAATATCCTTTTGCTCTAAGACGTCGCCATAGGTTTGGGATTGCATGACAATCCCCGAAACCCCACTCATGAACAGATCGATAGTCTCAGTTTCCTTCACCTTAAGACTTTCAAAATGGAGTCGAAGCGTTTGGAGTCTTACTGTTTTGACTCAGTCTGTACCTTTGTATGTAGATTGGAGGAGATTCCATGCCTGATGTTCGATCGTAGCTCCAGTGATCCGCGGGAAAATGGAATCCTCAATGTAACTTTGGATCAACCACTTTGTAGTGAGATTTTGATATCTCCTTTCATCGAGGGCCTTCTTATTGGCATTAGTCATTGCAGTGAGAGAAGATGTCGTTGTTCCGTGAACTCTCGTTCAACCATATCCCAACACTTGTTGAGTTGTAGAAAGGTCTGCATCTTGATAGACCATAATTCATAGTTGTTTCCGTTCAACATTGGACTAGAGATCGGCTTTATGTTCAAACTTGCCATGGCACTGAGTAGCACAACTTTGTAGTGAACACAGTGTGACTTTGGGGTGCACTTTTTCTTCTGCCAGGGTGAGCCAATGGCGCACTTTTCGTTCAGATATGGTGAGCGAGTGGCGCACTTTTCCGTAAGATAGGGTACGCAAGGGTCTCCTCAGTGGGGCTAATTAGGTGCAATGACGTTGGATTGCAGCTCAAGTTGCTTTGCAGCTAGGTGCACCGATGTCGTGAAGAAAATAAAAAAAATGTTGCGACCCTAGTGTTCCGTCTCGGTCTTGTACTACCATTTTGAGTCGTGTGTGTGCTCTCAAGCTTCTGAAGAGGCTTACGCCAAAAACAATAGTTTATGGATCAGGCCGTCAGCTCTGATACCATGTAAAAGTTTGCAAAGACATAGAACAAGAGCAGAAACACAAAGGGTATATTGATTGTCTTTTCATTATTAAACTCAGATATATATACTATCACATAGACTTAAAACCACTCGCTAGCGCTAGTGATTACCATGGGACATTTAGTGTCCTAGTCAACAAGTAACTCAATTAACTTAACCAACAACACACATGAGATTACAACCCTTAACATATTCAACATTAAATCCTTCCACAAGATGGATTCACCATTCTTCCACCTTTTAGGGTGAAAGATCTTTTCCATTGGACAAAGACATTTGCACATTCCAATGCTTAAAACAAAACATACCTCTAAAAGCTCAATATTTTCATATTTCAACAATTGTGTGAAGATAAATTTCTTAATCTAAAAGGCAATTTTCTCAAAAAAAAAATCAACCTTAAAAATTATATTCTCTCAATTTTGAGTGAGAGGCCTTTGCATTTGGACAGAACATTGCCACATTTCAATGCTCAAAACAAAACTTAAATCATCAATAAGCAATATTTTCATAATCCAATAATTATTTGAATCAAGCTACCATTCTCACTCTCTAACACAGTTTCGAATAATCTATGACAAAGCTTCCATTCCTTTATTTTTAACATAAAAAACATTTATATGTAAACTGTTACTATAGATCAAATCAAACAAAATAAATATTTTTTAATATTAATTATAAGTCATTCAATTTACAAATCATTTTATATTTCATAAATTAATGTACTTTCATCACTTTCACCTTTGATTCTGCTTGTGATCGCTATGTGAAAATGCAACGAGTAATATGATTATTAGTTTCAGAGAAACCGCCATACTTTACCTAAGGTGGAATGGAAAATCCATTATTGCTTGTTGCTATAAAAAAACAGAAGACGTCTGCTTATTATTATCACAGAAACCGCCAAACATTGACGTGGTGTGAGATGGAAAACCGGACGAGAGATACATGGTAGCTTCATGAAAACCACTTAACGTACTGCACTAATTGATAGATTTGATATAGGACATCGAAGTGCGCCATTATGAAAAAGGTTGTCCCACCGCAATAATGTTAAATTCTGCTCCGTTACTCGTTCGCTAATTTAAGTCAAATTTCTGTGTTATGACGTGCATGAAAGATGCCCTTCACTTTGCTTTGGCTTACCTAAAACGGGACTTCAAGTTCGTCAGTGAAGCCGAGATTCCATAGTTCCAGTCACGGCAAAGGCCGCCGGCACTTTTCCCCGGCGTTGCCCTGCCCTATATATATGGGTGGTCGAGCAGAGGTGTTGAGAAGTAGAGGCGGTATCTGAGAATTTGCAAGTGAAGTAATTTGTTTTTCTGAATATTTTTCTTGAAAAACATGTCGAGCGACTGCGCAAATTGCGACTGTGCTGATAAGAATCAGTGCCCGTATGTTGTCTACTACTCTTCTCTTAGTTTTTGCATCTCAATTTCTATCCATTTCTCCAGTTTTTCTTTTTAAATTTCATGCTATTCTTCTTGAGTTCGAGTCTGGCTAGGTCTAAGCTCGTTCGATGTTTGGATTGTTTTGATCCACAGAAAGAAGGGCTTCCGGATGGATGGTATCGCGGAGACCGGCTATGAGATGGGGTACTGCGTTATCTGTATAAGTTGTTATAAATTTCGTTTGTGTTGTAATTTCAGGATGATGTGATAATAATTGAATGTATTTGGGTGTTGGTGTAAACAGGCATGGCGGAGATGTATCTCTAAAGAACGACTGCAAGTGCGGGCCCAGCTGCCAGTGCGGTACTTGCACCTGCCACACCTGATTCCATAGCAGTAGTCTCTGATCAATGCAGTATATCATATTGTATGTGTGTTTCACCATATCCGATGGATGGATTTGCAGCGACTTACAGGCTGTAATTGAAATTAGTTTGGATAAACTTGGGTTTTTCAGTTAGGGCTTATAATTTTCATGGCGTGTTTATTATTGTGGTGCTCTGTAGCTTAATCTATCTCTGATTTTGTTTACATGCTTGATATGGATTCTACAAGGAGGATATGGACTTTAAGAAATTTCTCTCTATTTTGACATATATTCAAGTCTCAAGAAAAGACTTTATATATGCCGACATGATTGGCCGAAGGCCAGTAGCAAGGTGATCCAATGGCGATCATATAAAAACAATAATAATAAAATTATTCAATTTTCGAATTTATTATTAATATAATTAAATACTTTTTATAATATTATTATATTGAGATATTTTAAAATAAAGATACTTTAAATTAATTCAAAATATTTTTTATTTTCGGATGCTAAACAAGTTTATTCCTTATTGCACAGAGAGGTGCTCTAGAGCCCAGTATGGGGGAGATTGTGTAACATGTGTTGAGTGTAGTATGAGGGAGATCTTCTCACATGTGTCCAGTTTATGGTCGAGTGAAAAAAATATTAATAACCAAATAATAAAATTAAATATTGTAACATCGATCATTAATAAACAAAAAATAAAAGGACGTGGTTTTTCCAAATGAAATCAATTACTATATAACACATATAACCATTGATCATGAATTCAAACAACCAAACCCCGAACAATTCTGAACTACCGCGTATGTGGATTAGAGATTCAAACCTGATCCCAGCTACCTACAAGGTATACATTTAAAATTGAAATTCAATTTTTTTACCAAATTTTTAATTAAAATTTAAATTCAAACAGGCTCCCAGCTCCTCCCTCCTCCCTCCACGCTCAGCAGCCCTCCGCAGCCCAGCTCCTCGCTCCTCGCTCCACGCTGCACCCTCCGCAGCCCAGCTCCTCGCTCCTCCCTCCAGGCTGCACCCTCCTCCCTCCCAACTCCTCCGTCCTCCCTCCACGCTGCACCCTCCTCCACGCCCAGCTCCTCCCTCCTCCGTTCTCCTTCCACGCTGCTCATCCACGCCTAGCTCCCTCCCTCCACGCCCACGCTCCACCCTCCTCCCTCCCAACTCCTCCGTCCTCCCTCCATGCTGCACCCTCCTCCACGCCCAGCTCCTCCCTCCTCCCTCCACGCTTCACCCTCCTCCACGCCCAGCTCCTCCCTCCTTCCACGCTGCTCCTCCTCCGCCAGGCTCATGCACCAAAATATTAAAGAATATTTTTACTATGTATATAATTTTTTATATTTTTACTAAAATCTATTCATGGAAATATATTCTGACTCTTGAATTAAGAAAGGCAGCAAACTAAAAGGTATTCATGGAACATACAGAGATGAAGGCATCGATGTCTCATAAGAATGAGTAACAAGAAAAAAGAACGAAAAAAATGGAAAAATGAATAATTTCAAATTATTTGTAAACAACTTGCAGCTCAGAAGTGTAAGATTCCAAAACAATGAAAGTTTATGTTTTTGCGGAAGTATTACATGGTTATTCCCACGTAAGTGGTGATATGATATTTGTTGAGATGACTTTTGATTTCTTCAAAATAGAAATTATTGATGTAAGTTTTAGTTATGAGTTATATATAATAGTGTATATTTTACATATTAATTTAAAAGTGTTTTATATTAAATTTAATATAAATTAAATATATTTAATTTAATATATATATTAAGTTTCAAATTAAACATATTAATTTTATATTAAATTTAGTGTAATATTCCAAAGTTCAATCCTCCCACATCATTTACTTTTTCTTAAAATATAGAATTTCATAAATAAATTGAATTTTATTATCATGTAAAGTGAGTTTGATTTCAGTTTATTGGATCTTTTTATTGCATATTTTTCAGTGTAGATGCATAGATTTAAGCGCATCGGATTTTTCAGTGTAGATGTTATCCTGTTGACGCATTGATTTCAGTGTATGGATGCATAGATTTAAGCGCATCGGATTTTTTATTGCATATTTTTCACTGTAGATGTTATTTTGTGGACACATTGATTTCAGTGTGTGGACACATTGATTTCAGTGTGTGGACCCATGAATTTAAGTGTATGAGGTTTTTTACTGCATATTTTTCAATGTAGATGTTATTATGTGGACGCATTGATTTCAGTGTATGAGCGCATTGATTGTTTTCAAACTCAAGTTTCCGAAGAAGTAAAAAAAAAATGGTGTTCAATGAGAGACCCTGAACAAGGTCGACCAGGTCAAAGGATAAGTGAAAAGTGAAAACAGGTAAAACAAGTCGAACCTGTTGAAAGTCAAAATATATCCCAAAAGGTCAGCTCCTCCAAGCGCAGCTCCTCCCTCCTCCCTCCACGCTGCACCCTCCTCAATGTTGCACCCTCCTCCACGCCCAACTGCTCTCTCCTCCTTCCATGCTGCACCCTCCTCCACGCTACACCCTCCTCCATGCCCAGCTCCTCCCTCCTCCATCGTCCTTCCACGCTGCTCCTCCGCCATGCTCTTGCACCAAAATATTAAAACATTAATTTTAAAATATTATATACTTTAAAATTAAATTTAATGTTTTAAATAATATAAACTCTATATAATTAGATATGGAGGACCCACTTTAATCCTTTCAGAGGACCTACTTTAACCCTTTACTTCAATTCAAAATAAAATTTAATTTTAATTTTGAATTGAAATTGAAATATAGTATTTATATGCGTGCATATATTTCAGTGATTTATATTTTTAAAAGTTTTTACCTCCTCTAACCTCTACTCTAATGTTGTGAAAGTTTTTACCTCCATTTCCTTTAGCATTATCGTTTCTTGAAATTTGATTGCAGGGTTATATAAAGCCAGAATGATTAAAATCGTACTGAGTGATTTTAGTATTTGGCATTTGTTTCCAAGAAACTAGTTAAAAAACGGAGTGATTTTATTATATGGTATTTGGGTTTTTTGGTAGTGATTCCACTATGCAGGTCCGGGAGTAAAGTATCTCACAGTTGAACATCTAATTAAGATCGTTTGAATCTACAGTTCTCTCTTCATTATGAAAATTAAACTTACAGGTGTTTATTGTCAAATATAATTCAAGGCATTCCTCTTTTATTCACTTTATGGTATAGGGATTATATCTTAGAGGTTAGATTTGGTAACTAAACCATTATGCTGCAATCCTTATATTTAGATAATTCATATGCCTAAAAATAAAGAAATTTTTATTATGTATATAATTTTTTATATTTTTGCTAAAATCTATTCACGGAAATATATTCTGACTCTTGAATTAATAAAGGAAGCAAACTAAATGGTATTCATGGAACATAAAGAGATGAAGGCGTCGATGTCTCATAAGAATGAGTAACAAGAAAAAAGAATGAAAAAAATGGAAAAATGAATAATTTCAAATTATTTGTAAACAACTTGGTGTAAGATTCCAAAACAATGAAAGTTTAGGTTTTCGCCGAAGTATTACATGGTTCTTCCCACGTAAGTGGTGATATGATATTTGTTGAGATGGCTTTTGATTTGTTAAAAATAGAAATTGTTGATGTAAGTTTTAGTTATGAATTATTTTTTTCAACCGATTAGTTATGAATTATTTATAATAGTGTATATTTTATATATTAATTTAAAAGTGTTTTAGATTAAATTTAATATAAATTTAATATATTAAATATATTTAATTTAATATATATTAAGTTTCAAATTAAATATATTAATTTTATATTAAATTTAGTGTAATATTTATATTGAATTTAAATTTAAATTTATATTTAAATTAATATTTAATTTATATTTATATTTAAATTAATATTTAATTTATATTTATATTTAAATTAAAATATATATTAATATTTATATATAAGTATATAAGTTTTTTACATTGTATAATAAGAATTATATGTGGTATAGTGGTAAGGGTGTTGCGATAATGGGCGTGAGGTCTAAGGTTCAAATCTCCTACATCATCTACTCTTTTTTTAAATATAGAATTTCATAAATAAATTGAATTTCATTATCATGTATAGTGAGTTTGATTTCAGTGTATTGTGTCTTTTTATTGCATATTTTTCAGTGTAGATATTATTTTGTTGACGCATTGATTTCAGTGACAACAAAAGAACAAGAAGAATATTTGGAACGAAAAGCAAAAGAACAAATAGAATTTCGAAAAAGGAAGTTGGACGAAATGATAGAAGAAGAACTAGAAGAACAAAGAAAACGAAACGCAGATTGACAAAAAGAATATCGAAAAAGAAATTTAAATGAATTGATAGCAAAAGAACGAGAGAAACAAAGAAAATGAAACATTGATCGACAAAGAGTGTATCGAGAGAGAAAGTTGGAGCAGTTGGAAGAACAAAGGAATCAAGTTGTAGCACAACAAATAAATCAAGATGTATGAAATGGTGAAATGACGGCAGAAGAAGGAGAAGAACGAACAAAACAAAACATAGATCAACAAAATGAAAATTGAAAAAAACGATAGGCGAATTGACAGCAAAAGAATAAGAAGAACAAAGAAAACGAAACGTTGATAGACAAAGAGCGTATTGAGAGAGAAAGTTGAAGCAATTGGAAGAACAAAAAAATCAGTTTGCAGAACAACAAATAAATCAAAATGTACAAAATGACGAAATGCCGACAAAAGAAGGAGAACAAACAAAACAAAATGTATATCAACAAAAAGAGAATCGAGAAAAAAGTTAGGCGAATTGTCTCTATTTTCTAGTTTAACAATTTACTCAATCGTTAAAACTTATTACTTACATTATGATAATCCTCATAAATGTATCTGTGTTTTCAACTTAACCTGTTCCTTACAATGCTGATCAAACTCCAGTTTTGTGTCACCGCCCACGACTGAAACTAGCGTAGATCCAAATCCTAGGCTCTCTCAAGCGCCGAGAGGGATCAAATCTCCCAAGGTGCAAACCTCTTCTGAGGTATTGCACTTAAGGAGCTTTTCGACGAGAGATTTACACCTCGGGAGATTTGATCCCTCTCGGATCTTGATAGAGCCTACGATTTGGATCTAGGCTGGTTTACTAGCATTTGCCCCAGGAGGCGCAAAAGTGAACGTCGCTAGGAAAAGAGTAAATTTTGTAACAATGTTAGAGAATATTTGAAAACGAATCAATAAACAGAAAGACATTATATATTTAATGATAAGGAAATTGTAATTTAAGTAGGTGTAACTATTAAAAACATATGTATTTTCCTTTGGTAATTATATATTCAATTAAAAAAGGAATTGTATAAATATAAAATGACCTTCTACGATATTTTTTGACCTCTGACAGGTTTGACCTGTTCTACCTATTTTCACTTCTTGCTTATCCCCCGACTTGGTCGACCTTGTTCGACGTCTCCGATGTTGTCCGACCTAATTTTCATTGAACACAATTTTTTTTTTACTTCTCCAAAAACTTGAGTTTGAAAACAAATAAGAATGAATAGACACCTAATGAAAATAATCATTTATATGTCTAGACAGATAGGTAGTGATAGGATTTTACATAGTTATCACAAACAAAAAGGGGATCGGGATGGGTATAGTAGCTCAACATGAGAAATATTAAAGAAAGGTTTGAAGAATGGAACATCTAAGATAATTCAGTTCGAGTGTATTCACTCGATTTGAGAAATGTTAAGGAAAATAAGAAGGATATGCAATCCGAGATAGTTTAAAACAAGTAGAATATTTCACTTGAAATTTCATTCGGAGAGGTTGAGGAGGTTGGAGATCTGCGGAGGTTGAGGAGGTGGAGAAGGTCTAGGAAGTCGGAGAGATCGACGAGGTCTAGGAGGTCGGAAGAGGTCGCTCTTTTAGCATTGTTGTCACTCCAAACAAACAAAAAACGTGTTGAACATGAATTCCACCCAATGGCAGAGATGTGGGATAGCTCCACATTAAGGCTAATTAATTAGTAACTTATGTTGTGGTGGCGCAGTCCACAGCTACACTTGCAATTTTATTTCTTTCAAGTTCTATTTACATTATTAAAATGCATTTAGGTCATTATAGTATTAAAATTATTTTTAAATACATAAATCTGATAATTATTGATCAGTCTTATTGCAATTCCCCATGTAAAATTTTGCAACACAGTTTTAAGTCTAGGAGATTTCTCAACCTTGGAAGCAACACTGCTAATCAGTCGAAATTGTCGTCAGACTATTGTCAGTGGCCGACTGATTCTCATGAAAACATGATAAGATAGGGAGACTATAATACAAAAAAATTCAGATAAAAAATATTTTAACTAATAAAAACAATAAATTTATACTGGGAAATTTGCAGGATAAGAGAATCTAAACCCAACGATGCTGCAAATTTTTTATCATATAAGATGTTGAGCCAAACATCAAGGGTAAAAATATACATGAACAGATCTTAGATGTTGACATTCAATTATACAACTGTATTGTTCGTCCATCTGACCGACATATTCAATTATACAAAATGAAAAATTACTAAACAAAATTGTTTATAACTGTGATTTAAGTGATAAATGCAGCTGCTATGAGTTGTCTGGAGTGAAACTGGTCATTGTTGGTTGTTGCAGACAGACCTCAACAATTGCTTCAGCTGAAACTAACATTTGGTGCTGGAAGTTGTCCCAATGATGCAGTGTGTTATGGATGTCGATAGTAAGTGTTGTAAGGGCCGACAAGTGGGCTATCTGTTATTTAGTAGTTTTTCCCTATAGATGAATTAGGTCGAAACCAAAGTGATGTATTTTCTCATGTGTAGCTGAAAGCAGTGTTCAAAAACGTGGTCAAGGTTGCTCTACTTTGTCAAGGTTATGCCGAGCCTGGCTCAACCACTGTACTTCACTTTTTTCCAATTTCTCAAGTTTTCTATTTTCCATTATCAGTTGTTCCTCAATACTTTTGGCCATGGTTTCATCAACTACTCGGTGTTCTTTTTGAAGATTGTCAATTGTCTCTCTTGTCTACTGCATTTCCATAAACACGTTGCCATAATGTTTGTACCAATTGTAGAGAACATTGTTTGTTGTCTCTACTTCGTCATTAGATTGTATGAGCTGACTATGTGCTGAGTTGAATGCTTCAAACTATTGTGACATCAATGACACTGTTACTATGGCTTGTTCTTCTCAGTCCTTGGTTTGCTGTTCAAACAGTGCTGACACGACAGATTCGAACAACTGAAATGCTTTATCAAGCGTGCTTGTCGTGTCGGAGGTTACTGTAATTGTTATGACCTGTTGCGCTAATTCTTAACACTTTGTCAGAAATAGGGTTTGTTCTTGTTCCACCTTGTGAATCTGGTCTTCTGTTTCTAGTCGTCTATGTCACTGTTCTCAGTTGATTGCATTAGCCAGTATGTTGAGCTCTTCCTATGGTGCCTATTGTGGATGGTATGTCGAGATCGGGGCAAATTTGTCGAGATGTATAGACAAACGACTCAATTGAGATATGTGCTGTAGATGCTGTTGCTGTTGCTGAAGATTTTTCTGTTGGTGTTGTCTTTTGTTTTTTTCCTTTTTCTTGGATTTTTCTTTAGATTTTGTCGCTGCTAATTGCTTTTCTGATTCTTTTTGAGTCTTGACTATTGTTGATTCTTGTTTTGTCTGTTTTTGTGATTCTTCAGTAGAATGTTCTGCTTGTATTGAGTTGCTTGGTATTTCTACTGTGTTTGTCAAAATTACTTCTTCACTTGTTACTTTTTTTGCTTGCTCTACTGTCTCGACTGATGCTGACTCGATTGCTGTGTCAGTTGTTTCTATTGCTGACTCGATTGTTTCTTTACCCATTTTACCTGTTGACGGCATAGGTGTTTCGTCGACTGGAAAATGAGGGTTAGGATTTAAACTGGGAGACTGTTGCCGACTGACTACATTTAAAACTTGAAGGTCAAGGAAATGTTTGAGTGAGGTGAATGGGCTTCCATCGATGGATTGAATGGAAAAGGAATGAACAAAGAAATCTGTTCAGCAAAAATTGGATTCTTTGTGTCACGATTGCGCTATAGATGGGTATGGTGCGTGCCAATTGGTTGCAGTGTTAAGGTATCTGATGGATTGAAAAGTTTGGTTGGGATGACACTAAGGGGAGCAGAATCTGTTGGTGAAGCAGTGTTTGCGAATACAGGTTTCTTGGTTATGATGTTTCGCCAATCTGGGAACATGGCCGAGAGTTGGGTCATGAATTGGGCAATGTCGCTATCATTTTGGAATGTTTCTCGAAGCGAGGAAGGAAGAGTTTCTATAATATTCAAAACTTGAGATTGAGGTTGAAGTGCAAGTGGGCTACTTACTATAGGTGTGGGAAAAAAATTCTCTTGTGTGAAGATGGCTGGCAATGGTGGAGGTGAGTTATCTGACAGGTCGACACCATCATCGATGATAAGCCTGGCTTGCTTTCTGGGTCGAGGGTGCTCAGATTCCAAAAAATTCTTTAATTGGTCATCGACAGGTATTTTGTTCTTCGATTCATCTTCCAATATTCGAGTTGCGCTGTCGTATAATTCAGTTTCATCTTCCACCATCGGCTCGTCAATCGTCATTTTTCTTTTGCCCTTACCCTGTATTTGTACAAGTTTTGAATGTCGACCTATGGATAATTGGTCGGCCATCTGGTGGATGTTGACGGTTGTCAATGCATACTCAGGATTGTCCGACAGGGTCTTTGGATCCGACTGTTGAGCTCCATCCGCTGAATCTTATTGTGGAATGAGCGTAAGTGCTAAAGGTTCTGATCTAGCCTTGAGCTTAGGTTGAAAAGTAAAATTGTCCATATATAGGCGGCTTTCATTTTCTTCTTCTTTCTCTTGATCCATTAAAGGTTTGACTATGGGAATGTCGATTTCATGTGCCAAAGGAGGGATTATCAATTTTGTGTTGGATTGCCTTTGAATCTCATTGAATATTTCCTCGATCGAAGGGTAATAGTCGAGATATTGTGCAGGTTTTGTTTCTCCTTCTAAGTACCAAACTGATGTATGGTTGAGTGCAAGTTCAATGTGAGTGGTCGGACGTAGACTTCGTTTAACATTCTAAGCTACTCTCCATCTGGTCGATTGAACTTTTAAGTCTTCAAACCAGGCTTCTAGCCAAATGTTGATTGTTGACGGCCCAAGTTTGCTGCCTCCTTTCGTAAAGTAACAAAAGTTGTTCATTAACACAGGTCCTGGTTTAGTAAAGTCTTTATTTCCTTTTGGTCTTATAGCCGTCATTGCTATCTAGATGATTAGAGATGGATAGTGAATGGGCGCTCCATTCTCTTGGCACTTCATACATATCTTCTTGATAATTTCAATAAGGTACTTAGCCCAATTGTATACTTGGATATCTTTTTCCATGCTTAGGATAGCCTCTAGCATTTTAATTTTTAAGTCGGACCCTTGACCAGAGGTTGACAAAGCAATGGACACGATTCGCACAACTATTTTATAACTTTCATATTTTATTTGGGTCACCAATAATCCTCGATAATTTTTTCCAGTTGGGTGGTCTGTAAACTCCTTGATCAATTCTAGTCTGTGTTGAGTAGGTACATCTGTACCTTTGTTTGATAACCCTGTAATGTTGTGGATGAGCTCAGCGTTTATTTCGACTAGAACGTCAAAACAGAATTTTCCATTATGATATCTGCTTACTATGAATCGAGCAATAATGTCTTTTAGTCCAGCAAACTATTCCAGCAGAGGTGCATTCATATATTGCATAATGGTAGCAGTCCACAGTTTTTGGGTTGGCTCCCTCCAATGGCCATCTGATTCCTTTTCCCACTCAAGAATATCTTTCCATGTTTTTTGCCAGTGTGGTTCGTGTGCCTTAGTGTTTTGAACCAACTCTAAATGGGATTCCAACAGTGTTTGTGCCATTTCCAATTTAGAGACTTTAGCTCTAGCTGAACGGGTTGTAGTTTGAGATTTGTTGGGCGCCATGGCCTCTGTAGAACTCTCAGGTTCGCAAAAGGATTCTATTGTCTTTGAAGTGTGGTTCTGCAGTTCTTGGCAAAAGAGTATCCACCAATCTTCTAGGTCAGCATTTATGGAGGAAGCATTTGGCGCATGTGAATTAAAAGTAGCTGATTGCATTAAATAACGATTTGACAACCTATTTAATTCCAACTGACAGTCTATATGTTCGTTGTCACGTGAACGTGGTTTTTTCCCATCTATTGGTAGGTGATCCCGACCGCTTGTTGCTTGTAGAAATTGTCGATTGTGAGTAGTCGGGAGCGATTGATGAATTCGACCAACTGCTACTGGCTCTTATATTTGTCTATGTATTTTTGGTTGGTTTTCTTTGGTTGTAGTTTGGGTAGGAGTAGATGCAATGTTCGGATATAATTTGCTCTGTAGCTCTATCATATTCTATACCCTTTTATATATTTGTTCTTCTTTCAGAAAGTTATTTGAGTACTGAAAAGTGATTTTATAAGAAGCACAATGTTTAGCCACTTTTTCTTCATTGTCATTTCTTACATATATTTTTTTTCCAAAGTGAAAAGGTTCCAAGTCTACAATAAATGCTTCCCCTGCCTTAATCTTATGAAATTTGTATGCACCGATGATGAATGGTACAGGTGGGTAAGAGGCTATGTTGTTGTGATCGAGATAGTTACCAATTCCATTGATGAACATTTGTCTGATGGCTTCTTTATGCACAATGTAATCTATAGCATATTTGGGCAATAGAAAAGGAGGTTTTGTGCCCCCATGCATTCTAATGTATGTCCCTTCTAAGGAGAAGTAATAGTCTCCATATTCACCTATTACATCCAAGGCATTGTCTGACATACAATTTGCTTCTTTATTGAAGACAAGTAAATAAAGGGGCATGATTAGTTCTTCACATAGTAATTTGTAGTACCTTTCATATTGGTGAGCCCAAGTTAACTGATATGCTACATGAATGGGATTTCTATTCTGATTCCAACTACATCCCAAATTAGGGAAAGGGTGGCTAACTAATATGCAATCGATAAGGTAGCTAGACATGAAGAATTCTGATTTCCCTTGTGAAAGGCCCATTTGAGCTGTAGAAATGGTTGACGCAATACTTTTTGAAATAATAGTTGCCCAATTGAAGATTGTACCATGTGTGGCGACATGGTATATCAATGGAACCCAACTGAGTTTATAGTTCTTGGCATTTGGTAGACCAAAGAGTCTGCTCAACAATAGGACAATGATTCTATAGGGGGTCCTTAAGTCATTGGTAATGTATTTCTTGGTATATTTGGATGTAAGTTGTTTGCCTGGTAGAAGCATTTCCCTTGCACATTCAACATTATCTATATTGGCACGTCTTACCCAAGCATCAGTTAAAAATACATTGGAGGGAGGCAACTTGTATGTGGCTGCAAGGTGCACTGGTTTGAAGGATGCAAGCTGTTCCCCATTTGCATTTGAAATTATCCTTGTCGTAGTATGTACATGGGGCAAGATCCATGCAATAACCTCTCAACAGTGAAACAATTGTGGTCGTGTAGTTTCCTTGTGAAGGTTGGACCTCTTGATGTTTTCATAAATTATGGTTTCCTCCAAGGTTGAATTAGGTATATTTCTATCTCTGATAGCTATGTACAACTCGCCCCATTTGAACTCATCTTTGCAACCTATGGTGGGTTCAGTGTCTTTAAATAGTGTTTCCAGTTGTATCTTTTTAGTCATTTATTTTTCAAGGTCCATCTGTTCAGCCTTTCTTTTGTCGAGCTTTTGCAACATACTTGATTTGAAAACATACATTCTTAATAATGAGGAATCTTGATTTAAATGTTTACAATGTACCTAGTATTGAAGATAGACATAGATAAGTTATAAACTTCTGTTGTTGTTGTAAGTAGAGGATATAGTACATTTTGTGCTTAAACAATGATAATGAAATGTGGAATAAATATAAGTTATACAACTATAAATGGAAAGAATACAATCAAAAGCAAAAGCTTCATTGGAGCTTGGTAAACATCAACAACATATGGAATTGTTCATATGAATATTGAATATGTTCTTTGACATTTTTTCTAAGATATGGTTAGAGTCGGTCGAGCCATTAAATATTGGTCGACTCTTAACTATGCCATTGTGTATTTGTCGGTTTTTTGGTTGGCCTCAAGTTGTCAGAAGTCAAAATAGTCGGAAGTCAAAATGGTCAGAAGTGAAAATGGTCGAAGTTGGTGGATCCTTTAAAAATTGGTCGACTCTTAAGTATGGACAGTTTGTTTTGGTTGGCTTGAAGTTGTTATTGTGTAAACATCAACAACATATTGAATTGTTGATATGAGTATTGAATTTGTTTTTCGACTTTTTTTCTACGATATGGTCGGAAGTCAAAATAGTCGAAGTTGGTCAAGCCTTTAAATATTGGTCGACTCTTAACTATGTCATTGTGTATTTGTCAATTTTTTGGTCAGCCTGAAGTTGTTATTGTGTAAACATCAACAACATATCGAATTGTTGATATGAATATTGAATTTGTTTTTCAACATTTTTTCTAAGATATGGTCGGAAGTCAAAATAGTCGAAGTTGGTCGAGCCTTTAAATATTGGTCAACTCTTAACTTTGTCATTGTGTATTTGTCAGTTTTTTGGTTGGCTTGAAGTTGTTATTGTGTAAACATTAACGACATATCGAATTGTTGATATGAATATTAATTTTTTTTTTGTCCTTTTTTCTATGAAATGGTCGGAAGTCAAAATGGTCGGAGTTGGTCGAGCCTTTAAATATTGGTCGACTTTTGATTATGTCACTGTGTATTTGTCAGTGAATGCTAAGCATTGACTGAGCTAGTCGATGCCTTTAAAAATTGGTTGACTCTTAAGTATGTGGATCAACTGATAGACGATTTGTTTTGGTCGGGATGAAGTTGTTATTGTGTAAACATTAACAACATATTGAATTGTTGATATGAATATTGATTTTTTTTAAATTTTTTCTAAGATATGGTCGGAAGTCAAAATAATCAGAAGTGAAAATGGTTGGTTGTGAAAATGGTCGCAGTTGGTGGAGCCTTTAAATATTGGTCGACTCTTGACTATGTCACTTTGTATATTTTTTTTGACATTTTTTCTAAGATATGGTCGGAAGTCAAAATACTCGGAAGTCAAAATGGTCGGAAGTGAAAATGGTCGGAGTTGTTGGAGCCTTTAAAAATTGGTCGAATCTTAAGTATGTGGTTTAATTGATGGACAGTTTGTTTTGGTCGGCTTGAAGTTGTTATTGTGTAAACATCAACAAGATATGGAATTGTTGATATGAATATTAAATTTGTTTTTTGACATATTTTCTAAGATATGGTCCGAAGTCGAAATGTTCCGAAGTCAAAATGGTCGAATTTGGTTGAGCCTTTAAATATTGGTCGACTCTTAACTATGTCATTGTGTAAAGATGTTCAACATATTGTTGTTTGAGTGGCTACCAGGATCATTGACTGTCGACTAGGATGATATTCTTGCTCATGTCAACTATGAAATTTGATCAGTATTAGATTCTAGTAAGAGTGGTTCATTTGAGAAAAAAAGAGAGACCAGTAAAAGAAGTAAACGATTAAGTTGATACGACTATATTGAAACTGTCGTTAGTCGAAAAGAAGACAATTACTCGGCTGCAGACTTGGATACAATAACTGGATGTGTATTTAACAGTTTTGTAAAGATAGAAAATAATGATCGAGAGTGTTAGTGAAATAAAGAACAGACTATCATTTCGATGACATGAATTCATCATCCCATGGACACATTTTTTGGACAAACCCTTGACATTTATATTTAGTGCAAAAAAGACTAAGATGGGATTAAATGTGTTGATGTGCTTGGTTTAAAAAAAGTAATGACAACACATTGAAGTAAATAAGATAGAGTAGTACAAGAAAAGTGTTGATAAGAAGATTAAATTTCTTGTCTTCTTTATAGAGTAGTATTTCCTTGTCTTTCATAGAAAAATATCGAAGATGGTAGCAACAGCAAAACAAGATGTGAAAAAAATGGAGTTGCAAAGTAGCAGGAATATAACTTTATGGAGCATGTGGCTGCAAAGATTTCAAAGCAAGTAAATTCTCTTCTTGTATTTTGCGCTGCACATAAGGACTATCTTTCATTTGAAAATACCTACAAAAGGAAAAAGGTGGAGATATGCGAAGGCCTGATAGAGATTTTACTCTTGATATTGCAGTGAATGTAAGTCCCTGTCTATTAGTGTTGCCAATATCTATTGTTGCATTTTGCAACATCAACCCTTGTGCTTTATGGATTGTTAAACCCCATGCCATGCGAAGTGGTACTTGTCTTCATGAACCCCTTGTTATAGGAGGAATGGGGACATAATTTGGATTGGAAGAATCCCATGGGGGGCCATTGTAGTGGAGAAAATTGATTACAACATAAGATGGCAATGTAGTTGGTTGATCATTGGAATTGTAGACAATTGCAATAACTTTCCCAAGTGAGCCATTCACAAGTTTTGCTGAGACACACAAGTTGGCTGTCAACATGACTTGTTGACTAATTGCTAGTAGAACCTTGAATGGAAGTTCTTCATCATCTATTGAACTTTGTACATGTTGTTTATTTTGCTCTGCAAAGCAATGTGCAATTGGCATGTTGAGGAGTTTTAGCATTTGTTTGTTCTGCAGTGCAACAGAGCTATTAGTTGCATACAAGTGAGTGCATTGGTCAAATGTGTTATTGTCTTCATCTGAAAGAAACGAGGTTGTTCTTGACATGAGGAGTGTCCAATCTTCAATAGTTGGATTTGCATTTCGAAGATTGAGTAGTAGTTGTTGAGAGGAAACTTGAGAAGGGGTGTCCCCTTATTGTCGAAAGATGGTTGAAAGTGTAACAAAAGTGTCAAAAGTACACCAGAGAGCATTCCCTCGTGAAGCACCAACATACATGGGGATGTCTTTTACAGGTGGTAGTTGTCCAAAATCACCAAGGAAGATGATGGAGCAGCCACCAAATGGAGATGTACATTGGGAGGGGAATGCTTGTCGTAAGCGGTCATCCATGCAGGTTAAAAAGTTTGGGCCAACGAAACTCATTTCGTCAATGATTATGTATCGAATATGGCGGAATTGTTGTTGGAAGCTTGAAAGGGATTGTACTTCAAGAGGATGCATATCTGCAATGGGTATGCGAAGGGTAGAATGTATTTTTAATGCATGTATGTTAAAAGCAGCAACACCAGTGGGAGCAAGGAGGAGCAAGGGTGAAGGGTTATTGCTAGAGGCATGTTGGAATGTAGATCTAAGGCAAGAAATCAAGAAAGACTTTCCCATTCCTGCAGTGCCTTGAATCACCATCTTGAGTGGGGGAAGGGTTGTAGCATTTGTGGAGTGTGCGATGATAAGGGAAAAGGCCATGCGTTGTGTGCAAGACAAGGTGGTAGGAGAACATGAAGATGACAAGGTGTTAGGTTCTACATGTGTACACATTCAAATGATGTCAATGAATGGTATAGCTGTTGCATGTATGTCTGCAGGAATATGGTGTTCGATCCAATTGTGGTCTTTGTCAAAGTCACGATGACCAAGCATGTCAAGCTTATCAACATAGAGGTTGTTTCTGGGGTGGAGTTGAGAAAGGAGTTCCCATTCATCAATGGAAGGGGCTAAGGGAAAATGGTTTAAAGTAGAGGGAGAGTCATCAGAGGGAGGGGTACTGGAGGGTTCTAGAAAATGATCAACGTGCCATCTGGTATATGTTTCTTTATGCAAATCCAGTTAGAAGTTATGGCCAAAGTTGTGGATCCAATGTCATTGTGGAGGTTGCAGAAAGGTTTGTATAGGAGGAGCTCACTCCAGCAAAAGGGAACAAATGAATCTGCAGTAATGGGTGGAATGGTGGTGAATTAAGGCAAGACACGAGAGTAGTTTGGTTTCCATTTTGATTTCTTTCTACGAGGTCAGTATGACCAAGAGCGTGCAGCTTCCAAAAGGGTAAGTTGTCTAAGTGCAAGTGGGTGTTGCATGTATGCAGAAATGAAGGTGGGTGTTGTTGGGATGTTAAGAGAGTCATTGGAAATACGGCGAAAAACGCTTTGGCTAACATTTAAGGACATAAACGAACGATTGCAAATACAAAGAGGGATTTTTTGGAGCATGTGGCAAGTCTCTTGTGCACCAGTGTCTCTTTCTGCAATAGTTTCAGATAGGAAACATCTTATTGGCAGAAGGATGGGGGCATCATTTGGAGTTGCATGTGCAAGTCAAGAAAGAAGTGCATGGTAGCTTTCTGATTTAGGCTTTGCCTTTGATGCATACTTTGAAATATATTTGAGGATAGCATGTCTATAGAGAACAAGTTGGCAATCAACATTAGCTCGCCAAATGGATAGCATAATAGGGTTGTGAATATTCAGAACGACATCATTCCTTGCATGGTTGTATGTTTTTCGGCATTTTGCACCAATGAATAAGGAAGAGGTAGGTTGTAGATCAAAGGGGAACCCATAATGACATTGAAGATATGATCCTTTTTATGCAGGCAAGAAGATTCTGAACATTTTGTGCGCCTTTGGACACAGTTAACAAGTTCTTCATAGTCATCCAAATGATTAGTTGCAAGTATGGAATCTAATCCAATGGTGCATGGATCATTTATAATAGAGGCTTTTAATGTTGGAGTTTGTAAATGGTTGACATGAGGATTCCATGCTGTAACAAACTTTTCAAAGTATAATTTGGCTTCTTCAACCTGTGTAGCATTTTCCCAGTCTAACGTGTCCATATTCGGTGCATTTTCTAGCCATAAGAATCCATGTATATGTGTAGATCCCTTGTGTTGCCATTCATTCCTACATGTAAAATATATAGATTAGGAAAAAATAGTTTAGGTTTTAAATACATTGAATTTTCATGGGAATATGAGTTGCGACCAACCTGCACCAATAGTCTTTTGTAAAAAGACCCTTTTTAAGAACCTCTTCTAGAAATATTTTGAATCTGTTTTCCATGTATTCAGATGCAATGTGTGGATTTGATATAAGGTTGTGAATTCTCCATTGGTGATGTTGCTTTGAAGTGGAAGGAGCTTGTCTAGGCATCAAGGAATGAAAATATGGCCACTTTGTGACAGCTGCACTGAGTGTGAAGAAGAATGTAGGTGTCCCTTGTTGAGTGATCATGTTAGTTAACTCACCCCTGCTTTTGTTCCAATAGGAGCATGTCCCATGAAGTGTGGATCCGAAGCGCATGACTTGCTCAGCAATTTTAGCATAAGGTAAGTCTTGTAATTGTTGTACAAGTTCTGATATAGTTGGGGGCAATGTATCATGAATGTTACATTTTACAAATACATAAGTAGTAGATTGGCTACGATGACGCATCATCAGGTTATAAATGTAATAACGAAACAAGGATGTTGCCCAAACCCATTGTCATGGTACCTAAGAAGGTGTAGTGCATAATTGTCCATACCAATCTCTTGAATGTGCGATTGTTTAAGCATTACGACTCCTAAGGGAAATAAGGTTGGGAAGGCCATTGAGAGCATGCCTATTGTGTTATACTCATTGATAGGGAAAATGTCTATTGGGGGCCAGCCAATCCAAGGTAGAGTGCCTGGATGGCTTGCTGCTAAGAAGCGTTTGATTTCATCAACCTCAATTCTACAATTTGTTTGTGTAGATATAAAGGAGGATGATTGTTGTTCATGGGGTTCAAGGATGCTGGATGTTTGAGTAGTAGAAGTTAAGGTATGTTTAGCAGATGGGGAGTAAGTGGGTGCACAACATGACGAAGGTGGGCTGAAATGTCAGTTGGGTCAAGAGGCAAATAACATAATGTAGTTGAGTTAAGTTGGACAACTTGGTAGTATGGATCATTTTAAATCTTGTATTCAAGAGCAGCAAGAACATGTGTCCGACTAACAAAGAAGTCATATGGATTTTTTGTAGAACTGCATTTATGAACAATAAGGATATCAATGTCTGAGAGTAAATGAGGGAGGAAAGTGGCAATGCTTGTAATGTTTCGAGGGAAGCTTATAGTGTGGCCAGAATATGTATATTGTCCCCCACGAGCATGAGTGACTTGTAAAATTGGGTTAACTTGAGAAATGAGCATTTCTTCAACATGAGTAAGCCTTGCTAGCACTAATGGTTGTATCCCAGGATCCATATTGTTTGCAATTGAATAGCGGTGGCCATTTTGTTCTGCATTGCAACGAGAGCATGCATATGCACCAGAAGAGTGTTTTATTTTAATTCCAGGATATGACTCCATGCATATAGAGCATATTTTCATGGGAGATAATTTGTCCATCCTTGTACAAAATCCTTGCTGTGTAGCACGTAGATTAATGTTTGTTGGGTGCATTGTTGTGGATGTGGATGGTGTGGAGCATGTAAGCAGAGGTTGAGCAATGTGAAACAGAGAAGGGATATGAAGAAGTTGATGAGCAACTCTATATAGAAGGCATCGCGGCTTGTTGTTTTCATTTTTCTTTTGAGCATATATAAGTCTTCTGCATGCATTATGTTGATCATTGTTATCATTGGTTGACATTCCTACAAAACAAAGTGTTTAGAAATGCATTGATAGCACATGCAAGCAGTCTTCCATTTTTTATAGGTAGTATTTTAGACTTGCATATGTCATCTAATGTTAAAATAAATACTATACATGTAATAATTGCAAGAGTAAAGAAAGTTATCTTGTATAAGATAAATGGTTATCCATGTTGCTTTTATAGTGCCTTTGGTGGAAGAGATACAAAATATATATGTAATAATTCAAAGACTAAAAAAGGTATATTGTAAAAAATATGCATTATGAAGACACTCTTGAATAGTGTTTATAAAGAAAAAAAGTATATATTTGACAAAGCAATCTAAATTATAAGTACAGATTTGAAAATTGCAGCATAGGTTGAAAAATAATATGTGATTGAACACAAGGGTACAACAAAACTAAATAATATAATATTCAAGATTGTTGATTGATGGTCTCAAGTAGCACCTATGTAGAAGTGTGTACACAGAATTGTGTATTTGCTACGTACAAGCTAGTAAGTACAAAAGGTAGAAATGAAGAGTAGGAGTTCAAAGCTTACGAGCAATTGGACGTTTAGTAAGTAGAATGTGTTCACTTTCAGTAGGAGTATCAACAGGGGACAATGATGGAGAAACCTCTTCTAACATAACAAGAAGCACCTTCAACCGAGCATGTGAATTAAAAGTCTTTGTATTTACTGATAATGTTAGAAGGTACCGGTGAGCACAAACATGTTGAACAATTTCCAAGAGAGACGTTGGATCATTTGATAAGAGACAAAAATATTTTGCAGAGACCCCCATTAGTTGTTGCGCAGCATCATCAAAAGCTGTGATACCGTATAGTTGTCGAGTAGCATCCGTGATGTCAAGCTTGAGTATGTATCGATAAGCACACTATGTAAACTCCCCATCACATTTTCTACAATGCCAAACATTGCCAACTTTGTGGGAAATTTTTTTCATGCATTGTATTCCATCGACAAATAGAGGGCATGTAAGGAAATCAAAGTCATTGATGTTAATATGGGTGATTGTAGCAATAATTGAATACCAAGTTGCCTTCTCAGAGGGTTGTAGAGATTGTAGCACAGAGATCGAAATGCATTTACAAGGGGTAGAAGAAGACGAGTTGGATTTTCTGCTCAAAGATGGGGAGGCAGAATGGAATCCATTGTTAGAAAACCATGCTTGGAGGGCTTTAGCTTCCTCAATATCTGGGTTTATAATGAGGTTGGTGTTTGAGATGGTTCCAATGGTTTTTCCATTAAATTCTGTAGCATGCCCACCTTTTATTGCAAGGATAGAGGGTGTAGCTAAACCTCGAAGGTTTCCAAGGTGGGAACCCTCAATTGTGCAATGCTCATCCCAAATTGTAATATTTATGCTATACCAATCCAATTGTTCGAGGAATGACTTCAGAGCCATCCCTTTTGCGGATAGTTGATGCAGGGGAAATAGAAATGACAATTCCAACAAGGTCAACCATGGAATTGATCAGTATAGTTTTAATGTCATGGATAGATTTAAAGTTGAAGCAATGAAAAGGAATAAGTGGGAACTCTTCCAAGCATCGTTCAATTGTTGAAGAGGATTTAAGGAAAATATCAAAAGCACTTTCTAAATGGTTGTATTTTGGATTAATTGGTTTGATTGTGCCATTTGAGACTATGTAGATTATGCCAACTTGTATTTGGTCATATAATGAGGTAGCTAGTTCATTGAACACAGAGATATGAATCTCATCTCTAGTAGCACTAACAAGGTTAAACCCAAAGAGTTGACCAGGACCTTTTTGGTTGGTGTAAGTGTTGATACTTGTATTTGTAGTAACTCATCCTTGAATGGTCGATGTTCTATTGGAAGGGTTGAGAAATGTGAATTGAAGAGTAGGTGCAAGAAGGTTTTGACGTTGGAGAAGGTATTGAAAATGAATGGTTTTTGGAGTTAAGGGTGTTGTTTTCTAAAATAGATGAACTACTGTGGGCTGTAAAGGTAGGTGTGAGGTTGAAAGGGGATGGATCACCAATAATTGTTGTTTCTAAGGTGACAATTTCGAAGGTGTCCAATGCGATAGTCCTGGCAAGAATAATGAACGTAAGTAAGTATAAGTAAAAAATATGTTATAATTATTAGGAGTGAAAACTAAAATAAGTGAAAAGGAAGATATGGAAAGTAAATCATATGTTGTATCATGTACAATGTTGCATGCACACTTGCTAACTTTGATGATTGACCCTATTTGGAGCTGGTGCTTTTCCACAGCGCTACTATACCTACTTGGAAGCACTGTGTCATGCTTATGAATTCCATCAGAGATAGAGATTCAAAAGCGAGTAGATGTTGAGTTAAGAGAGCTTAGTTGATCGAGAGAAACAACTTGTACAAGTGGGAATAGTTCAACAGCACCATTCATCAAAAGTGAGACAACGTTTTCGGTTAATAGAGTGTCCATAGCGTGGTACTACGAATAGTTGGACTAGAAAAATAAGCTAAAGAAAAATGTGCCATATTGATATTAAGTATAAAGATACAAGATGTTTGAAACTAGTAAATAAATAGGAGTAAATAAATGACAATGCATTGGCAGAAACAACGTCTAGTTTCCAACAAAAACAACAAGAAGAAAAAAGGATAATTTTACATAAATTGTCTAGTATAAACAGAAACACTGAGAACAAGAGAGTACCAAATGCCTAGTATAAAGTTTTTTTTTGTGCAAGGGAACTTTTCTAGGAGATAAAGACATGGAAAAATGACCTCTGGTTGGGAAGAAAAAAAAATAAAAAAAGGCAGTATAATATTAGGTGAATTTGCTAAGAGAACCTTGTTTTTAAATATGGAATAGGAACACTGACAATAATTCTAATTTGAAACAAAAAACTAAAAAAAGACAGTGGAAATAGAGTGCAGTAATTATGGGTTAATTTACTCTGATAACTTTGAAGATACCAAATGACTAAATTAAGCATTAATTTTTCAATAAAAAAGATAAAAAAAGACAGCATAATCTTATTCGAATACATTAAGCAGGAACAACATTTACACCAGCATAATTATAGCTGGGCAAATGAGTTTTCGTTTGAGAGGAGAACCTATTTTTTGAATAGAAAAACTAAAAAAAGACAGCAGAAACAGAGTGTAGTAATTCTTGGTTAATTTACTCTGGCATTACTTTTTTGAAAGGGCAATAATAAACAAAGACAGCAAAATCTTACTTACAATGGCACAATTATAGTAGAAACAGGTTTAGAATAGGATAATTATAGCAGAGGAAATAAGTCTTGGTTTGAGAGGAGAACCTATTTTTTGAATAGAAAAACTAAAAAAAGACAGCAGAAATAGAGTGTAGTAATTCTGGGACAATTTACCTTGGTAGTACTTTTTTGAAATGCCAATTTTTCTAGGAGACAAAAGAAATGAATATATACCAGTCAAGTGACCTTTCATATGAAATTAGTAAATAATTGACATAAACATACTCTATTTTTCAATAAAAAATATCTAAAAAGACAGCAGAATCTTATTTGAATACATTAAGCAGAAATAGGATTTAGAACAACATAATTATACCAGGGGAAATGAGTTTTGGTTTGAGAGGAGAACCTATTTTTTTAATATAAAAAAAGAATCTTTGGATCCTTAATAGGGTTGCTGGTCTGTAAAAGAGAAACAAATTGGAGGAAATTCGAATGCTGAGAAAAAAACTAAGCTTATCTTTGGATCCTTAATAGGGTTGTTGATCTGTAAAAGAGAAACAAATTGGAGGAAATTCGAATGCTGAGAAAAAAAAAGCTTATGTCACAATAACGGTATCCAAGAACAAAAGATTGAGAGAGGATTTACCATCGAATTTTAAAAACGATCAAGAGTAAAGGTGGTGCATTGGTGTCGGAGCACATTTAACCATTGTTGCATTGAAATCTGTTCATATATCTCCACAACATCGAATATCTAGGAGGTCCAATCGGTCAAATCGAAATATACGTCCATAGCCAGAGATCTGTACTACTGAAGAAAATTTCATAAGTTTGTGATGAATTAAATGCAGAGATATCAATGTTCACGTGGGTAACCTTATACAAGGTAGTTCAATGTCCAATCCATCATTGAATGCTCAAATTTTTTATCAAAAGTATAGATCTTGCAAGATTTTTCCATGCAGAGTTGGACCACCTGTTTAAATTGTATCAACCCAAATGCTGGCATGGTCGGAAGTCAAAATGATGGTGTCTCTTTTGTTATAAAAAAATATGGTCGATAGTCGAGTTGGTCGAGCCTTTAAAAATTGGTCAACTCTTAACTATATCGAGTAACTTTGGTTTCTTAAAAAATATGGTTGATAGTCGAGTTGGTCGAACCTTTAAGAATTGGTTGACTTTTAACTGTGTCGGAATTCAAAATGGTCGACTTACCTTAGTTGGTCAGGCCTGTTAATATTGGTGGACTGTTTAAAAATTGGTCGACTATTAATTTTGTCATGCAATTGGTCTACTTTTAACTATGTCGGAAGTCAAAATGGTCGACTTACCTTTGTTGGTTGGGCTTGTTAATATTGGTGGACTGTTTAAAAATTGGTCGACTTTTAACTGTGTGGTACAATTGATGGACACAGGTTAGAAGTCAAAATGGTCAGCATGCCTTAGTTGGTTGAGCCTGTTAAAATTGCTGGGGTGTTAACTGTGTAATTTTTCTTTCAATAATATTTGTAAGATATGGTCGGGAGTGAAAATTGTCACCTGATTTTAGTTTAAAAAGAATATGGTTGGAAGTAAAAATGGTCAACTATTTAAAAACTGGTCGACTTTTAACTATGTGGTGCAATTGATGGACATGGGTTGGAAGTCAAAATGGTCAGCTAACCTTAGTTGGTTTAGCCTATTAAGAAAAATATGGTCGATAGTGGAGTTGTTCAAGCATTTAAAAATTGGTCGACTCTTAAATGTGTCGTCGAATTAATGAACACTTAGTTTTAGTCGGCAGGCAAAGTAATGCAAATAAGATCGCCATGATCTGGTCGGCGTGTGCTAAAGCAGCAAAACACGCGGCAGGATTCCATTGGATTTATAGATGAGGATTTTTAATCAGCGTGAAGTCTGCAAATTATTGCGACACGAATGGGGATTTGCGTGAAAGGGGCAAAGTAACAACACAGTCGACGTGGGCCTGTTAATATTGATGGACTGTTTAAAAATTGGTCGAATTTTAACTGTGTGTTGCAATTGATGGACACGGGTCGGAAGTCAAAATGGTCGGCTTACCTTAGTTGGTTGAGCCTGTTAAAATTGTTGGGGTGTTAACTGTGTAATTTTGTTTTCAATAATATTTGTAAGATATGGTCGAGAGTGAAAATTGTCACCTGATTTTAGTTAAAAAAGAATATGGTCGGAAGTCAAAATGGTCAACTTACCTTAGTTGGTCAGGCCTGTTAAAATTGGTGGACTATTTAAAAGCTGGTCGACTTTTAACAGTGTGGTGCAATTGATGGACACAGGTCGGAAGTCAAAATGGTCAGCTTACCTTAGTTGGTTCAGCCTATTAAAATTGTTGGGCTGTTAAGAAAAATATGGTCGATAGTGGAGTTGGTCGAGCATTTAAAAATTGGTCGACTCTTAAATGTGTCGTCGAATTAATGAACACTTAGTTTTAGTCGGTGGGAAAAGTAATGCAAATAATGCAAATAAGATCATCGTGATCGAGTCGAGGTGCGCGAAAGAAGCAAAACACGCAGCAGGATTCCATTGGATTTATAGATGAGGATTTTTAATCAGCGTGAAGTCTGCAAATCGTTGTGACACGAATGGGGATTTGCGTGAAGGGGGAAAAGTAATGACACGGTCGATGTGATTTGGTCGGTGTGCATGAAAGTAGCAAAACACGCAGCAGGATTCCATTGGATCCATAGACGAGGAATCTTTCTGAGGTGGAAGGGCACGCTTCTCCGTGGTGAAACATCTGTGACGTAAACATATTTTTAAAATATTAAAGGTGTTTATTCTTTATTTATTTAATATATTTTATCTAATTATATTTTAAACCAAACATATAAACAATGATTGATTGATTTTATCAATGGCTAAATTATTTAAAAATTATATGTAAAATTCTTCAAATAATCATATTCTTCAAATAATTAAAATTTTTATAAGAAATTTTTTACAAATGTTTATTCTTTATTTACTTAGTATGCTTTTTAAATAATAATTTTTATTTTATTTTATTTATTTAATATTTGTTTCTAATTATATTTTAAATAACATATATAAATAATAGATTATTTTATAAATTTGTAAGTGAAATCATATAAAAATAATTTATTTTTATATTCAAAATAACAAATTTATTAATAAAGAATTGCATTTTTTTATAAAAATTATATAACTTAAATATAATTATAATTTTATTTTGATGATGATGATTCTTAACATATGTTTAGATTAATTTATGGTTATTGGATCTTAAAAAGAATAGTCAAAAAACTACTTAATTTATTTTAGAGTTTGATTTCTATATTAAAAAAACTGAAATAGGAAGAAATGTTTTTTCATATATATATGACATACTAGATAAAAAAATAAAAAATGAAAAAAAGAATCCAATCAATTAATGGATCAAATCCATTTAATCCATTTAGTATAAGGCTAAACTAAGTAAATAAATATACCGTGGTGAAAAGGGGAAGAAGAAACAAATCTCCTATCCTCAAATTGGGATGTGGAATGTGCTTTTATTATACATAAATTTCAAGCACTCACAATACCATTAAGATTCAAAACCTTAAAATTTAGAGCGAAACATTTTGAAACTATAAATTTATGTAATGTTTTTATTATATATGTATATATCTAGCTCTACCCAAGACAATTTAAAAGAATTTTTTTTTCATATATATATAACATATTAAATAAAAAAATTAAAAAAAATATAAAAATCCAATCAATTAATGAATTAATGAATCAAATTGACTTAGTATAACACTAAATTAAATAAATAAATGTATTGTAGTGGTGAAAAGAGGAAGAAAAAACAAAATGGGATATAAAGTGTGTTTGATTATACATAAATTTCAATCACTTACAAAATTATACAAAACTTTAAAATTAATAAACATAAAAATCTAACGAGTTAATGAATCATAAGAATCCAATCAATTAATTTATGAATCAAATCAAATATAGTATAAAACCAAATCAATTAAGTAAATAGACTAATTTTAATGCCGAAAAGGGGAAGAAGATGGCAAATCTCCTCTCCTCAAAATGGGATGTGCTTTGATTATGCATAAAAAGCACTCACACGCAACCATTGACATTCAAAACCCTAAACGTTAAGGTTTACTTTAATCTTTTATAGTGATTTCACACGTCACCAACTCTTTAAGAGAGATAATATTGCCCATCTTCTACTCGAAGAGACATTTAAAACTAAGAATAATGCATACCTATCATTTCAATGGACAAGACAACAAGCTTATAAGATTTATCACTTTTCATAATTTCGTAAGGTTTTTCCTATCAGCCTACTTCTTTCATATATCATTTCATTTATGAAAAAGTTGTTTATTTTCTTTATTTTTTTTTATGATGTCAACTTCCAATATCTTGCAATGATGCAATAATTAATGTCGACTACAAAATACTTTAGATAATTCTTAAAGCATTTAATTGATATGATATACACTTCTAAAGCATTACACTTTATTTTGCATGCCCTTTGATGCACGGTATCTTTAATGGATGGGAAATCTCACATCATGCAAAACTATTTGGTTGTGTATATGATGCAAGGTATCTTTGGTCGCTGGCAATATCCCACATCATCCAAAACTATGTGATTTCAACATGGTTTTTTTTGGATCAAAATTATTTGCTAGGACATGACGAAAATAAAGTAAATAAAAGAGGTTATTTGTATAATAAGGATATTAAATTTTTGTGTTTTTTCTCATTAATTTAGTTTTTCAATATGAAACATAGCATATAGTTGTACCAAATCATTATAGATAAAGAAGAACATATGGTGATGACAAATCTAGCAAATGAGATTAGGTAGAGTTTTTTTAGAGAAAGTGAGAACTCTAACATGTGTGTTAAGTGGACGTTGTTAAAATTACACAAAGTTGTTGAGAAATATGCTAAGTAAATTATAGGAAAAAGAGAAAATATGTTATGGATGGGAAGTGTGTCTATAAGAAGAGGTATAGTTAGATCTCAGAGTAATGATGTTGACATTGTAGCAAAGATTGGAAATATGTGGATGCAATTGGAATCCCTAAAGTGTTGTGATGACTATGCATTCAACCGACCACATATATACATTTGAACCCATACATATCCATGCTAGGGTCATAATATAAAGTTAGTCCAACAAGACAGAAATTTGAAATTTGTGAATGCTAAGGGTAATGAAGAAAAGGAAAGCGAAGTTCCAATAGAAAAAAAAAATATATAGAAGGTAGGGGGTTGAAAAAGACACGATGAGATTGAAGGGATTACAATTGTCTAATACCCACATTCATTTTGGGTGTTCAAATCTAATTGAGTTGATGGATTTGATTGGGGATGTGCATGACTACTTTGAAAAAACAGGGTTGAGGACTCTAATTGGGTGAAGTATTTGATGACTACATCCTTTTAGAAAAATGGTAGTGTCCTTTTTTAAATATTTTGGAATCATTTATTGTTTCTTTTGGGAATCATGTTTGCATCATCAAATATCTCTAGGCCCTAATACACTATGACCTCGAACATGCTAAACACATTTTAGCCATAACCCCTATGGCCCATCATCTAATCATTGACTAATACTTTATGATCCCATACCATGATCCTCAATCAACATTGATCCCTTGACACAACTAGACACCTACAACTAACCCACAAACTAGCTATTAACCACCTAATACACTAGAATACGCTAGCGCACTAATTCTAGTAACTCACTAACCCTTGAACCCCAATGACCATATGAACATCAAGGATGAATACTAACTTTGGTGGAACTATGTTGACCATATTGACTAGATAGACCAGATTAACCATCATTATCTATATTACCCATCGACCCCTAGCATGATCACGCATTAACAAAGTGCCCACTTATAATCCACTAACCCGTTATCAATGTAGTTTGGAAATCACACCACCCACATTTTTTGTGATCTAATAAACCCATTAAGACATCAAATCTCTATGAGGATTTAACTTATGGACCATTCTTAACCACAATTAGCATTATTAACTATAGATAACCATAAATGATCATTGTTGACAATCATGAAAAATGGTATTTCTAGTAACACACTAACACATAACCCCCTAACCCATATCTAAATACGATGACTAATGTCAACTAGTCAATACGAGTGACCTACCCCACATAGCCACCTAATGAGCCCTCAATAATCCCATGTTAAAAGCAATTCCCCCCTTTCCTTTTTAGTTTTTTATCCTCTAGACATGTCCTAACAAATTATTTAGATTCCCATGTACGATCCTAGTGTAAATAGATCTTGAAAAATAATTATTCACTCCCTAGACGTTTCAAATTGGTGATTATTGATGTTTACAATATAAGTTTCGTTTTGCATCTTTTGCACCAATAGTGAAGCAAATAAGTCTATATCTTGTGCATTTATTTGTGTCATCAAAGTCATCATAAGCATTTATTTGTTATCATTATAGGTTCTCCACCAATTTATGTCATCAAATGTGTCTTTGTCATTTGGTGATGACGAAATCTCAATGTCAAGTCACAACTAGAGATGATCCTTATTATCAATTAATCGAATATTATACAAGTGTTTGGACAAGTTAAATCAAAGTTTTTCATAATTAGTGTGGCATTCTCATTTTTTCTCGTATTTGACACATCTTTTAATCTATAGTGATGTTTAAGATCCTTTAATTTTGTATGACTCTTCATTTTTCCAAGGTGATATTAACATTTGTAAAATTCTCACAACACACTCAATTGATTTTTGGTCATGTTAATTAAATTTGGTTTTCAGAAGGATACCTTTTAACATTTCCATGAGCTATTTTATTTGTAGTCTTAATCTCATCATCAAATCATTGATATCAGTATTGTATGTGCCTCCTGAACCAATGAACATTTTTGTCACATAAAATTCTTATGTAACCATGAGTCATTTCCACTGATTGACATTGTACCCTTCTCCCTTTAAAGGATGACACCATGTAATAATATATTGAGATCATGGGCATCATTCATCAAGCTCTACCATTATTGTGAAATGATGTTTGTTCGCAGGAATAGTTAATGTCATTTATCATTACTGATAAGGATGATAAGGCTTGTAACTTTGTTTCTTGTTTTAGTTTTGTAATTACTTTGTTTGGGGATGTTAATGGAGGTTATTGCACCAAGAGTAGCAACGTGTTTTACAACGCAATGTGGGGGAGATGTTGTCACATATGTAATGTATGAGAAAAAAAACTATTTGGTAACATATGTCAACCCAATTTTAAATTTTGCACGAAATGTAAATCAACATATCTATCCATATTAAACATGGTTCTATCAAGCACTAAGAGGGATCAAATTTATTATGGTGTATTTTTTTCTTAGTGTGTAAAAAGTTTATGATAAAAATTTTTACACCTCAAGAAATTTGATCCCTCTTGGTGCTTGATAGATTGAGATTTAATATGGATACTTTATTTATTATACATGTCAGGATACTATTGAGGTTATAAACCTTGTGGTACTTCAATTGTTCTTGAATTCATTCTACTTCAATGGGCTGCAATGTGGATCATTTTATCCTTGTTGAAATGATTTCAACTCTACTCCTACATGAGAAAACTTTCAGGAACTAAGATAGAAAGAATTAATTTAAATTAGTCTTGGAATAAACAAAAATAATGCACTCATTCTCAATTTACAAATAATTTGAAATACAAGCTTTCTTTCCTTTATTCATGGGAATGAACAAATGATAAAAGTGTTTTGAATGGGTAAACAAAGGAATGGAATGAATATCCATTCCCAAAATCATAACAACCAATTTTAAATTTTCAATCGGAGAAATGGCCCATCATGGAGCATTTTGCTCATCAAATATAGTCTATATTGGTTTTATGTAAAATCAAATTGAAGAAATAATTTTTCAAAAAAATTAAGTATAATGTCATAACCTTCATTTTTGATAGGTGTACTATATTGAAAATTCTTACTCTAGTCATGAAATTTCATGTCGTTCCCCATCTCTACTTTTTTATCTTTTTGTTAAAGGGATGGTGCAAGCTAATGAGGGTCTCTTTTGATGCATTAGATGCAATTGAAAATTGAAAAAACACGCATCCCTCAACTTACATGGATATTTTGAGATACTTGGACAATGAATATTGGTTTGAGTAAAAATGATGAAATGTAGAAAATTAAATGGCTTTTCTGAATATATAAATTTTATCTATTGAAAATGTTCATAACTATCTCAACTTTGATCTTTTCTAACATGTACTTCTTTTTTTCGGGGGGTGATAAGGTATATGTCTTTGTGGATGTGTCATTTGAGTGCCTAAATGATGGAATCAATCTAGAAAAGCCGATAGACATATAGAGAAAAAATAGTAATAGTGCAACACTATTTTTCCAAAATAAATTTAATAATTTATAACTATTTTTAATTATCTAAGTGATTAAACCTCAAAAATAGTATGCCAAGAGTTGGTGCATCTTTCGGAAGTCTTAATGAAATGATCATGAAATGGTACTTTTTTTATAGCATGTAGAGGTCGATGTCTAGTAGTGCAAGATACATTTTTTTTTAAATGCTTGAGAAACATAAAATCTATGGAGGAAACACCAATAGTGTGTTTTTTGAGTTAAGTAATAATGACACAAGTATACACACACACACACACACACACACACACACACACACACACACACACACACTTTTACACATTTAGAATCTGCAGAAAAATGTTATTTGGTTCTAAAATTTCATAAAAAATGATTGTGTATCATCCAACGAGTGGTAAAACACATACATATTGGGAAAATGGATGAAATTCTCAATTAGCTATTGTTTACCATATTCCATTGCACAGGTTTGGTTAATCCAAAGCTAACTCTGAAGCAGACATATAGGAATATGGATGACACATGAGCATGTGACGAGGCTTGATTTAGGTGGTAAGGAGCATGAGCACATTTTGTTTAAATTCAAATTTCTCTTTTCCACCCATCTGGGTGCCATGGAAATGAAAACACATGCACATTTTAGCTCCACAAAATGCGTGGATGTTTTACTCACATTTTATAGAGTTAAAACACACATGTGTTTTGTAGAGATAAAACACATGTGTGATGTTATAGATATCAAATTTAACTTAGGGTTAAGGGGGAAGAGGGACATTCATGGAGAGAAAGAGATAGAAATCAAGGTTGGGAGTAGGAGTTTAGGGAGGACTAGGGTAGTTAGAGGGAATAGGGTGTATAGGGTGGGACTAGAGAGAAAGATGGAGGGGTCATAAATGGTAAGGGGAGGGCGATTAGGAAAGACATAGAGAGAGAGGGGTAGAGGTAGAGGCAATAGGAGAGATATAGAGATAGGGGTAGCTAGAGGGGGAATATGAGATAACGAGAAAAGGGTGAATGGGGTGGTTATGGGTAGGGAGAGTATGAGGGTGTTTAGGGGTAGTGAGAGTATGAGAGAGAGAGGGGGGTGTTAGGGGATTGGGGGAGAGAGAGAGTAGTGTGGGTAAGGTGTAGGTTGAGGAGTAGGGGGGGGGAAGATTGAGATATGGGGTTAGCAAGGGTTATGGGGAAGAGGGAGGAGAGAGTCAAATAAGATGAGGGGGAGTTAAAGGTTGGGGGAGGAGTATAGGGTTGACTTATTGAGAGAGGGAGTTATTAACAGTTAGAGAGAGAGAGAGAGAGAGAGAATATGGGGTATTAGGGGATTGGGGGAGAGAGAGGGGGGTAGGGGTTAGGGGAAAGTAAAGGAGAGTAGAAATGAAGTTAGGAAGACAGAAGGGGGGCCTAGGGGTACTAAGAGTGTGTGTGTGATGAGGTGGGGATGTTAGAGGGTTGAGAGAGAGAGAGACAAAGAGATGGGGTTTAGGCGTAGGTGGAGGAGTAGGAGAGAGAGAGTGAGAGAGGGGATTAGTAAGGGTTAGGGGGAAGAGGGGAGGGATAGAGAGAGGAGGAGGGTGGGGTGTTAGAGGTAAGGGGAGGAGTAGGGGGGAGGGGGGGATTAGAGGTATGGGGAGGGGGAGTGTGTAACAACCCAATACCCACAATAGTCTCCTGGGATATGGGGTGTGAGTTTTTTTTTTAAACTCATTCAACATCCTAAACATGTTATAATATTAAGAACTCTCGAGGATATATAATATTAAACACTAATATTTTCCTTTCAACTTAACTTAATAATATTTCTTGAGGTGCCATTGTATAGAAGTAGTGTATGTACAACAAGGCTCGTTTATGATCAATAGCTTACTCAAAGACTTACAACATTAGAGTAGATTAGATAATCTTATAATATTATGGAATAAGATGTTGATTACTATTAAAGAAATATGTAAAAGGGTTAATCTCTATACATATTCAACCCTATGAATAACATAAAAGTAATATATTCATATCTCAAGAAGTCCACATTCACACTCTAGGCAATTCCTCTATTCAAATTACTCCATTGATACTTGAGTTATATTCTTGCAATGCATATTAAATCCTACCAAATGCATGTTATAATCTTTATAACTTACAACTTCACTTTCATAACACCTTTATTATGCTAAATCAATACGTAGCTGCCCCATCTCCTTGCCCTCCCCACTCCCAATCTCACTACCTCTCAGCCTACCCATCTCTACCTCTCCACCTCCCCCTTCCCCTGCTGCACCCTCTCCCTCCCCCACTCTCCCATTGTTAACCTCGTCCTCTCCCTCTCACCCACACTTAACCCCCCTCTTCCCCCACCCTCTCCCTCTCCCTACCCCTCCCCCTCTCCTCCACTTTACCTTCTCCCTTCCCCCTCCCCCTCCACCTCCCTATCTCCCCACCTCTCTATCTCTCCCCATCATGCTCCCCCTCCCCTTCTCCCTCTCCCTCTATCCCTCTACCTCACCTTTGCTCTACCACTACCACTCTCCCACTCCATCTCCATCTCTCCTCTCTCTAACTCTACCACTCTCCCACACCTCCATCTCCCTCTTTCCCTCCCAATACCCCTCCCCCTCTCTCCCTCTCCCAATATCCCCCTCCTACTCCCTCTCCCAATCTCCCCCTCCTACTCCCTCCCCCTCACCTACTCCCTCTCGCCCTCTTCCTCACCCTCCCATTCCCTCTCCTTGAATCCTCCCTCTCCTTCAACCTCCCCATTCCCCCTCCCTCCCACTAACTCTCCCCCTCTCCCCCGCTCTCTCCCCCCTCACTCACCCTACCCCTCCCCCTCCCCGCTTCCCTTCTCCTGCTCCCCCTATCCCTCTACCTCACCCTCCCTCTTCCACTACCACTCTCCCTCCTCCATTCCCCCTCCAATCTCTCTCTCCCGCTCCCCCTCTCGCCTTGCCATTCCCCCTCACTCTCGCACTGAAACTCTTTCCCATACATCTCCCACTACCCCTCCACACACATTCCCTCTTCCCCTTTTCCTCCCCCTACTCCTCCCTCTCCCTCTTGCTCCTTATTCAACCCTCCCTCTCTCAACTCCTCATCTTCTCTCACCCCCTCCCTCTCAACCATCCCCCTCTCCCTCCCCCTTTCTCTCTCCCTCCCCTCTCCCTCCCTCTGCCACCTCCTCTCACCCTACTTGTCCCCACCCATCCCTCTTGTCCTATCTCTCTTCCTCTTTGTTTCCCTCCCGCTCTCTACTCCCCCTCTCCCTACCCTCTCTCCCTGTCTGCCACCCCCTCTCTCCCTACTCATCCCCACCCCCCCATTTCGTCCCCCCTCTCTCCCTCTTTGTTTCCCTCCCCCTCTCCTTGTCCCCTTCCCTCTTACCCTCCCTCTCCCGTTCACCCTCACCCTGCCTCTTCCCTTCCCTCTCACCCTCCCTCTCGTTCCCTTCCATACCCTCCTTCCCCTAACTCTACCCCTTCACCCTCCCATCCTTACATGTCCCTCCCCACTCCCCTCCCTCTTTCCCTCTACCTCTCTCAACCTACCCCTTTACCCTTGCCCCTCTTCATCGATGCAAATCCCCCTCCCCCTCCTCCTATCTCTCCCCCTCCCTCACTCCTTAACCTTCTCCCATCTCCTCCTCCCCTGAATCCTCAGCTACCCACTCCTCCCCTCCTGCTCTTCCTCTCCCTTTCCCTCCCCCATCGCTTTCTCCTCCCCCTCTCCCACACCTTCCTCTACCACATTGCCTCTCCCTTCTCTCTCCCTACCACTTCCTCACCAAGCCCCTACTTCCCCTCACCGTACCTCCCTTATCCTCCCCATCCTCTTCCCCCTCCCTCTCCCACTTCCTCTCCCTCTCCCTCTCTCTCTCTCACCCTATACTACCCATTCCCCTACCCCACCCTTACTCCACTACCCCCCTCCAACCCACCTCCCTACTAATACATATCCCCCTCCCCCTAAATCCTATACCCCTCCCTCTACACCCCACCTCCCTACCCCTACCTTTCCACCAAGCCCCTCTGTCTCCCTCCCCATCTACCTTTCCCTCCCCCTCATTCTCCATTTCCCCTTCCCTCTCTCCATACCACTCCCTCTCCTTCCCCCTACGCATTCACCCATCCCTCTCCCTCTCCCTCCCCAAATCCCTACAACTCCCCCTCCCCGTCAAACCCACCTCCCTACCCATACCTATCCCCTCCCCCTAAATCATCCTACCCCTCCCTCTACACACCACCTCCCTACCCCTACCTCTCCACCAAGCCCCTACGTCTCCCCCCCACCGTTGTCCCCCTTCCCTCCCCCTCATTATCCCTTTCCCCTTCCCCTCTCTCCATACCCCTCTCTCTCCTTCTGCCTCTACCTTCACCCCATCCCTCTCCCTCTCCCTTCCCATATCCTTACCACTCCCCCTCCCCCTCACTGTACCTCACCTACCAACCCCATCCTCCTCCCCCTCCCTCTCCCACTTCCTCTCCCTCTCCCTCTCTCTCTCAGCCTCTACTACTCATGCACCTACCCCACCCTTACTCTCCCTCCCCCCTCCAACCCACCTCTCTACCCATACTTATCACCCTCAACCTAAATCCTCTACACCTCCCTCTACAACCCACATCCCTAGCCCTACCTTTCCACTAAGCCCCTCGATCTCCCCCCCCCTATCCCCTTCCCTCCCCATCATTCTCTCTTTCCCCTTCTCCCTCTCCTTCCCAATCCCCATTCATCGATCCCTCTCCATCTCCCTCCCCAAATCCCCCTCCCCATGCAACTCACCTCCCTACCAATACCTATCCCCCTCTCCCTCTACCATTCCTCCCTCTCCATTCCCTATCTCCCTAGCCCTCCCAATCCACCCAACCTCCCTATACCTACCTCTCCACCATGCCCCTCTATTTCCCCCTCCCTCTTATCCCCTTCTCTCCCCCTCATTCTCCCTTTCCCCCTTCCCTCTCTCCATACCCCTCCCTCTCCTTCCCCCTCGCCATTCAACCATCCCCTCTCCCTCTCCCTCCCCATCTAACAACCACTCCCCGTCTCCCTCTCCCACCCCTCCCTCTATCTCACCTCTCCTTTCCCCTCCCTCACGAATATCCTCCCTCTTCCCCCTCCCTCCCCCCTCCCCCTCATCGTCCCCTCTCTTTCCGACTCCTTCCCCTTATCCCTCCAACTCTACGTCCCCCTCTCCCTCCCTCTCCCCTTGCCCCTCCCCATCCATCCCTCTACCCCACCTCCCCTCTCTCCTCCTCCCTCTCTCCCTCTCCTTCTCTCACATCCTCCTCCCCTCTAACCCTCCACTCCCATATCCCTCTCCCTGTCCCAACCCCTCCCTCTACCCCTCTGCCTCTTCCCCCTGTTTCGGTCCCATTCCCTCACCCAACCCTCCCCTTTCCCCTCCCCCTCCTTCTCCCTTCCCTTCTCTATCTCCCTTATCCCTGCCCCTATGTCTTCAGATTCTCCTTTCCCCCTTCCCTCTCCATCCCTCTTTCCTCCTTCTCCCTCCTCCTCCCCTTCCCACTTTCCACTTCCCCTCCCCATTCCTCTTCCCATTGTACCTCACCCTCCCCCTCCTCCTCCATCTAAACTTCACCCTCCCCCTCCTACTCCCCATCACTCTGCACTCTCCCTCCTACCCCTCCCTCCCCCTCCCTCCCCTTCTCCCTCTCCTTCTCCCTCTTCCTCTCCTTCCCTCTACCACACCCTCCCCCTGTACACATCCCCATCCCTTCACCTATCCCCCTCGCTCTCTCCCTCTCTATATCCCTCCCCCTCTCTGTTCCCCCTCTCCCTCTCCCTCCTTCGCCCTCACCCTCCCCCTCTCCCCCCTGCCCCTCTCCATCCCGCTCCTCTCTCTCCCTCTCCTTCACCCCACCCCTCCCCCCCCAACTCTGTCCACCCCACTGCCTCTCCCTCCCCTTTCCCTCCCACTCACTCACACAAACCCTCCCTTCCCCTCCCCCTCCTTACCCTACCCTCCCAATCCTCCCCCCATCCCTCTCCCTCTCCCCACCTCTCTCTCACCCTCTACTACCCACGCTCCTACCCAACCCTACCACCGCCTCCCCCACCCCCCTCCCCTCCATCTCCCCATCCCCCCTCCTCCCTGTTCCCCCAACCTTCTCCCCATCCCCTCTCGCCTTCCCTCTCATTTCCTCCTCCCCCTCCCCTCTACCCATCCCATTTCCACCCCCCATCCTCACCCCTCACCTCCCCCTCCCTCTCCCCCTACCCATCCCGCCCTCCTCCTCCCTCTCCCACCTCCTCCTCCACCCCACCCATCCCCATCCCCTTGCCACCCCCCTCTCCCCATCCCTCTCCCTTCTCCCCGCCCCTCTATCTCCCCTCCCCCTTTCCTCTTCCCTCTCCACCCCTCTTCCCCTTCTCAATCCCCCTCCGACCCACCCTTAACAACCATCTTCCCCCCGCCCTCTCCCCCCACCGCTCTGTCTACCCCCTCTCCCTCCCTCTCTCTCTTTGGTACTTCTACCTCTAAACACCCTTTCTCTCTTTCTCGTACTCCTACCTTAAAACACCCTCTCTCTCTCTCTCTCTCTCTCTCTCTCTCTATTCTAAAAATTTAATCACGTTTTCTCTCTCTCATAAAGAAACATCAATAAAATGTAATTTACAACAATTAAAAAAAATAGTTAAACTCATATTTTAATTAATTATTTAATTATTTAAGAAAATTTGCTAATCAAAATTTTATTAAAAAATCAAATAAAGTTATATTAAATATAAAAGTAAAATTCTTTTAATTTATTAATGCCCATAATAAATTAACACCTTAAAACCAATCATAACTATAACAATATAAAAATTTGACTTATCACACTATATAATAAGCTATATTATTATACCTCTCTCTTTCCCTAAACCCTAACACCTCCTCCCTCTCTCTTTCTCCTCTAAACCCCTTATCATAAATAACAATAAAATATAATTTACAACACTTTTAAAGAAATAATCTTTAACTCATATTCTAATCAATTATTTATTTGACAAAATTTGTTAATAAAAATAAAAATTATATTTAATATAAATATAACACCTTAAAACCAATCAAAAACAATTTGACTTAGCACCTTAAAAACCAATCATAAGTATAACAATTTGACTTATCGTAGTATTATAATTCTCTTCCATTATATATATATATAAATTTGTTTATTAAATGCTCGTTATTTCATTATATCATTAGCAATTTAATAAAGCCTTTAATTTGGGTTCGTAACTATGAAGGGCTTTATCAGTAAACATGTAATCATCGCCGCATCCGCTCCATTCCGTTTATGTTCTATCTTTCCGATCAACAATTTAAGTCGGCCCAGCAGGATATCGTGGCTCCAGCTCCCTCTACGTTCGCCTTTCATTCACTTCGTTATCACCTTATTAAAATAGTTGTATTTAAGTTCATCTCTGCCGGTTAATTATAGAGGCAAGGATTTCTGGAATTCATTTATTAGGTATATGTGGTCGTGTCATCACTAAGATTTTGGGATTTTAAAATTTTAATAGAGGCTTGTATATCTATATCTATATATATAATTTGAAATTATATATAAAATAAAACAGACTTATATTATAATAAAATGTAAATAAATATGTATAAATAAATTAAATTTAAATTATATATAAATAAATTAAATTCATGTCATAATGAATAAATAGATTAAAGGTAAATTATATATATAAATAAATAAAATTTATGCTATAATAAAATACAGATAAATATGTATAAATAAATTAAATTTATGCTATGACAAAATATATATATATATATATATATATATATATTTTAAACGTAATTTAGTTAACAAAATCATTATAATTTCAAATAAAAAAAACACTATAAAATATTGAGAATAAATAAAGCAGTAAAATACAACACAATATAAACAAACATTTCATTTCAATATGTATTGAAAATCAAAATATAAACAAATATTTCATTCCAAGAAAAATCCAACAAATAAGAGAAATATTTGTTTTTAAGAGAAGCAAGTAATTATGAAAAAAAGAAAATATAAAGAGTCTCCTACCTAATCTAGTGTATTATTTTCAATATTCCATCTTGCTAATGTTTAATCATATCGTTACTTTTTCCTCCCTTTTAGTAGAAACCAAAACCTAAGGATAAAATAAATAAAGAAAAACAAACCATCTTTCCGTTTTAGTAGGAACCAAAACCTAAGGATAAAATAAATAAAGAAAAACAAACCCTAAAAAGAAACGGTAAAATGGTTCGTGGATGTTACTGTAAAGGTGTAGAAGTTCAGATACATACATTTTTTCACAATAAATATTAAAATCCAGCTTAGAAATAGTACAGTAGTTTTGTTCCTATACCCTATAGCCCTACCTCGTTAAACAACAAAGTCCTCTACAGGGATCCATACCACCCATCTAATGTGTTTGTATGCAGTTTAGTTGAAATGGCTACTGGGCCCAGGTTTAACTATTTTTCCACATTATGACTACCACTTATACTGCTGAAAGTTACAACTGCATAATTGTTTGCAAGGTAAGACCATCCAATTTCTGCTGCAATTCCACTCTTTCTAAACAATTTAAGAAGGGTAGGAAGTAAATGGGATTTCAGGAAAAAAAGGGTAGAGGCGGGCTCCAACAATCCTCATTTGGAATACAGGAAGAGGACGTGACAAATCGAAAGTTGAAGAGATCTTTTCCGAATGATTCGTATGCATATTTGATCTACACAAATGAGTGGGGAGCTGTTTATATACCACTTGATACTGGTATTGTTCAGCAGTTTCATTCGCACATCATTCTTCTTTCTATCGCAACAACTTTACCTATTCATTTAAGATATACACATGATCTTTTGAAATGCATGTAGCTTAAAGATACTAATAACCTAGCATGGAGAGTTTTAGCATAAAAAAGAACTGTAAATTAAAAGAACAAACTATTTAAAAACTAAAACAATGTAAAATTGCATACTAATGGATATCAACATAGCAGGATTATGTCTTCATTTCTCTGTCATATAATCCGCACTCCTAAATCATTTCTTCTCAAAATTAAATTCCAGAAAGAAAAAAATAAATATTCTCTTTAAGTAATTGAACACTGCTATTGAGAATGCATGAATTGACTCACCTTTCTATAAGAGAATTGGCCGATTATCATGGTTAACCCCAAAACATAACCCCGTCTAATGTCTTGCCCAGTTAAACCCTTAGATTCCCATAACACCATTAAGGAGGAGGCAGCTCACTGATCGTATTCCATGCTGGACTTCACCGTGACCTTGGGCTTCTTTCACCGCGGCCTTCGGCTTCCCTCACCGCGGACGTCAGCTTCCTTCACCGTGACCTTCTGCTGCCTTGACCGTGACCTTCGGCTCCTTCACCGCGACCATCGGCTTCCGTCCCCGCCTTTCAGAGCTTAGGTTCATAACTAGAATGTGAAACTACAATACACACTGATTGAAAGACATAACACCTCAAAGAGATGAACGCGCTCCAAATCACAGTACATACCAAAGAAAAAGGAGGAGAGCCGAGCACTAACAATGATTCAAATAAACAAAAATGGGAATGATTTCACTTTAAAATTGAAAACTGAGGATTCCCACGTCATCCTCTCCAAGGCCGTTGGCCACCAAACGGGAATATATAACAGTAGCATTATTTAAATTTATGTTATAATTTAAAACGGTCACATTATTATCAGTCAAAAGAAAGCATCTAATAAAAAAAATATAAACTCAGTTTTATCCATGTTTTGAATGAAAAGCGAAAACTATGAAATGTAATTAAAAATAGTTAGCAACGAAATCAACTATTCTTAAGAAATGCCTATTTACGTGGCATCTTGAAATCTTACAATTAATCCTAAAATCCTAATTCTTATTCGGCAAAATTATTAATTAATATTAAAATATACGATTACAATTTAATTATTTTTAAATATGAAAACTACCAAAATTAAAATTTATTTATATAAAAATTAATTTAAAATAAAATGCGACTATTTGTAATTATAATCATTAATATAAAATAGCATATTCAAATAGTTATTATTATTTATATGATTGATTATTAATATGTTTAAATAATATAAAGAAAAATCTAATTTATTGTTTGTCAATTTTATTTTATTATTAATTAATTAAATATATACTTATATTATAAAAACATTTTCTTTTTCTTCCTGCATAGTTTACAAGACATTGAAAAATATATTTAAATATGAACTAATATAATTTATTTATTTAATAAAAATTTATTAAACAATATTTCACAAAAATCAAATTATTATTTTTATTTAATTAATAACTAAATTACACTTCAAATAACCAAAACTACAAAGTATATGATTTGATTTATAAAATCATTATTATAATTTTCTCTCGTAATAAATTTATTTATCAATGTTTGTTCATCCATTCATATGTGTATAGAAGATAGACTGTATAAAATATAATTTATGTACACTTTAATGATGATAATTTTTATAGAAAATAGATTGCATATATGTATGTTTTAGATTAAAGTTTGGTTATTAGTGTATAATATATATCAATATTAATAATATATTAAAAAAGTTAAGTATGTATATAATGGATATAGTATGAACGTTGAGATTAGTAATATGCACTAATATTTTCACCTCATTAACAAATTATTGTAAATATAATTAAACTATTATTTTCGATATTCCTTACATAACATTTGTAATGTAAAGAGTATCTCATTAACAAATTATTATAAATATACTCAAACTATTATTTTCAATATTCCTTACACAACATGTGTAATGAAAAGAGTATCTTAAAAGTCAAAGAAGATCATACTCAACATAATGATTCCTTTACTTTGGATTCATAATTCATGTTGGCCTTGTTGGACATCGTGCACGAACTCCTTTTTCTTCACCCCCTTCGATTCGTGGGTCAATAATGATGACAATATAATTATTTCCTTATCAAAATAGTTGTCTTTTAGCTCTTATAGGGCATATCTCTAATAGGTTGATTAACTTGGCATCAATTGCCTTAGAAAAGGTGGCTCGCGATCACAGGAATCAATAATTCAAAGTGTACTAGGAGGTAGGGACCTTATTATTGATATATAAGTTTTTTTAGTAGAAAGAATCTCTAATAATGATATGCATAATATACATCTTATTACCATTTTTGTACTTCTACATCATGACCTCTCTACGATGCATAATATACAAGTTATTGACGTTTTTGTACTTCTATTAGGGTTGTTAGTTAAAAATGTTAAAACACTTTATCATTAGTTTGAAAAAGGTTAAAACATTTTTTCATTGGTCTAATTATTTTTTATATGAAATTTAGATTATATGATGATCTTATAATTATTAATGTCTATTGAGTCCAATTTTTATTTATCATACCTTAAAAATAATAAGAAATTGTATGATTTTCTAAAGGTTTTCTTTAGAAATTATATAAGTTTTTAAGAACCTTTAATATATGCATTCATAGAAAACCATACTTGTGATCAATTAAAAGGTTAGGAAGGTTACCACTGTAGAAAAGTTTTGAAAATAGTGACCTAATGTGGGTGTAAGCTTGACTACTTGTGATCAATTAAAAGGTTAGGAAGGTTAGCATTGTAGAAAAGATTTTAAAATTGTGACCTAATGTGGGTGTAAGATTGCCTCCTATATTACAATTAATTTCTTTTGACCATCCTTTAGAGTTCTTAAACTTTATAATATCTTTCAAAAATAACCTTATCACAATTGATCTCAAATCAAAAGGAACTTTAATCTCTTATAATATATTCCAAAGGCTAGTTCCGGGTGTCGTGTCAAATGTTTTTCTAAAGTGAACAAAGAAGCACAAAAAAATGATCTTTTATGTGACACTCCTCACTTGGCATAAAAATTGGTCCATAGTTGAATGAGAGCTCCTCAATATTTCTTAAAATCTACATCTTTTTCCATGAATTTCTAGCCATATGCTAATCATTCTATTTTTTAGAATAATTCCATATAAATCTAAAAGAGGCTCAATCAAATGGTCCTATAATTATTTGGATTGCTTTTATCTCCAATTTTAAAAATAAGAAGAATGAACCTTGTGTCCAGGCTTACGTAAAACTTGCTTGAATGTTAAATTGGATATCTTGTGGATGTGAGATATGAGGATAGGTCAAATATTTTTGAAGATTTACATCAAGTAAGGTTCAATGTTATTATATTTAACTTTTGCAACTTTCTTAAGCCTAAACTCTATTTCTTGTACATAAAAAACATATTCCTTTGCTGAAAGGTTTTGAATATTGTCCATGACTCAAGGGATTCATAAACCTTTTGAAGGTATGAATTTTTGTAACGTTCCCTCAACACTTAATTATTCCTTTTTTTGTCATGTCTCAAATTTATTAATGCATGCTTGTTTCCATGATGAGAATCAAGAAATGACACTTACCTTCCCCAGGATTTGTGCTCATCTTGTTCGTCTATACATACTTCACACATATATCATTTGACATCTAAGTTTATATATACATCTAGAGATCAATCTTCAATCTCTCTCTCTCTCTCTCTCTCTCTCTCGCTGTCTATCGATATGTGTGTGTGTGTGTGTGTGTGTGTGTGTGTGACTGTATCTATATGCGTGTGTGTATATCAGACAATTTGAATTATCTTTACTTGATATTGGCTTGATTGCTTGCATAGATTATGATGGAGTTTCATTGCTTCTTGGTATAGTTTAAACCCTACTGTTAACCTTTGCTTGAGTTATAGTTTATTTATTTTATCTTATGCACTATAATAGATTAATTGTGAGATAATTTTTGTTAAGATTTGCAAGTCACGTGGATGCATACATTGCACTAAACTATCATTTCCAAAGAGGAAAAGTGTAATGTACCAAACTCAAATCAGAGAGACTAGCTCGAGTTTTGGCATAGAGAAACCCCCTAGGTTCAAACTTTTAGAAAGACCCTCTAATCTACTCTAATTTCTTCCTATCATATCCAGATTGAACCAAACACACCCAAATGACTCACCAACAAATTCATGGATCTTCTATGGAAGTTTTACACACAAAAAGATAAGTTTGTACAACCACAAATGTAGATCTACACATAGTTTAAGCAACAACACACATATTTGAACATAATATGGAAAAATCATTGTGAATCTTATTTATCAAACGGATGGTACTATAAATACATGGTTTTATGCTACAAAAGATGAAAATACAGAGATATATTTGTTTCAAAAAGAGGGAAGAAAGTTGCTAGAAATCAACAAAGAGAAAGAGGGTGAAATGCTGCTCCAAATGGTAAATATTCTCCAACTAGTGCGTCATCCATAGGAAAATTTCAACCCCAACTTTACAATATACTTCCTACAATTTTGCCTCCATCATATATGAGTGAAATACAACCAATACAACATCCTTCAAGAATTTAGGACAACCCTTGGTGCGCCCTCCTCAACCATGAACTACCACAACACAAACTGCCATCCGGAAGACACCAACAAAAAGACATGGCTACCAACTGAAACTGAAACACACCAACAAGAAATAAAACTTGAAAATGGAAATGGATGTGATCTCCTTCAATGAGTCTCTATAGAAAAATCTGAGTGACTTTCCTCTTTCCTAGTTAGGGAGGAATCTTTCACCATAGAAATTGGTTACAATTGAAAGGGGCACATCTCCCAGGTATGAAAAGAACATTGGCTCTCCAATTTGCAATTCAAATGATCAAAATATTCCTCATGTGTGTGCATTGGTTTATTTATTGACTCTCTCTTCATCCTTTGACATGCTTCTCAAATTTTCTCCCAATGATAACTAAAATATTCAATTTTAGGAGAGAATAATTCCCTATGACACTTCATCTCCCTCCAATTGTTATTTTGGGCTTCACGGGGAGTTACAATGAGATTTATCATGCCTTGGAATGTCTTCCATCCCCAAACTCGACCGCCTTGTTTATTATTGGTCAATTTGGAGTGACATCTTTCCTTAGGATCATCACCACCTAGAAATTATCACCCACATTTGATTCTCCTCCCACAAGTGCGCCTTCCTTGGCTATTTTAGCCCGAGGGAGTTACAACTCATGAGATGAATTCACGATGAGATTCCTTCCCCCTTGGATGGTATTTACACTTAATGGGGGACGCACTAATCCTCTTATGTTCCCTCCTTGGCTTATTTGGATCATGTGTCACCTCATTTATGAATTTTGGCCATAATATTACAAAATTTGTGACTACATGCCAAGTAATCTAGTAGTCAAATTAATTTCAACTCGAACCTATGGGAGTTAGGTAGGTTAGTGGAATAACCCATGAATGCATTATGGTGGGGACATTACAGTCCTCCTCACCCAAGATTGATTTTATTGAAGATATTGTGAACACAGATGTTGCAGTACCTTTTGACCTTATCATGTAGAACATTCACTTTGGTAGATTATTCCATTGAACAATGTACTCTCGGATGGTTTTGTTTCTCAACATTCTTTCTCCCACCTGCAAAATTCTTTCTAGAACCAAAATCAATTGACCTTCATCTAATGGAGGAATCCCTCTAAAAAATGTCACTTGTTGGACACCTGATTTGTTGAGACATGCAACATAGAACACATTATGGATCTTGGTTCCTTATGGGAGCTCCAAGTCATATGTTGCTTCTTTGACTCTATAGACAATTTTTTTGGGCCCAAAAGACCAGCTTCAATTTTTAGCCACTTTTCCTTTCAGAGATGACTGCTTGTATGGTTGCATCCTCAAGTATACAAAATCATCCACCTAAAAACTATGTTATATTCCATTCCAGTCAACGTATATTTTTTATTTTTATTTTGAGCTGTTTGTAAGTTATATTTGACTGTTTTCAAGAAGTCTTGACTTTCCTGAATCCAATATTTTTCTTTAGTTTCTCTACTTTATCCCAAAATTCTATCTACAAAAGTAGGATATTCATAATGATACAATGCTTTAAATGGAGACATACCAATGGACATGTCATAAGTTGTATTGTAACAATGTTCACCCAAATGCAACCATTTAATCCAAGGTTTTTGCTGCCCTGTCACATAATTTGTCAGATATCCTTCTATCCATTGGTTGAATCTCTATTTTTCCATTAGTTTGGGGGTGGTCGATAGTACTGAGAGCCAAATCCATTCCTACCAATTTGAACAGTTCTTGCCAAAATGTTCTAGTAAATTTGCTATCTATACCATTGACAATAGTTTTTGGAAAACCATTCAATATGAAGACTTCTCTAAACAACATATCAACCACTTTTGTAGCCATATATAATTTGATGGAACATCAAATAAATAAGAAAGTTTGGCGATTATATATACTACTACATATATACAATATCTTGCTTGTACCTTGGGCAATCCATTGATGAAGTCCATTGAGGTGCTTTCCCACTTTTATCATGTAGTAGGTAGAGGTTGTAGTAGACATGCAAGGTTTGTGTGCTCTATTTTATTGTGATGGCATGTGTTTCATTCCCTTGCATACTCCAATACATAATTTTCTAGGCCCTTCTAGGTGAACCTCTCTCTTATCTCGCTACATGTTTTTAGATACCTAGGGTGTCCTGCTAGTGGTGAATCATGAGCTACTTCCATAATATTCTTCTTCAAGGTTGATTAAGGAACCAAATAAATTATGTATTTATAGTAGAATAACGTATTGATGACCTTATAGTGGTCATCCTGTAACAATCTATCCAAAAAATTATAGGAAACATTGTTCTTAGAGTATTCTACTAAAAGTTGAGCTTTCCAATCTACTAAAATTTCCATCAAAGAGATGGCTGGGTTTCAAGAAAGAGTATCTACAATAACATTATTTTTTCCTTTCATGTACTTTATGTAAAAATCCTAGGATTGTACTTTTTTGACCCACTTTTTTTGTTTGTCATTTAGCCACTTTTGAGTCAGAAAATGCTTCAAACTGTTGTGATTTGTTTTGACCACAAACTTGATTCACACTAAATATTGTCAGAATTTGACTACGCCATGCATAATGGACAACATTTTCTTTTATAAATAGAGTTGTGGCGCTCATAGGGATGAAATGTGTTTCTTTCAAAGGTAATAAAGTGTTGATTTTGAATGAGAACTGCTCCAATTCCTTCTCCTAAAGGATCACACTCAAACAAAAAATGTTGAGTGAAATTTGGTAAAGAAAGGACTCGACAACTACTCATCACTTCCTTCATTCTATTGAAACTTTTTTAGCTTTACCTTTCTAGAAAAATCCCCCCTTATTTGTGATATTAGTCAAAGGGGATTTCAATTGTGAGAATCCTTTGACAAACCTCCTCTAGTATGCATACATTCAAATAAATCCCCCCAACTTTGTCACATTTTTGGGAATTTTCCAATAGAGGATGGCATGGATTTTCTCCATTTGAACCTTAAATCCATCTTTTCCAATAACATGACCAAGATATAACATCTCAGTCATCTGAAACTCACATTTGGAGAACTTTGCATATAATGATTTTTCTTCCACAATATTTAGAACCAATTCCATATGATGCAAATGTTTCTCCCATGTCTTGTTATAAATTAGAACATGATCAAAAAATACTAACACAAACTTATGTAGCTTCTTGTGGAATTTTTTTGTCCATGCAAGATTGGAATGTTTCTGGTGCATTAGTCAAGCCAAAAAGCATGACTAGGAATTCAAAATGAGCAAATGATAGTGAAAAGTTGTCTTTTGCACATATTCTTCCCTCATTCGAATGCAACGATATACAAAGAGGAGATCAATCTTGGAAAATAACTTGGCCACATGAATTTCAGCCATCAACTCATCAATATGAGGAATGGAGTACCGATTGTTGATAGTCTTCTTATTCAGGCCCTGTAGTATATGTAGACTCTTATTGTCCAATCCTTCATCTTCACCTAGACCACTAAAGATGCAAATGGACTCAAACTTGGCCTTATGAGTCCCAACTTAAGGAGTTCTTTTATGGCCTCGTTGATTTAATCTTTGAACCTTTTGGTGTTATTGTATGGTTGGGTGATTATGGGATGAGTTCCCACCTCCAATTATATGGTGTGCTCAACTCCTCTGTTTGGTGGCCTACCATGAGGAAGGTCTCCAAAATCATTTGCATGTTTCTATAACAACTTCCTTATGTCTTTCGAATACTGAGAGGCATCCATTGTACACTTATTGTCTATGACCAAACATTCTACTACCCATTCTATATCCCCATGCCTCAGGACAACTCTCATACTTTGTACTGAAACAACCTTGTTTGGATAATTGTTCATACCCATTATGGTCACTTACTTCCCTTCATCCCCTTTAAAGCTCATTTATAGAACCCAATAGTTCATGGTATGTTCTCCAATGGAAAAAAAATATTGCACTCCTAAGACTAATTTTGTTTCAGCTACATCCACCACATAAAAACTATCTTTCACTGTATAGTTACCTATGGTGAGTTGAATTTTGGGAATCTACCTACAACAATCCATACAATTATTACCTAGGATGATCAAAGTGAATCCATCAAATGCTTTAGCAGGAAAGTTCCTTCTCTCCTCCAATGCATCATAAATAAAGTTATGGTTGGCTTCTACATCAACCAAAACTGTTACCTTTTGACCTTGCACCAGTCCTTTGAATATGAGGGTGTGAAATTGAGGAACTCCACTAGATGGTACAACAATGACACTCTTTCCAGAACTAGTTTTGGGTTTATCCTCTTATGTTGTATGGTTCCCATCTTCCCGTGATGGTTCTTTCTCCTCACCACATTCATCCTCCTCACTATCATATAATACTTCTATGTCGTAGGAATTCCCTTTTACACACATGTGGATTGGAACCCAAGGATATTGAAATGAGAAACACGATTTCTTATTCCTTATTTCATTCTCATTTCTCCATGTCGAATTCTTTTGGAAAGGCTTCTTATCCTTGAAATTAGCGATAAAGATTGTTTTTGGAGGACACGTGGTTTTGGAAATTGCATCATGAATATCTCGAGTAAGAATAATGGAATCCTACAATTTGGTTGGTCTATAAGCCTTCAAGAATCCTCTTAATGCCTCTATTAATCCTTTTGTAAACAATAGTAATAAAATAGCCTTAGAGATATTTGTGACAATAACTGTAGTCCTTTTAAAATATGAAATGTAGTACTTCGATGTTCCTATCTACTTCAACTGGTCCATCTCTCTGAATGGACTTTCTAGATATTTTATATCAAATATATCTATGAGCCTCCTTGTAAAATATTCATATGCTGTGATATTGGAATGACCCAAGGTCCTCATACCATGGTACCACTAGTAATTTGCATTGACTTCTAGATGTAAGGTATCCATTTTAATGGAATCTACTTATACCATTGGATTCAACTAGAAGGATGTGTCAAGTTTCTGCACCCATGATCTGGAAGTGCATTTGGAGGACCCATCAAATCTTGGAAGAGTAACCTTTCCAAGGGTGAACTACAACTCAAAATTTTGAACATGTATTCTATTGAAACCTTTTGGTATACTTCATTCTTTGAAGTTGAATTTCTCATAGAAATACATGCATGTCTTAAAATATGCACCCATAACCCTATACTCATCAAAATAAGCCTCTAAAGATGCATCTTGTTAATTTTGCACCGTTGCTCCCACTCTCTATGGATATAGGAATTTTGGCTTTGTGGGCCTAAGTGGGTCCTTGAAATGATATGGGTGGTTATGTGGACTCGATCGAGAGAAATTTATGTCTCCATGATGTTTCATAGTGTCTTGTCTCCGACATGGGAACAAGTACTACTTTCCTCACTATTTTTTCTTTTGAAAGCATAGGCTTCCATTTTACTCATAAACTCCCTTGTCTCTTCTTGAATTTTCCTATCACTCTCTTAGACCCTAACCAATCTATCTAAATTTTCAAAAAGGAATTTCATGGACAAATCCTCATTCTCCTTAGTATTGACTTTGTCGAAAACAATCTCCATACTCTTCTCTATTCTTGGGTCTTCTTGGATTATACCTGGTGTAAAATCTAGTTCTTCTTCCTACCAAATAGTTTCTTTGTTCCTACGCCTTAAATGGGTAATATTTTGCAGATCCAGGTGACTCATTTATCTTCTTCATCTCCCACAACTATTTATAATCATTATCTAATACCACTATAATGTACCAAAATCGAATCAGAGAGTCTAGTTCGAATTTTGGCATAGAAAAACACCCTAGGTTCAAACTTTTCCAAACACCCCCTAATATGCTCTAATTTATTCCGACAAGATATATATTTACCCAAATAAAACCAAACACACCCAAATGATTCACCAATATACTTTAGGAATCTTCTCTAGAATTTTTACACACAAAAACATAATTTTGTACAACCACAATTGCATATCTACACATAGTTTTACTAGCAACTCAAATATTTGAACATAACACGAGAAAATTACTATGAATATTATTTATGAAATGGATGGTACTGTAAATGCATGGTTGGATTCTACAACAACTGCAAATACATAGAGATATATACTACATAAATATGGAATAAATATTCTAGAAATTAGTAGAGAGAAAGAGAGTGAAATGTTGCTCCAAATGGTAAATATAGTCCAACTAGTGTGCCCTCCACTGGAGAATTTTGAACACAAATTGAATATATGAACTCTACAGTGTTCCCTCCATCATATATGAGTGAAATATAACCAATAAAACAAATTTTAATAAGTTTGAACAACCCCTAGTGTTCCCTCCTCAACCATGAACTACCACAACAAAAACTACAATCCAGAAGACACAAATAAAAAGACACAGCTACGAACTGAAACTCAAACACAACAGCATGGAATAAAACCTACAAATGAAAATGGATCTGATATACTTTAATGAGGCTCTCTATGTAAATCTAATTGAATTCCCTCTTTCTTAGCTAGGGAGGAATATTTCACCACCGAAACTAGTTACAATTGCAAGGGGTACATCTCTCGAGCATGAAAAGCACAATGAATATCCAATTCAAAATTAAAATGACCAAAATATTCCTCATGTGTGTGAATTGGTTTATTCATTGTATCTCTTCTCATCCTTCCACATTCTTTTCAATTTTTCTCCCAATAATAATTAAGATATTCAATTTTAGGAGATAATAAATATCCCCTATGACAATTCACCTCCCTCCAATTGCTATTTTGGGCCTAATGGGGATTTAAAATGAGATTCGCCATGCCTTGGAAAGTACACCATCCCCAAATTAGACGTCCTTGGATATTCTTCATCAATTGTGAGTTACGTTTTTCCTTGCGATCATCACCACCTTGAGACTCTCACCCACATTGAATTCTCCTCCCACAAGTACACCTTCCTTGGCTATTTTTAGCTTGGGGGAGTTACAACTCATGATATGTCTTCATGATGAGATTACCTCAACCTTGGCTGGGAGTAACACTTCATGGAGATCGCAATTCTCCTCTTATGTTCCATCCTTGGATGATTTGGAGCATGTGCCACCTCATTTTATGAATTTTGGCCATAATATTACATAATTTGTGACTATAGACCAAGTAATTCCCTAGTCAAATTAATTTCCACTCAAAACTATGGGAATTAGATAGGTTAGTTCAATGACCCATGGATGCATTATGGAGGGGACATTGCAAAATGGGGGAGAAGAGAGCTTCTCTTTCACCATCGTTTCCCCTTAGCCTAACAATTTTGAGCTATCAATTTTTTCTTTGTTCTATTCCATGTGCTTAAATTTTATGAGATGATGTATCTTTATTTGTATTATCACATGAAATATTGACCTATGTTGCAAATGTATATATTCACAAGTTACAATCAAGTCTATCCACAACATGGTTAGGTGACAAAAATTAAGCATATGGTGGATGGTGGTCTAAATACCAATGCAAACCTCCATGGTGAGCATATAGTTTCTTCTTCAACATACTGCTTCTCATAAATACATTCCTTCCATAAATTTTAAGTATTAATACTAATAGTTTCTTGAGGAATCTAACAATTTGTTAATGTGTATAGGTTCCTACTGATCAACAAACATGATCTTCTAAGGTAAACTCACTCCTCTTGATGAACCTACACTTTAGCTTGAGTATATTTTAATTTCTATATCTTATGGTATGCTTTCTCTTGCATAGTTTTACCCTTTATCGAGGAGCTAGTAGAAGCCATGATGTCCTCATCAATTTTATTAGCTTCCATATAAGTTATATTTCTAGCCTACCTTTTCCATCCGAGACCCATTATGGGAATTATTATTGATGAAGAGGTTTTGGAACTCTGAGAGTTGCTCATAAGATGGAGGACATCATGAAGACTCATTTGGAATTGATTTTAGGAAGCTCAAGTCTAGTGAGCACATTCCACTTCTTCCAAAGAAGAATATTCCTCTATACATTTGACCAATTTATCCCCTGATTAGAGTTTGGAGAGCCTTATTATGGTGTCTTCCATGTTGATTTTGAGGGGATTTTTTCTTCCCAAGTGGTTTTCCTTCTTTCCTCACCTACATGGACTAATAATTTTTTGTAAATGGTGACCATAGGCCATAGTTTCCTCGGTCCTCATCATATTTTACTCACATACAGTAAATATTAAGGGGGAGTGTTGGAATATTTAAAAACCCGCTTCATACTTAGGAAATAATTTATTAATCATTTTAATTAACTTCCTAGGGTTGACTAGGTAATTGGCCTATTTTTGTCTTCATATGACACCACTTTCCATCCTGGGTCACTAGAGCGCACTTGGATAGATTCTGGATAATATTTTCCTTGATTCTGTCTAATTTTATTCTATTCCTTGAATAGTAGTGTGCTTTCCCACTTTACACTGCTTTATCCTGCTTTTTTTGCTTTCTAGTGGATAAGGTAAAGCTAGTTTGACTTGGAAATTATCTCTACTTGGCCAACTCGCCCTCATTTATTTTCTTCACTCCAAAATCCATGATCAGATTCCATTTTCATCACTTAGAATCTTCCATACATTGTTTATCTAATTCATGAGCCTCTTGACATATTTAGAAGGTGCTTTTTCTACCTTTGGTGTTTTTATGCTTTCAATAAGCTTTCCTTTTTTTAGCTTTACAACTTGCCTTCTAGGAATTCTATTTTCTCTCCTAAGATGTATCATATATTCCATTCATATTGATGAATAATATAGAGATGAATTTTACCTTAGTTGAGTTCTCTCTCTTATGTTTTTGTTTTAATATTATTCTTGCAAATCTTTGAATAATTCTTATGAGGGATTCTTTGCTTCAAGATCCGTAGCTATTAGAATTATTTCATGGTATTGAACCTATTTATAATTCCCACATGGTATCAGATCTTGGGATCTCTTGATTAAATTAGTATTCCATTATAATATTTCAGAGATTTTGTTTCTGAGGTATTGAAGATCAAATGACAAAAATCTATTGTTCAAGAAGAACTCATATATTTCCATCTCTCATCATTGTTCTCCTCTTACACTTCAGATATTCAGGATCCTTTTCCAGTCAATAGTATCCAAGAAGGTGATCGAATAGTTATTTGGAAGTCCAATATACAATGTGATTTTGTTGGTTTCTCCTTCACTTCCTCTGTCCATGCTTCTTCCAGTTCGTACATGTTTTCCTGCAAGACACCTCTCAGTTATCTCATATGTATTCTGATTCAAATCATGAGCCAATTGTTGTAGTTTATACACACTTAGAACCTCTCTTTGGTATTTTATTGGATTCTATAGAGGCATAATTACAGTTTGGAGTGGTTGGTTTCTCTCTTACTGTCATGCTTCTGATCCACTACATGATTATGGTTGGAAACTACTCTCAAAGTTGCACAAAAGATGGAGGACATCATCAAGACTCATTTGGACCCGATATCAAGAATCTCAACTCTAGTGAGAACATTCCACTTCTTCCCAAGAATAAGATTCCTCCATACATTTGACCAATTTCTCACCTACTTGGAGTTTGGAGAGCCTTATTATGGTGTATTCCATGTCAATTTTGTGGGGAGGTTTTCTTCCCTACTGGGTTTCCTTCTTTCCTCACGTACATAGACTAATTAACTTTTGTAAAGGGTGACCATAGACCATAGTTTCTTATCCCTCATCATATTTTAATCACATACAATCAAGCTTAATGGGGGGTGTTGGAACATTTAAAAACCCACTTCATACTTAAGATATAATTTATTAATAATTTTGATTAATTTCTTAGGTGTTGACTAGGTAGCTGGCCTATTTTTGTCTTCATATGACACCACTTTCCATCCTAAGTCACTATGGTTCACTTGGAAATATTATGGATAATATTTTCCTTGATTATGTATGATTTGACTATATACCTCGAATAGTATTGAGATTTCCTCCTTTGGACAACTTTATCCTACTTTTTCTTCTTTCTAGTGGATAATGTAAAGATAGTTTGACTTGGAAACTGTCTCTACTTGGCAAAAAAATATAATTGGTGCTGTCAAATTTTGGTTCCCTCTTGGTGTAAATGCCTTCCTTCTTATTCATTTTTGTGCAATGATCTATCTTCTAGATGTTAATATGTTACTCAAGACATTCGCTCTGATACCAATTGTTCGAATCAATTTAATACTGAGAAGGGCGTTGAATCAGTATTAGCACAATTATCAACAATTTTTACATTCTTAAATAGATTATCCTTTTCTTAATTCTTATCTTATGTTGTGTATTAATAAATAGAAAATTTATCCATTCATGCAACAACGCAAATAACACAGAACACAACAATTTTGATGTGGAAACCCAATCACGAGAAAACCACATAATGATTCTTTATAATGAGAAAGAATACATTCAAGGAAGCACCAAATTCATGTGTTTACTAGCACCAACTGGAAGGAGGCACCAACCCCTAGTTTTACAGGCTTCTACCTCAAGGAAGCTACAAATGCCTATATTTCTCTATCACCAACTGGAAGGAGGCATTGACCCCTTGTCTCCTTATTGTTTTACAAGAACCAACCTGAAGTAAGCTCCGACTCCTTGTCTCCTTGCCTCGTTCAACCACACTGATGTCCAAAGTATAATTCTTTCTTACTAAAATTCAATTATGTGCACTATCAATCAATTAATTGAAGGAGAAGGGGAGGAACAAAATATCACCCTCACTTTTAGAAATACATCATATTTTGCATAATTTGTAAATGTGTGGTTTCAATGATAAGAGTCAAGCCATGTCAGATTAAATAAATGGACCTATGTATACATGATGTAAAAAGTTATGATATTTTGATTGGAAACAAAATTTGTATTTGTTTTCCCAATATACAAATAGGATTAATCAGTAAGTATTATGACTAACATGAACTTAACTTAATTACAATTCAAATAATTATTAATTTGGTTATTAATTATTACCCTATATGAAAAATCATTAAGAAGGGAAAAAATATTGATGATTTATAAGTAAATAAACATGGAATTGGAAACCCAATTTGCCTCATGATGAAAAATTAATACAAATGTTGGTTTTGGAATAAAAATTATGATGTTTTTTATCATCAAATTTCATCCATGTAATCATTTCATACATATTATGAATTGATCACATATTCTCATCTAAATTAAAATCATTCATTATATCATTAAATCATAGATGGAAACGATTATAAATCAATTGTGGAACAAATATAATGTACACACACATTCATCCATTATGATATATAATGATGGAGATTTTTCTATATATGAGGTTGGTGGTTTATTAGATATATGTTTTAGTTCAAAATTTGTATTTCACTAGAGTTGAAGTTCATTATGTTTGGAAATATGTTTTATGTATATTCCATTCAATGATTCATATAGTTTTTTGAGTCCAAATTTATTTTGTTAGAATTTAGGTTGTTATGTTGGAGTTGAAGTTTCATATAATCATGGAACATTTAATAAGTATACACCAATATAGATTTAAATTCTAGGTTCTATCAAGTGCCGAGAGGGATCAAATCTCTCAAGGTGCAAACCTCTCCTTGAATAGCTCCTTGAGTGCAATACATGAGCCACCTAGTCTTAAGCTCTAAAGTCTCTAGTTTAAGTCTCATATTTACCTTTTACTTTGTATTATTCTTTTTTGTTCACTTTGTATTATTTTGTTAGTCGACAAACAATCTAAAATCTCATATTTACATTTTACTTTGTATTAAAAGTAAAAAGTAAAGTCTCTAGTTTAAGTCTCATATTTACTTTTTATTTTGAATTATTCTTTTTTGTTTATGACTGACATAATATTTATCACCTAATCCTAAGCTCTAAAGTCTCTAGTTTTTAAGTCTCATATCTACTTATTTACTTTTTACTTTGTATTATTCTTTTTTGTTTATGGCCGACATAATATTTATTACTTTTTACTTTGTATTATTCTTTTTTCTTTACTTTGTATTATTTTGTTACTAGACAAACACTCGACAAACAATCACATGTTACAAGATCTCCCTCATACTGGGTTGTAGAGTGCCTCTCGGCACAAAAACTACTAAATGTATTAAATCTAAATTTTTATTCTACCAACCTAGATCCAAATCCTAGGCTCTATCAAGCGCTGAGAGGGCTCAAATCTCCCGAGGTGTAAATCTCTTCTCGAAAAGCTCCTTAAGTGCAACACCTGAGAAGAGGTTTGCACCTCGGGAGATTTGATCCCTCTCAGCGCTTGATAGAGCCTAGGATTTGGATCGAGGCTGGTTTCAGTCGTGGGCGGTGACACAAAATTGGAGTTTGATCAGCATTGTAAGGAACAGGTTAAGTTGAAAACACAGATACATTTACGAGGATTATCATAATGTAAGCAATAAGTTTTAAGGATTGAGTAAATTGTTAAACTGAAAAATAGAGACAATTCGCCTAACCTTTTTTTCGATTCTCTTTTTGTTGATATACGTTTTGTTTTGTTTGTTCTCCTTCTTTTGTCGGCATTTCATCATTTCGTACATTTTGATTTATTTGTTGTTCTGCAAACTAATTTTTTTGTTTTTCCAATTGCTTCAACTTTCTCTCTCGATACGCTCTTTGTCTATCAACGTTTCGTTTTCTTTGTTCTTCTTGTTCTTTTGTTGTCAATTCGCCTATCTTTTTTTTCGATTTTCTTTTTGTTAATCTATGTTTTTTTTTGTTCGTTCTTCTCTTTCTTCTGCCATCATTTTGCCATTTCGTACATTTTGATTTATTTGTTGTGCTGCAACTTGATTCCTTTGTTCTTCCAACTACTTCAACTTTCTCTCTCGATACACTCTTTGTCAATCAACGTTTCGTTTTCTTTGTTCCTCTCGTTCTTCTGCTGTCAATTCGTTTAAATTTCTTTTTCGATATTCTTTTTGTCGATTTGCGTTTCGTTTTCTTTGTTCTTCTAGTTATTCTTCTATCATTTCGTCCAACTTCCTTTTTCGAAATTATTTTTGTTCTTCTGCTTTTCATTCCAAATCTTCTTCTTGTTCTTTTGCTGTCACTGAAATCAATGCGTCCATACACTGAAATCAATGTGGCCACAGAATAAAATCTACACTGAAAAATATGCAGTAAAAAACCCCATACACTGAAATCTATGCATCCATACATTGAAATCAATGTGTCCACAGAATAACATCTACACTGAAAAATATGCAATAAAAAACCCCATACACTGAAATCTATGCATCCATACACTGAAATCAATGTGTCAACATAATAACATCTACAATGAAAAATATGCAATAAAAAGACCCAATACACTGAAATTAAACTCACTTTACATGATAATGAAATTCAATATATTTATGAAATTCTATATTTAAAAAAAGAGTAGGTGATGTGGGAGGATTGAACCTTGGACCTCACGCCCATTATCCCAACACCCTTACCACTATACCACATGTAATTCTTATTATATAATGTAAAGAACTTATATACTTATATATAAATATTAATATATATTTTAATTTAAATATAAATTTAAATTAAATGTTAATTTAAATTTAAATATAAATATAAATTCAATATAAATATTACACTAAATTTAATATAAAAATAATATATTTAATTTGAAACTTAATATATATTAAATATATTAAATTATATTAAATTTAATATAAAACACTTTTAAATTAATATATAAAAAATACACTATTATAAATAACTCATAACTAAAAATTACATCAATAATTTCTATTTTGAACAAATCAAAAGTCATCTTAACAAATATCATATCACCACTTACGTGGGAAAAACCATGTAATACTTCGGCGAAAACCTAAACTTTCATTGTTTTGGAATCTTACACTTATGAGCTGCAAGTTGTTTACAAATAATTTGAAATTATTCATTTTTCCATTTTTTTCGTTCTTTTTTCTTGTTACTCATTCTTATGAGACATGGATGCCTTCATCTCTTTATGTTCCATGAATACCTTTTAGTTTGCTGCCTTTCTTTCTTAATTCAAGAGTCAGAATATATTTCCATGAATAGATTTTAGTAAAAATATACAAAATTATATACATAGTAAAAATATTCTTTATTTTTATTTATTTTTAGGCATATGAATTATCTATTTATTTTTAGGCATATGAATTATCTAAATATAAGGAGTGCAGCATAATGGTTTAGTTACCAAATCTAACCTCTAAGATATAATCCTATAGCATACTTTGCATAAAAGGGAATAAAAGAGGAATGCCTTGAATTATATTTGACAATAAACACTTGTAAGTTTAATTTTCATAATGAAGAGAGAGCTGTAGATTCAAACGATCTTAATTAGATGTTCAACTGTGAGATACTTTACTGCCGGGACCTGCATAGTGGAATCACTACTAAAAAAAACCAAATACCATATAATAAAATCACTCCGTTGTTTAACTATTTTCTTGGAAACAAATGCCAAATACTAAAATCACTCACTACGATTTTAATCATTCTGGCTTTGTACAACTCTGCAATCAAATTTCAAGAAACGACAATGATAAAGGAAATGGAGGTAAAAACTTTCACAACATTAGAGGAGAGGTTAGAGGAGGTAAAAACTTTTAAAAATATAAATCACTGAAATATATGCACGCATATAAATACTATATTTCAATTTCAATTCAAAATTAAAATTAAATTTTATTTTGAATTGAAGTAAAGGGTTAAAGTCGGTCCTCGGAAAGGATTAAAGTGGGTCCTTCATATCTAATTAAAAATTTAATATAGAGTTTATATTATTTAAAACATTAAATTTAATTTTAAAATATATAATATTTTAAAATTAATGTTTTAATGTTTTAATATTTTGGTGCAGGAGCCTGGCGGAGAAGCAGAGTGGAAGGAGGACGGAGGAGGGAGGAGGATGCAGCGTGGAGGGAGGAGGGAGGAGCTTGGTGTGGACGAGGGTGCAGCGTGGAGGGAGGAGGGAGGAGCTAGGCTTGGAGGAGCGTGGAGGGAGGAGCTGGGTGTGGAGGAGGGTACAGCATGGAGGGAGGATGGAGGAGTTGGGAGGGAAGAGGGTGTAGCGTGGGCATGGAGGAGTAGCGTGGAAGGAGGACGTAGGAGGGAGGAGCTGGACGTGGAGGAGGGTGAAGCGTGGAGGGAGGACGGAGGAGTTGGGATGGAGGAGGGTGCAGCGTGGAGGGAGGATGGAGGAGCTGGGCTGTGGAGGGATGCTAAGCGTGGAGGAGGGAGGAGCAAGGAGCTGGGCTGCGGAGGGATGCTAAGCGTGGAGGAGGGAGGAGCAAGGAGCTGGGCTGCGGAGGGATGCTGAGCGTGGAGAAGCGTGGAGGGCTGCACAGGTATGGCAGGAGGGCTGCGGAGCGTGGAGGGAAGACGGAAGAGCTGGGAGCTTGTTTGAATTTAAATTTCAATTAAAAATTTAATATAAAAATTGAATTTCAATTTTAAGTGTATACCTTGCAGGTAGTTGGGATCAGGTTTGAATCTCTAATCCACACACGCCATAGTTCAAAATTGTTCAAGGTTTGGTTGTTTGAATTCATGACTAATGGTTATATAAAAGGAATTGTGTAAATATAAAATAACCTTCTGCGATATTTTTCGACCTCCAATAGGTTTGACTTGTTCTACCTGTTTTCACTTCTCACTTATCCCCGGTCGACCTTGTTAAGCATCTCGAGTGTCGTTCGACCTAATTTTCATTCAACACAATTTTTTTTTTACTTCTCCAAAAACTTGAGTTTGAAAACAAATAAGGATGAATAGATGCTTAATGAAAATAATCATTTATATGTCTAGACAGATAGGATCCAAATCCTAGGCTCTATCAAGGGCTGAGAGGGATCAAATCTCCCAAGGTGCAAATCTCTCCTTTAAAAGCTCCTTGAGTGCAATACTTGAGTAAAGTTTTGCACCTTGGGAGATTTGATCCATCTCGGCACTTGATAGAGCCTAGGATTTGGATCTAGGCTGGTTTCAGTCATGGGCGGTGATGCAAAACTGGAGTTTGATCAGCATTGTAAGGAACAGGTTAAGTTGAAAACACAGATGCATTTACGAGGATTATCATAATGTAAGTAATAAGTTTTAAGGATTGAGTAAATTGTTAAACTAAAAAATAGAGACTATTCACCTAACTTTTTCTCCAATTCTCTTTTTGTTGATATACGTTTTGTTTTGTTTGTTCTCCTTCTTTTGTTGGCATTTCGTCATTTCGTACATTTTGATTTATTTGTTGTTCTGCAAACTGATTTTTTTGTTCTTCCAATTGCTTCAACTTTCTCTCTCGATACGCTCTTTGTCTATCAACGTTTCTTTTTCTTTGTTCTTCTTGTTCTTTTGCTGTCAATTCGCCTATCTTTTTTTCGATTTTCTTTTTGTTGATCTATGTTTTGTTTTGTTCGTTCTTCTCCTTCTTCTGCTGTCATTTCGCCATTTCATACATTTTGATTTATTTGTTGTGCTGCAACTTGATTCCTTTGTTCTTTCAATTGCTTCAACTTTCTCTCTCGATACACTCTTTGTTGATCAACGTTTCGTTTTCTTTGTTCCTCTCGTTCTTCTGTTGTCAATTCGTTTAACTTTCTTTTTCGATATTCTTCTTGTCGATCTGCATTTCATTTTCTTTGTTATTCTAGTTCTTCTTCTATCATTTCGTCCAACTTCCTTTTTCGAAATTCTTTTTTTTCTTCTGCTTTTCGTTCCAAATCTTATTCTTGTTCTTTTGTTGTCACTGAAATCAATGCATCCATACACTGAAATCAACGTGTCCACAAAATAACATCTACACTGAAAAATATGTAGTAAAAAACCCCATACACTGAAATCAACATGTCCACAGAATAACATCTACACTGAAAAATATGCAATAAAAACCCCCATACACTGAAATCTATGCATCCATACACTGAAACCAATGCATCAACAGAATAACATCTACACTAAAAAATATGCAATAAAACACTCAGATTTTCCATGGTATATCTATTAAGCCCTAATTTATGGCACATTACTTTGCTATTGCTATATTATTCTTTTCATCATTAGTTAGCTAGGACTTTTAATTGTAATTGCATCTTTTGTGTCTTATATATACCAATGAGAAGTAGTTTTACAAATCATCTTATCTTGTGCAATTGATATATGTTAAAATGAGTTTTTCCCCTTATGCATGCTTCTTATTCAGTCACTATATATGTTTCTCAAGTTCAAGGTTTGGAATTATACATTTATTCTAATTTTGTCCTATTTTGGATGTTTGTTCGATAAAATTCCATATCAAAGAAGAAAATCCTTGGGTTTTTCCCCTTCTAACGAGTTATATTAGTATTTTCACTACAAAGTATTTTGGGGGAATTTTTAGATTATAGAGAGGAGATGGCGAAGTAGATTGGGTGAAAATTTCATATTATTTTTCAATATTCATTTGGAGTTGTAGCATGTGGAAGTTAGGGATTTTAACAAGTCCTAAAACTAATATCAAACAAGTGTTTCGAAAAAAATATCTAAAGCTAGAAAGATCCAAATAAATTTCCATCCACTTCATTTGAAATAATATAGAGTGGGATGTTTTAATCCAATTTTTATACGTGGAAGTGAAGTATGGATGAAGTGGGAATTTGTACAACTTTTCTCTCCTAGAATAGGTGAAAAAGGAAATTTTTGGTAATAAAAGTATAACATTCTATTGAAAGATTCAATTTGAATTAGACTAGTGGGAGCTTGAATATATTATATCAAAGTGTATCCTGTAAAAATATTAGCAATGGAGTATAACAATTGGAAAAGTTGTATAATGTTGAAGTTTGGCATATAGGGAAAACCCCAAATAAGGGAATTTTCTTGGACTCAAGAAGAAAACAAATATTTTGAAAAAATTAAGAAGGTTATGTATAGAACTCTTTTCCTAGCCATGCTTGAGTTCAATAAAAACTTTATTAAGGAGTGTGATGTCTTGAGGCATGGAATTGATGTATATTTAATGCAAGGAGTAGGCCCATTTCCTTTGAAAGTTGTTAACTGAAATGAAAAAAATAACATAATCAACCCTCATAAGGAAATGTTCACAATTTTTTCCAAATAAAAAAACCATGTTTGGTCTATTCAATATAATAGAACTATTAAAGTAGTGAGTACATAACATACCACCAAGGATAATTTTGTTTCCACTTGAGTTGAAGGGATTATATTTATCCCAAACCAAAAACAAACTATAATCACCCCCTAGAAAGTAAAAAAATATGATATGGTAAAATTGACAAAGTGAAACTGGAGAAAAAACGTATCCTATGGACGTACAAAAACCTCCACTTCAGGACATAAGATAGGGTCTTTTGATTTCTCAGTTACGCTGCCGAAGTTTGAGATATCAGATGAGAATTAACCAAAGGATTTGAATACTAACACTTACCACCACCACCAAGATGGCTCAAGCCATCAACAGAACCAACCAAAACTACATACAAAGGAAGGAAAGCAACTAGATCTGAAAATGATTGAAAGGGGTAAGCCTCACTTGCATCATCCACATCATTGTGTTGGAATATTCTGACAATCTCATCTTTCTTTTTCACTATTTGCATGCATCCATGCATTCGATGCACCACTCCATGCATCCATGCATTGGTAGTTGATTCTCCTAGAACCAGAGTCCTTAATTTAGTCCCCTTAGAGCTTACTTTTGGTCATCATTATCCCTCTTATATACTTAGAACGCCTTGGTGACATCATTCAATTCCAAAAGGTTCCCCCATGCATGATTTTAGGAGTTATCAGAGTTAGTTCCATGATTTAGGGCACCTTGCCCCCTTGATTTCCTAGTTAACTAATTTTTACACCTAGTTTCACTGCTACTAAGAGTAGGAGCACCTATTTTGACCACTACAAGTCAGTATTTAACCCCCTTGGAGTCCTATCCCCTAATGTATTTCCCCAATGACTCAGGCATGTGCTATTCCACCTCAGTTGACTAGCCATTCATCATCGGTGGCCATCAGACCTTATCATGAGATGGTTGCAATCCAAACTATGCCTGCCACATGTGTTGATTTCCAAAATGCCTCTTTAGGTTGAAATGAATTTATCCTTTGAATATGTATTATAAATGTACACCTAATATTGAATAATAATGTAATGGAATTTTTTCCAATTGTTCTTCATTCTCTTATGTCGTAACACAATTTTTTCTTCTCTATTTTTCATGCTCAAATCTTTTGATCTCTATTAGAATTAGTGTGAATTTTATCTTTGTCTCTAGATCTATGTGAGAATCTCACAACATCTCACACATATTTTGAAGAAGGATATACAACAGTAGGAGAACCAAAAAAATATTTATATGGATGTGTGATTGAAAAATCCCGAAAAGAGGTAAGGGAAGGTGTTACCTCATGTACACTCCATGAATACTGAACAAGGTGAAAGGTATATTCACGTGACTAACAGAACTTGCTTACACTTGAACCATCGACATATCACCAATGCTACACACCAAAAATCCCATAGCTATTAACTCATCAAAAAACCCCGATTCATCCACTGAAAAAATCCCCATAGTCTGTAACATACCCTTTAAGCTGGAAAACATTTTATGTTTAGAAATATTATGATAACTTTTATTGTAAAGTTTGTATTGGACAGGTGTCCAAGGATGACTGTAATTTGCACAATATATTATTATTTAATAAATAAAATAGGAGACAAACACCTAAGAGGACTGTTGAAAGAGTGGTTATTGATCCACTAGGTGGAATGGAATTTGCGGTAGAAGGAAATGGACAAGTGGCAGCATCATGATGCACCTAACTAACTGTTGGTATGGGACAACTTCCTTGAAATGTGGTCATAGTGCCCTGAAAGATGGGACTAGAGCTTGAGGCTCATTTATTCAAAACTGACCACTAAAAGACCTAGGCAGTCTATATAATAGCCATCAAATTATGAACTAAGGTTCATCACTTTTCCTGACGAGAAAATTTACCTTGGGGTTTTGCTATGTTGCACCCAAGAGATTTGACGAGGGGATATGCTGTTGTTGATCATGTTGTGAGTTTGCCAAACTCTTATTGAGTTTAGGAGTTTGATGCTGAGTGGAGAAGGCATTTTTTAGGAGGTTGATACCAAGTGGAGAAGGTATTTTTGATTGCCTTGCTTCTACACAGATTCCACCCACTTACTGGATTAGTAATCAGGCTCGGGGGTTCACTACAAGTCAGCAAGTTGAGCCGCTTCTTCTGAAGCAGGTTGGGACGAATAGGCCTCCTTGGGTGTTTGTTGTCCCTATCGCCAGTTACAGGTTCTATTATCTTATCTAATTTATTTCAAAGTCCTATTATCTACTTTGTTTATTTACAGTTCTGTTCTCTTTAACTTTCACTGTTTATTTAATAAATTTATTTCAATTCCTGTGCAAATTAATAATTCTGTATGAATAAGAAGTGATTGAGTAAAATAGTTTTTGTATTTTTCCCCATGCAAAAAGGAACATCATCGTACTCTAGTACAGAAACAGATTAATATAGATAAGATAAGATAGGCATACTGCCATGGTGATGATTGCATCATTTTATATGTTCTGTAAATTATCTGTTAATATTTTAGTACTATTTACTACATTCTTTTACTTATAGTACTATTCTTATTTTCATTCTTTTCATGAGAACAAGTAAATCTATTTCTTTTCAAATAACATTTTTTTTTAACAGAAACAGGGGAAAGATATATATAGATAAAGGTTGTGCACAGCCATTCATTACAAAAACAGAAGCTAGCACTCTGCATCTGCTAGAGGAAAATTGTAGAGATTGATAGAGTTTTTGTCACTAAGTTCTTTACATCCTGACTTCCTATAGATTCTGTTCATGCTGTTGGGATAAACCCTTACAAATTGTTTACATAAAATTAGGCAAAAAAACATTCAGCGTATGAGAAACTAAGAGAACCTGCAGATTGGAGGATATTCCAAAAAGGGTGAAGAGAGTGTCATTAATTGAAGTTCTGCTGCTGAACTGAGGCCGCATCCATCATCTCCTGGTTTACCGTTGGGGCTTCCTGCACAATGTTGTAATGAGTTTTGCATACAAAAACTGAGGTATCTTCTTTAATACTATCAACTTTTCCCATTAGCTCGATGATGTTTCGGTCCATGTCTTCCATGCGTGACTCCAGGCAAGAGAGACGGGAGTGAATGTACCTATCTTCCATGGCCAATTCCTCAATTTGGTTCGTAGTGGTGTAGACAGCAGAATACATCCTAGAAAGGTAGGTTTTAATTTCCGAGGAGAGCTAGCTTAACGTGGCTATGGCCTGTCTAACCCCTTCCATGATGCGTGCAGATCAGGGAGAAACGAATTCAAACAGCGTGAGAGCAAGCTGCTGGGCGGTGATGCAGAGCTGTTGCAGAGCCGGAGTGAGAGCAGGGTGGGTAAGACACTCCATCCTTTGGGATATGAAACCAATGAACGCTTGGAGCCTTAAATGATCAAGCGTGAAAACTATATGAGCCATGTGGAGGGCACGTGGGTGGAGGTGTGTCAGCCAAGCCAAGGCATGCCGAGATCGAGTTCTCAAGTGGTGGAGAGAGCCACCTTTTAAAGAAATGCTCCATGTTTGAAAACCCATAAACAAATGGATCATTAGGGTATAAAAATATGTTTTAAAACATTGTTATGAGAGGCTTGCCCCTTTTGCATTGTGACACCAACATTTTCCAATTTGTTCGCTATGGGATTTAGGTCTCTAAGCACATGGAAAAAGAGAGTATTAATAGGGAGCTCGAGACTCTTAATTATTTTCTGAAATCTTTGACTTTTGGATCATTTGTGGGAGTTACAATTGCGCATAGCTTGAATTATATGCTTGGAATCCCTGAATACCTGTAGATGTTCCATGTTGAAGGTGAAAACAATTTCAAGAGAGTGATACAAGGCCAACCATTTGGCTTGATTATTGGTGCTGATACCTAGTTCCCAAGAGAAGTCTGCGAATTTATTTCCTCCAGGATAAAAAACTATCCCCCCCGCACCTACCACCCTCGGGTTCCCTTTATAGGCCCCGTCAAAGAAGATTGTGAATCTTGCTTGATTGTTCCACCATTTTTCGAAGGACTATTTTTCTTTCCTTATCTCCCACTCATGGCAGGCTGTAGGACTTTTGGACTGAACAGAACTCACCTTTGTGAACATTTGGCACCATTGAAATTCATTCCAGTTTAAAGCTTCCTGAGAATGTAAAGCTATTCCCCTAGTGTTCAGAGATTCAGAGATAAAGGTTATTGCTTTATTTGTTGTTCTCATCGCTGCACTCTTTTTATCTTCAAAAACTCTTTTGTTTCTTTCCAACCATATCTACCAGCATATGTTCATCGGGAGGAGCTTCCAAATTCTTGTTAAAGTAGGATTGTTCTTTCGACCTCCCTGAATTCTATTGTTCCAGACATCCATCAACTGCTGCATTTGTTTAGGAATTGTAGAGGAGTTTGCAAGGGGGCCAAGAACCAAATTCCAAACCTGTTTAGCGAAAATGCACTCTAGGAATAAATGTTGTGCACTCTCTTCGGTGTTTTGACACAGGTGGCATCTAGAAGGACCTTCAATTCCTCGAAGCTTGAGATTGTCTGCTGTTAGCTGCTTGTTGTGAGCTAGGATCCAAAAGAAATAGTTTATTTTTGGAATGTTGTCCCTGTTCCAAACTTTCTTCCATCTTGTTTGGACAGGGTTATTGTTTCTAGTGAGAAGTTCGTAGCCAGCTTTGATGGAGTAATTTCCTGCTTTTCCCCATCCTCTGATGTCTTTGGCTCTGATGCTTATTAGAGATTTCCCATGCAAATATTGTAGAAAGACTTTATAGTTTTCTGCTAAGTTGCCTCGAGGGTCCATATTCTTCCAATTTTTCCATTTTCCTGAGGATGACCAATTGACCAAATCCGCCAACTTCTGAATCCCTGCTTCTTGGAGCCAGATTTTGACATTTTGGATTTCTTGTATTTCTCCAATAGGTTGTTCTCCATTAATGCTATCCGTCCATAGATTGATTTTATTCCCGTTACCAGGAATCCAATACATATTGTCTTTTACCATCCTTGTAGAAGAAAGCATAAGCCTCCAAATGGTTGTTCCTGTTTTCTCCTTCATATTATTTAAACATCTCTGTCTCGATCCTCTAGTGTATTTTTTCCTTATTGCCTCCTTCTACCATTCTTTTTCACCTGATATCATTCTCCAAACAATTTTTGCACCCAAGGCTTTGCTCATTGTTGTTGGATCACTAATACCCAGTCCTCCTTTTTTTCAACTTTCCTTGATAATATTCCAATTAACAAGGTGGAATTTCTTGCCTTGATTTTTCCCCCCCGCCAAAGGAATTTTCTGATCTCCAGACAGATTGCATTCGTAACCTTTTAGGGGGCCAAAAGAATGGCACCGATGAAAATGGGGATAGAGGAGATGACAGCTTTGATCAAAGTCACTCTGCCGGCCAAGTTAAGCCAACGAGTTCCCCAAGAATTGATTTTACTCTTGATTTTTTCCAAGATAGGCTTCCAGGAGGAGGAGGAGATGCTTTTATGGGTGATGGGAATGCCCAAATACTTGAAGGATGTCCAATCAAAATAGGGTTTAAAATCAAGAGTAAGAGTTATAGTTCTGAGTAGAAGGTTTCCACAGTTCCAGCTATAGATATTACACTTTTGACTATTTGTTTTGCCCCCAGAGGCTTGGAGGAAAAGGTCAAGGATTAATTTGAATCTGGAGGAAATGATGAGAGAGGCACTACCTAACAAGATGGTAGCATCAGCAAACTGAGCATGATTAATAGGAGAAACATTTTTTTGCTATGACAATACCTGGGAGGGAGCCATTCATTTGCACACTGTTGAGTTTCTTGCTCAAGGAGTCCGCCATGATGACATAAAGACTCGGAGAGAAGGGACATCCTTTCCTCAACCCTTGGGACAGTTGAAAAAAGGAGGAGGGTCTACCATTTACTAAGGGGGCAATCCATGGATATCCAATGCAAGCCTTGATCCATCCTATAAAATCTTTTTCAAAACCAAATTTTGCCATAACTGTGAAAAGAAATTCATGCCTTACTCTATCGAAAGCATTTGCCATATCTAGTTTTATAACCATACCTGAATCTTTCCTCTGAACGCTTGAGTGTATTGCTTCTTGAACAAGAAGAATGTTGTCGTAGATTTGTCGTTCAGCCAAGAAGCCTCCTTGATTTGGGGATATGATTTTGGGAAGTAGTCCCTTGATTCTGTTAGCAATGATTTTGGTGAGGATTTTGTAGGAAGAATTACAGAGGGAGATAGGGCAGAATCTTCCTATAGAGTGAGGGTTTTTTTCGTTGGGAATAAGAGCAATGAAAGTGGAGTTGGTGGCCCCTCCAATTCTTTCTCTTTTCCTTGTCCAATTAAGCATTCTGATAAGATATTTTTTAAGCCAGTACCAAAATTTTCTATAAAAGTGAATGGAGAATCCGTCCGGGCCGGGGGCCTTTTCTGGATGAAGTGACCAAACTACTTTTTTAACTTCTTCTTCAGTTATCTGATCCATTAGTCTCTTGTTGTCTGCTTCTGTGATGAGGTTGGGGATTTCCGTACTCATTTGGTCCAGATCTTCTTTGGGAACGTCCTCATTCTCATTATATAAACTCTCAAAATGGGCTTTGGCTTCTTGGAGAATGACATCCCGCCCCTCTATTTTTTGGCCATCCTCCCTTGTGAGACTCACGATGTTATTTTTCCTGTATCTCTCCTTGCATTGAGCATGGAAAAATTTAGTGTTCCTGTCTCCTGCCTTTAGCTAGAGACATCTTGATCTGAGTCTCCATTCTTCCTCATCTCTTCTAGCTATGTTCAGAATTTTTTCATCAAGATCTTTTTTGTCTCTAAGCATTTCCATCGTAACTGCAGTCTGCTCCATTATGTTTTGATGATGTTCCAGCTCCTTTTGAAGTTTCTCAAGCTCTTCACCAGGCTTCGTATTGGTTTGTTTTGCCCAATTTTTCAGCGTTTTTTTAACATTCTTAAGTTTGGTCTCTGAGATCTATCCTGGAGACCCGGGAATAAACTGTTTCCAAATCGATATCACTTCATCCAAGCAGCTTTGGTTTTCAAGCCAAGCCGGGTTGAACCTGAAGGGAAGGGGACCCAAGTTTTCAGGCAAGGAGAAGGAGAGGGAGATGGGCCTATGGTCCGAGGTGGCTGAGGCTAGAATCTTAGAGTCAGGGAGTTTGGGGTTGGAGAGAAAAGAGGACCTAATTAGAAACTGATCTAATCTAGCAGCAATATGGCTAGGGCCAATCCTCTTGTTATTCCAGGTGAAGACACCTTGCTTGGGATTGATATCAATAAGATTCCAATTAGACATTAAATCTTCCATTCTTTCTCCATAAGGGTCTCTGATTTTTGACCCCCCTTTCCTCTCAACCACTAAAATAGTGACATTGAAGTCTCCTACAAGTATGCAAGGAAGATTTGCCAAGTTGTGGCGGAGGTCTATTAATTGATTCCAAAACTGTTCCTTTTGGCCATACATGGTCGGCCCGTATATGTTTCCAACCTAGAACCTGTCATTGCTTGAAATATCTTCAATCTCAATGAAAATCCAATGCCGATTTATTTTAGAGGAATGGAATTTATACTTACCTTCATCCCAAATAGATATTAGTCCTCCGGAAGCTCCTAATGCATTAACAACTATTCCTTCTCCATTGGGCCAAACATGCTTCATGGTATTGATATTGTCCCCCTCTTGCATTTTAGTCTCCTAGATTGTGAGGATTGATATATTCTCCATTTTTTAAAATCTTTATATTGCTTCTTCTTTTTGCTTTCCACCTAATCCTCTAGAATTCCAGGAGACTATTTTCATTATTTTTTGATTGAAAGAGGACCTGCTCTGTCCTTTCTTTCCTCCTGAGGCTGCTTTCCACTAGATATTATTCTTACATGCTGGTCCAGACTGGTTTGCTTACCCGCCGCCCTTTCTTTGGCTGCTTCTTGTTCTCTTAGTGTTTTGTTGAGTCTTATTCCTCTTTTGACAAGGGGTTCTTGCTCATCTTCTTTGCTATCTGAAGTTTCTTCTTCAAATAATTTTGCTTTGGCTCTTGTTACTGATCCTCCCAATTTTAGAGATGCCTCTATTCCATCAGCTGCGTGTTGATAGGTGGGAAAACTCTGGTTCTCATCCTCTATATTGTTTTGAATCTAATCTCCTTGATGTTCCTTTGATTGTTTTTCTTTCTCCTGTTCTTCTTCATCTTTCTCGATGCTCAGGATCTGAAACTTGTTGGGGTTCTCTTTATTTTTGGGTGGAGATTTAGCCACTGTACTTGTATTGTTCTTCCCCCCTTTTTGCCTTGAGACCTCGTTCCATTCTCCTCCTTGAGTCTCTTCTGCTTCTAGGGTTTTCCTCTTGGGACATAACCTCGCGGAGTGCCCGTATTCATGGCAGAATTTGCATTTAAAAGGTATCTGCTCATAGTCGATAGTTTGTCTATGGCTCCATCCTTCCATTGCCAAGTCTATAGCTTCTAGGAGGCCCTTTTCCAGATCAACCTCAACACAAATTCTTGCACATGAGAACATTGGGGGTTTTGGCTCCGATTTATCAATGTATTTTCCTAGTGAGTTGCCAATAGCTCATAGGTCTTCATCATTCCAACAATGAAGGGGAAGATGCGGCAACTTAACCCAGACAGGGGCTGCTGTTGGAATGTCCTTTTCTAGTTCAAAGGAGAGATCCAATTTATTAAGATACATTCCTCTTGGACCCATAAAATACTGCCCATTTCTGAAGATCAGGTCTCGGTCCTCCTTTTTTTCGAAGTAAAAAACAAAGAAACCTTTTCCACAAAACATTTGTTGGACTTCTCCTTGAATTAGAGGGCGCCAGTTTTTGTTGAGCCAAGTTTCAATGGAGCGAGGGGAAGGCCAAAGACCCATAAAATGTCCTACCAGTCCCTTTTCTGCTAGGGAAACAACATTGCATTTCAAGGTTGTTGATGATAACTTAACTTTTGGAACATCTATTTTTTTAACATTCTTGGAGTCAGATGGAGCTGTGACCTTCGACAAAGCAGGTTGTGAAGCAACAAGCGCCCTGAAGAGATTAGAGATGAGGGGGTGAGCTTCATCTGGACCATTGCGACCAGGATCTGGCGGCGGCTCCATTAGAGCAGACGCACCAACAAAACCCTAACAAAACCATGTATCCAACGCTCAAATTCTTGAGCAGGTAGGTATTTAACAATATAGAGAATTATCCATTGGAATTCTAAGCAAAGAAACAAACGAGATTTGAACCTAGGTGGGGAAGGTGACAATCATTCCTCTTTCAAATAACATTAGTTATAATAAATATCGAAATTATTTCTGTTCTATAGGATACAATTTCCACCTATGTATGCTCATAGATTTCTGTTTCATTTTATTTTACTAACATATCAAACATAGTTGTATAATCATTCCCCATAGTTAGTACATGGCTATTTTACTTTTGCTAAACATTACACAGTTATCAAACATTAACGATTCTCTGCACAAAATTGTCTACTCTATATTATCAAATTTATAAACAGAAACAAAACATTATCAATGCACACATATCACTATATATTCTCTCACTCGATTCTAAATTTAAAGTCTATTGTTTTACAAGTACATAGTAGCAGAACAGTTTTCCATAATTGCATACAAGCTACATTTTTATTTCTAAAACCCTAGTTTTTAATTTCAACAGACAAAACACTCATACCCATGGTATGTATTGAGTTGAAATCATAAGGGCAAAACGAAGCCCTTAACATTATAATACAAATCAACAAATTACTTAGGCTGAAGCCTCAACCCTTTTTGTTAAGAAGAATCATTAATCCTATCTTTTATCCTTTACATCGCATTGAACTCGTTTCCATCTTTTAAATTTATTAATCCATGATTTCTCAGAGCTAGTTATTAAAAACATCGTTACACAGGTTTGACTTACGGGCTATGCCATTCATTGACTAAACAAAATATTAAATAGCAATATGGTTTGGGAAACAATTCTTATATTAAAACTTGATAGAGTTTAAAAACCCTCATTTAGCAGAGGTACATTGTCCAGGATAATAACTTAAACCGAAACCTGTTTAGTAACACTAACAAGCTTCTACATCAACTCTACGATTCGAGAAGTGTTTTAACACAGGGGTAATAAAACCTAGTTTTTTATAAATCTCTATGGCGATATTCAAAACATAACGGATATCAAAGAGAAACGATAGTAACAGGTATCCAAAATATTAGCTATAAACTACGTTTTTGTATTTATATCAAATCCAAATATAGAAGCCTATCAAAATTACAAAGTTCAACATCCATATTATATTTTGGACGAAACACAGTTGTTGTTCATGGGCTAAGCCCCAAGACGAAGAAACAAGGACATCTACAGCATGTAGAATTTACAATATTCTTTCATATTGAAGGCTTGACAGAGTTGAAACCCTTGATGATAGATACATTTTAAAACCTAAAATTTATTCCAATGACCACGAAATGGTTCTTTATCTCAATGACCATTCTGAAGGAGAACCTACAAAAGGTATTGCCACCGGGCTTACCAGTTGAACGAGACCACCATTGCCATCGATCTTAAAATTCCATCAACTCTACAACTATGGCAACACCTGCCACAAAGACTGCAAAAGGTTATGACATTTTCCCAGATGAATAATATTACAATGACCAGCTATAGCTTAAATGATAGAATACATAAAAGCATTGAAAGATTACCTTGCAAGGGCAAAATGATTGTTGGGCGACGCTCCAATATCCAAGTTGATACATCAAAGGCAACCTTTAAATTCCACAACTCAGCCCTCGAGTTTAGATACAGTGTTATAACCCTAACTTGTCACATAACGAAAGCCAGAGGCTTCGTCACCTATATCTTTCGATGAGCCATATAATTTTATACAACCTTTCACCATTAAAACGGAGAGAACACAGTTGCAGAAGACACCAAAGAGATTCGATCTGAGATCAAACCCTATAAAATAGTAGCCTGTCAGCCTCTCCTTCCCGAAAATAAAACTCCAATTGATTGTGAAATCAACAAACACCAAGGTATGGAGAGTGCCTTAGGGTTCAAAATATCCAAAATCGATACAACTTAGATCAACGGTTGAGAGATTTCCAGCCAAGATGTGCTAGTATTCAATTGGAGTTACAGTCACCTAACCATTAATTGTTGTATTAATTAACAAGTCCCGATGGACTTCCATATCATCACAAAGAAGCTCACAGCTCGGCAAGACACAGTAGTGTCTACCACTTCTTCACATGGAGCCAAACCAATGTGGATGCTAACCAGACATTCCACATTACCACAATGAGTTTCCCATTAAATGTTGGATCTGATCGTATCCCTTGACAGGCCATCACCCGCAAACCGTAGTTATTCTCATGTATGCATTGAAGTTATCAAATAGACAGACCTCGGTTATTGTTACCACGTAGTGCATTATAGTTGTATAGATTTAGACCATAGGTTTTATGCATAAACATTCCCATTGCATTCGCATAACATTATATACATATTGCAAACACGATATACTATAGTTCCCAAACTATATGTAGAATTTCGTATAACCATACTATATTTATGTTATGACTTATGCATTTCAATGCTAAGTCCCCAAACTGCTTAGGGCGCACATAGTTGAAGTTTAAATAATGAAATATATTTGGTATAGTATGCATATAGGGTTATTGGAGTGCTAAGTATCTATTTATGACTAGGCATTGTGACCTTAACAAAGTCATCCCATAGAATTATTATAACAAATCATTATGAGTCATCTCTTCATTTCAAACTATTATCTTGTCTATATAGAGATCTAGTCCAAAAGTATTTTAGAGTACATATGGTTAAGTATGGAGAAATTATCTTATAAGTTCTAGAAAATCATTGTTATCACAACCCCTTTTGTTATAGTAATGCTATCATTACTATACAAATTGCAATTTTGATAACATTATCCCATGCTTGTCGTAAGCAAATAAATTGTAGAATCTTACATGATGATCATTGATTTTAGCGTAATTATATCGGAAAATAGCTCTAGATATACTCACGAGTGTTAGGATAAGAATTATTACAGATTGATAAAGATAAAAAAAATTTGCATACCTTCGACATCTTCCTGCATGGCAGCTTATACAATTATCTTAAAACAGAAATGACTAGCCATAGCTTACAACTTGTCTTGAAATACTGGTATTACTCTTTTACCTTACCTACAGATCTGCAAAGAAAGAATCCAATGCTTTAGATATCAAAGCTAAGTAAACCGAAGGGCACCCTGTAGGAACCCCTTTATAAATATGCAAACAATTTATCAGTGTTGTTATAAGACCTTCACACATATCGAAATAAACATTGTTCTGTCGCATCTCAAATATAATCAAGTATCTTTTATGTTTAAAAATAAATACGACAATTTATGAAGTAGTTATCATCTAAATTATTATTGCTACAGTTAGCATTTATCTTGTAAAATAGGCTATATCAATTTTTCTTTTTTATTTTGCGATTTTTGGGATGTTACATAGTCATTAATAGAGGATAAAAGGAATCCGCTCCTACGAGAGACATCCCAACTTCATGGTGTAATAAGCATTCAACAAAGGGATATTGTGAGAGATGGTTTGTGATAGGTCTCCCAACCCAACGACCACAAACAAATTCATCCCAAGGATATTCATAACTAATATGGATTACTTCTTAGAAAAACGCTCTTTCTCATATTCAAGAGGAACCACAAAAAAACATGGAGTGACCGGACTAACCCAAATAGAATAATCGACACCAAACACCTCCTGAGAAGCAAAAATTACACCCACCTCCCTCTTATAAACAACCAAAGGTGCTAGGAGATTCCAAACCGAAACATTCATTTTCTTCTTGTAGGAGACCCTTATAGGGAAATCCCACAAAATATGTCCCATAGAATAATAAAAATGACAATGAAAGAGAATTGATTCATAGTCGAGGTAAACAAACCACAAAAACCCCCAGACTTCAAGTAGATAAAGTATGGAAGACCTCAATTAGTCTGTGTGAGAACAAGAATCTGAGATACACCATCTGTGTCAAGGGTATCCAGAGAAGCCATATGAAAATCACTAATGGAATGACCAATGGAACATAAAACCTTAACATAGATAAAGTGAGGAGGAAGGACCTCTATACAAACTTGTAAGAGATGCAAGTCAAAGAAGGCCACTGAAGACTTTAATTTCTGTGTCCAAGTAACATAGACCAAACCTACATCCTCAAAACACTAGGGCCCCTTGTGCAAGACCAAATATTGATCCATCAAACTCTCAAATATGAAAGAGAAAAACCCTCAATTCAAAGGATATATTCTTACTCTAAGAGACAAGAAACCTAATAACTCATCCATCAAGTTCCCCATGCTTGTAATATGGGGTTTTCAACCACACGAATAGTCGTATAAACACTTATCACACAACAACTCAATGCCCTCCAAAATCTAGTCAAAAGGAAGTTCAATTGTCTTGCCTCCATTTCTAACCTAAAAAAAATGTTTAATGGATCACACTGAGCTAAACATACTAGAAGATCCACCATATCCCTTCAATCATCTCCAATCACCACTAGCCTCCACAATGAAATCTCCAAGAGCCACACCAGAAACCCTATCCCACTCATCCTTGATTCTATCGACCCTCATCACCCTCTCTTGAAGGAAATGTTGACCATACTACATGTAATTAACCAATGGCACCCTTACCTAATAGGAATATAATTCAAGGTAAAAATATATGACAATTATAGTCTAAAATACTTCTTGGAACAACGACTATCTTGAGAAGAGTAACTAAAATGTGTTACAAAGATGTTAGTTTATGACTTTGAAATTATATCCAAAAAACATAAATATAATTTGTTGGCATATGAACTTTCAAGGAAATAAGAATACACAGAGGGATTACTTTTTGTTATTTTCATTCTACACGTTGAATAGGTGGAATAAGCAAGGATAGAATGGAAATAAGATCAAAAGTCATGGAACCTTGTTTAATAATCACAATATGACCTTAGTGCATCAATAAATTTTTGGGGAAGAATCATTAATTTTAGTATTAGGATCACCTATATTTATGTGATAAACATAATATCCTTTTGGAATTATAGATTTCTTTTATAGTATACATTTAGGGTTTCTAAATACTTACTAAAAGATAAAGAAGATTTTTTCCTCAAAAGGCCATTAAAATGATGTTCAAAATTTTGTGGTGGAATGTTTGGTTTTACAATAGTACAAAGGAAAGCCTAGTTAGGACCTTGGGTATTCCAAAACCATTATCCATACCAAGTCAATGTTTTCCAATGGAGCTTATCATATGTCTATATAAGTTTGAAGAAATTAATGTCAAAATGGTGGTGGTTGATTAGCTCACAAAGTGTGCGCATTTTACCTCTATTTATTGTCCTTTTAAAGAAAGTACAATAGAGACAATATTCATGGATATAGTTCAGAAGCTACATGAAACCCCATGATTATAATAAGTGATAGAGGTATATTTTTACTAATTTTTCAAATAAAATATTTTCTTGTTTGGACATGTGATTGGTTCATCGCTTATCTTACCATTCCTCAATCCAACATGGGTAGACTAATATTGTGATTAAATGTCTAGAAGGTTACCTTCATTGCTTTGCATATGATAAATAGACATAATGGGTGAAGCATTTACCCTTGGCATAATGGTGGTACAACGCTTCCATACTTCATAAAAAATTTCCCCATGTATGGAACTTTATGGTTATCATCATCCATCCATCACATCACCCTTGAGACAGAAACCAAGGATTCGAGTAGTGGAGGATCACATAAAGCACAAACAATAGGTTCTCCAACAATTGAATGATAACTTAACTATATCACAAAATAGGATGAAACAACAAGCACATCAACATAGTAGTAAAATGATTAAATTTATAGAAGGTTATCTTCATTGATTTGCATATGATACATAACATAATGTGTCAAGCATTTAACCTTGGCATAATGGTGGTACAACACTTCCTTCGATACTTCATAAAAAAATGTTCCCATGTATGCCACTTTATGGGTATCATCATCCATCCATCGTATCACCTTTTAGACATAAATCAAAGATTCGAGTAGTGGAGGATCATAAAGCATCAACAATAGGTTCTTCAACAATTGAACGACAACTTGGCTATATGCCAAAATACAGTGAAACAGAAAGTATATCAAGATCGTAGTGAAAGGAACCTTGAAGTGGGGGATTGCATATTTTTGAGTTTATAACCATATAGATAATTTTTACTCAAGAAACAAAAGAAGGACAATAAATTATCAACTTGAGTACCATGGTCCCTATAAGGTTTTTCTAAGGATTGGTTGTGTGGCTTACAAATTGAAATCACATCCATCTTCATGTATACATATAGTAGTTCATGTTTCCTTTTTAAACAGGTTAATAGGTGATATGATCCTAGTTCATCGTATCTTGCTATATCTTGATGAAGTGGGTAAATTCATACTATATCCTAAAACAATCAATAAAACAAGGATCAAGCAATTATGAAATAAAGAAATTACTAAGAACCTCATCAAATGGATAACTTACTTGTAGATTACGGAACACGAGAAGATGAGTTGTTCATATAGAAGCATCCACAGCTAATAAAGTGTTCAATATGGAATTTGTTTAAAGAAATGGGGCATGTTAATCCCTAAGTCATGTCAAATTACATTGCTAGTGTTATATTAGTGTTGTCGTAAGTGGTTAGCTAGGCCCTTTAATTTTAATTGTACCTTTTTTTTCCTATAGACACCAATGAGACCTAGTTTTAGGAACCATCTCATCTTGTGCATTCTATATATGGTAAAAGGAGCTTTTCCCCTCAAAGAAACTTCTTATTAACTAATTATCAATATTTCTCAAGATGTGGAATTACTTATTTCTACAAATTTTGTGTTATTTGGGATGTTTAGTCCATGCCAATATTTAATTTAAATCAATGTACAAATCCATGTATACATTTTCATCCAGTTGAGGCTAGTATTCTTAGTTGACTATGGGCTCTTTAAATAAGTTGGACCACGGACCATGTATACACACTAGAAATTATTCAATAGACAACACAGGTTTCAACAACCTTTTCAAGTCTATCAAATGTGTGCCATGTCCTTGGTTCTAATTGTTAACACCAAAAAAGTACTCACTTGCTCATTCCTTTAGACACATACCTCTGTTGACCAAAATTCCTATCAATATAGCCTCCAAAACCCCAGAAAACCCAAATGGGAACCAAAATATTTTAAATTCCTTCAAAAACATACCAAAACCCGAAAAGAGGGTCAAGTTTTCCCAAAAATCAAAATAATTGGGAATAAACTCAAAAGAAAAAGAAAAAAGGAAAAACCCCTAAAAAATCCCTAAAACCCTAACCTAAATCTACAAAAGGGGTGGAGTCCCCTCATTTCAAAGATCCCTCACCTACTCTACCCTTATGCTGCTAAATTTTTTGTCTAAATCCATAGCCATTCACCTTTTGAGCATTGGCCTTCCATAAGATAGAAGCTTTAGCCACCACCGAAGCATTGAGGACGAGAGTACGGAACAAAAGGAACTTCAGAGCACACTGTATGACTATTAGAGCTTCAACAGCCTCGTTCTTCAAGGTAAATTCTTTGCAAGCCCTAGATTGCCCATTAATACAAAAGGTTAAAAGATTCTTTGTTATCTTGCTCTGAAATTTTGTTGTCCTATGTTTTGAAATCATTTTTTATCTTATGCACATGCTAGCTCAGAATGTTTATGGTTTTCATGTTTAGATATTTTTTACCATTTTCCATTGACCTGCTACTAAGGGTTCCTTGCCCTTAGTAGGTGGCCTTTTGCATGAGCAGGGGTGTAAACCCCTACTACAATATGGCGACTTCGTTGTCTGAACCTATCTCTAAAAGTTTTAGTTTTTATTTGTATTTGTTAAAAGGTCTATTTTTTTGGTTTATCTGCTTAGTTACAGGCCTACGAATTTTTCTGTGTGGCTGCAACCAGTTTACATTGCTTTTCGTGCAGAAAACTGCTTCTTTTTTTCTCACATCTATGGTCCACACCGCGGTTGTCCACCATTTTTATGCGGTTTGCAGCTCAGCTCTTTAGCCCTTTGCTGCATTCCGTAGCGCGGTTTTTCTGTGTCTTATCGCAGGCCACACCACGGCCACTCCTCCACTGTGCACAGTGCACACCGCACCCTCCCGACACCTTCACGTGGTTTCAAGCTACACCTTACCATTACCTATGCGTGGTCCACACCACGGTCTACACAAGCCTTCCCACGGTTCCCACTCTACACACTAGCGGTACCACCTCCTAGCCGTTCCCCACCACGGCCCCAACCACTCACTACCTTGCCCCCTCCGCGGCCCTTACTACACGCTACTGATTCTGTGCTGCATACCGCAACGACTGACCCGAATTCCACACTGCATACCCCCACTCTTCACGCTACAACCCACTCTATCCAACCCGAGACTTGCGCTGCACACGGCACTGCCCGACGCACTAATCCCACATTGCACACCACACAAACTAGCCCAAAACCTACGCTGCACAGTACACAAACCGGCTTGAAACTTGATATGCACACTGCACTGCCTGACATGCTAATCCTGCATTGCACACCACACAAACTGACCCAAAACCCACGTTGCACACCACACAAACCAGCCTAAAACTTGCGCTACACACGGCACTGCTCGTCGTGCTAATCTCATGTTACACACCGCACAAACTGGCCCGAAACGTGCGTTGAATATCACACAGAGAAACCCCATAGCCCTGTTTTGATTTTTAAATTTTTGCCATTTTAGTTGTTTAAAATATATATATATATATATAATCTTTTCCAATTTTTATCAAGCACATTGGTTCTAGCATTTTTTCCTATTTCTAGCACTTAAATGTCATTTTTTTTGCTTGCTAGATAGCTTCCAATATCATAAGTGCACACACTCTGTCACCTAACTGAAGTGAGCCCTAAAAAACTACTTCACTCAACCAACGTTTAACACCACTTGGCGAACACAAAAAGAACGTTGTAGTTAGGTAGGACAGTGGGGATAGGTATCCAAACAACACCCCTCTGCTAGTTACACTTGAGACATAGTTGTTGTCAGTTAGGGTACCAAAATCCCTTAGTATTTTTTGGCACGGTTATGACCAATTTGTCAGAAAGGCCTCTCCCTTAGGAGGGTCAAAGTAGCAAGAATGGTTTCGGAGGCCTAAGTGGAATACCGCAATCCATTCAGTAACCAAAGGCTACCTACTCATTGTCCATGTGTGGTGTTCCTTTTAGGCCCACATGGTGATAGGACTGGAGCTGCAGATTCACCTTTCTGGACGTGTCATGAACGGGGTATCTTAGTAACCATTCCTCTAGGATTCTTGTACCCGATGTTCCTCCCGGTAGGGGGACATCCTTATCCCTTTGGTTCTGCTTGTTGTATTGTTTGATTGGGATTTCATCACCCTATAGAGGATATGTCTGGTTTGAGCCAGCATACCATTTAGTTAGGCATTTGCATGCTCCCTTACCTCCCTTGATTCTAGCGAGTATACCTTTTTCATTTTTTAGGGGCCTTTTTTGTTGGTATTCTAACCATTTTTATTGTCGCTCAATTTGTTGTAGCACAATTGTCACAACAAGCGTTTTGAGAATTGTTGTTGGCTTGAGTGCCACATTTTTTGAGCTCTCCTTGTACACACATGGTTGCACAAGGATTTTTTATCCTTTCACTCACCACACCTCACCCGATTTACCTTCATTGTCACCAGTGAGTCTCAAAGACAATCCCGGCACCAACGGGGCCAGCCCCCGCAACACAGTCTACTTGGCTCTCATCACCATAAACGTAGAGCCACGACACTTGATCCTGACGCCCCTTTAACCACATCTGACTCTAAACCAGAATACAACACATACACTGCTCCATCCAACCCCTTGGCTGGTATGCCATCCAACGCCTTTTTTGGTGGGATGGTTGGCAGAGGATCCACCACTCACCCGGCTAGGACATCAACATCCATCCTTGTCATGTCATCTATAGACCCTATGCCTAACATTCCCACCACCACATCCATCCCTATGGGTGTCGTCGTCCTGACCTAGTGTTGTCACCATGTCCATTGCAAGTATCGTCATTATGACCAAGTGTTGTCATCATGACCGTTGTGATAATGTCATCATCTTGACCATTGTGTAAACTCTTTGCTATTTTCCCTAAACCCATTTTAGAGTAAAAACACATCCCTGAAGTTTCCCATGACTGGAGGGCTTAATTGACCTACTTTTCAAGGTTGTCGCAGTCTGCCCTTGTGCAACATGCGACGTCGTAGGTTGTCTTAATGCAACCTGCGAGGATGTCAGTTATTTGTATAAAAGAGTATCTTTGAGCCCATTCTCGAAGATGAGTGATGTGGAGGCCTATCCTTAGGCTCTAGGTGAGGTGGCATTTCGGTTCCTAACCTAATGGGAAGATCCCTTAACCATCTCCCCATAATCCTCAACCTACCCTATCTCTTTAGCCCTATATAAACACCCACTCTCTCCATGGGAGGGGAGAAGGTCTATGGTATCCTTATGCTAATAGAATCCATATTGGTGATTGGGAAGCTTGTACCATCTTAGAGACTTGGCTTGGACATGTTGGATGGAGGATGCGATGTTGAGGCTTTGGTTGTAGCTTCATCCTTTCTATGTATTCCCACCTTTTTTATACAGTTAATATAGTCTCTTTCCATAAACTATTGTCTCATTGATGATGTTTAGAACTTTCTTCCTCAACTGTTAGTTTAGATCAGTTATTGTTTAGATATCGTGTACTACTTGTATCGTTTCCATATTGTCTTGACAGGTCTTGTAGCTAGAGATCTGATGACCACGAGATTTGGAGCAACAACAAGGAGAAGGATCTGTGATCTGAAAGGTACAATATCTAAGTACTCAATCTATAACTAGATCTAGGAAATGAGTTTTGTATTTTGTAGTATTTGTTCTAGATTCACTTGAACTAGGGAGATCCGGCTCACGTCCGCTCAAGTGGATTGTCCAATAACAAATCTGGCAACCATACTGGGGAGGAACATTGTTGTTTCAATCTGAATGTCAGTTTCAGTTGATTGCTTTTCCAAGACATCTTTTTTCCTCTTACGCCTTTTTAACCATCAGATCTTCACTTTGAAGAGTCTGATTGCCTTCCTTTGAGTTTGTACTTCTCATTGGCAAACCTTTTTATGCTTATTATCTGGAGAATTGGTTCATTTTTGGCTTAGATCTCGCCTGTCGCGCCTCGTCAATGCACCCAGAGTGACACTGTGTTGTTTTTTATCTTTGTTCTTTTCTTGTTAGTCTATCGTCGTAGCCCTTCCATTGGTATACTGCGACATCGTCGCACTTCCCGCACTAGTGAACTGTGACGTCGCACTGTGCATAAGCACAGAGTGTGTCGATCTGCCATTTTTTTTTGTACAGGCACCTTTTCTTCATTTTTTATTTGAGTTTTGGTTTGTGTATAGAATCCTCTACACTGTACCCTCTAGGAAGAGCCCCTTTTGTCTAGCAGTGTTTTGTTTGGCTTGTTTGTATTGGTTTTTGGGTCTTTTGAGTTTTGGATTCATGTTTGGCCCCTTGAGTAAAAACTAGTGTTTTGCTTACATTTTTAAGCGAAATGGGTTCTATTTTTGACCCATCTCAAGGTTTTGAGATCATTTTTTGGTTTGGTGTGATTGACTTGTTTTAAAGACTTGAAGAGTATGGGATATCCATGTCTTTTTGAGCCTCTCTTTCCTGGGTTATGCATCTTGTTTCCCTTACATGCTGAGCTATTTAATCATTCTTGGGAAAGATTGATTCTTTGTCTCCACTTTAGTTCAAAGAAAAGCTTGATTTTGTCACTCTTTTGCTATATTCATGAATTTGGAAAACATAAATATTCTTCTTACTTTATTTTGATCATTTGATATTCTTGGTCTTATCATAATAAGAAGAAGAAAGGCTTGTTTAAGTTTTGTGTGCATTTGAGTTAGATAAGATTGTTAAGTGCTTATCTTTGTCGTGCATTTAATTGGAAACGTTTGTGGAATCCTTCTTTCTGTAGCTTAGATGTGTCTTTTTCAAGTGTAAAAAGATAGGAAATGAGTTATAATTATTGCATTTGGTAGATTTTGAGCCTTTCTTGAGTGCCTTTGAGTTGTTTGGGTGCTTGCCATTTTTCTTTGGAAATTTCTGAATGATTAGAGTGTTGTATATATTCTCTCACTTTCTGTATATAGATGTGAAAAGCGTTTAGTTATCAAGTTCCATTTTTGATACATTCATTTGAAAATTGAAAATGCTTCATTATTTTGTCTTACACATTATTAAGATTAGTTGCATCTTTCATTTTCTTCGCACTTTTTAGTTGATCTTTGCAAAAAGTTAGAATTATTGCACTCTAGGAAGGAATTAATCTTTTCACTACTACTTAAGTACTTTTGGTTTGAAAGAAAAAATATCTCTCCTTACCTTAAGTAGTTTTCATTGAAAAGGAAAGGAAAATGTGCATTATCATGTAGTTGAGGATTGCATTATGTTTACATTTATGTACTCACCTCATGCATCCACCTAACCGTACAAGATAAAATTAACACTAGCTTAGGTTAAAATCATTTAGTAACTGTGTGTAAGTTAGAGACGTGTTCCGGCGTCTTTAAGCATGGCAATTGTCGTTATTTGCTAGCACTGTATCCCAGGGGTATTGTAGTCTTCCATGTACATCTGTATATCGAGCTCCTTCACGTACCCACCAAGTACCATAATTCGTACTTGGCATATATCGAAGGGTGTATCACATACTCGACACGTATATTAGAAGGTCTCTTGCTGAATGGTTGTGCATTAGACAACACCACTACGGATTTGAGCTTCCACTTACCTTGCATATATCGGGAGACACCATTAGGATTCCTGAAACCAACCTAGTTAACCATTTGGCCGTCTTGGCAAAGCAATACACCAAGAACAGCACTCGGGGAGATTAGCACGCACGTACTGTCCAGGTAATTGGGTATGCAAGAAAGGGTACGGTCCCAATCCTCCTTGTTGCGTCATATTGTTGGACCCTATAGTATATAGCAGTTTGCGATGCCTTGATAATCATGTGAGGTTCCAGACTTTGAATCCACTCCTATTCACACATTTTGCTTGTTTCTTTTAGACTTGAGTAGTGTTTGACTTGTGTGATACTTTAGAGTCTCTTAGAGAGTTCAGACAGGGAAGATTCTTTCGGGACTACCAACCAAAGCGTCCCTTTTCAGGGTATGCCATTTGTTATTCCCCCTTGTGGAATTGTTGGTCCTCCCTTTATGGCTACGTTGAGTCTTCCTAGATTGACGATAGGATTACCAGTATGGTTATTCTCCAATCCAGTTACACCAAGTGCACCAATTGTGTAGAACCTAGGTCCTTCACCACATGCGCATCGATCTCATGATGACCCTTCTCCTTCTTTGTCAAAAGTTGAATCAGCTTCCATGTCTTCCTCTTCTCGTACTGAAAAATCTGATGTTATTAATAAGGAAGGTGTGAAGAAGAAGAATGGGAATATTAAGAAGAAGAAGGTTAAGAAAGAGACCACACATCAACCATTTGCCTCTAATGGCACTCATTCTATGAGAACACCTCATAATCCAAAGTTCCCTTGCAAACTTTGCAAGGGTGATCACCTTCTCAAGAATTGTCTCGGTCTTTCCCGTGTGTCAAAAGTGTGGTCTAAAAACCCCAAATCGCTTGTATCATCAACCTCTAACGATCATGTTGATGATACTCCCTCAACTAGTGACCCATTGGTGAAGGGTTGGAAGGGTAGAGCTGCAGACCCTTGTTGAATATATGCAAGGGCATGCATCATACTTACCTTTGTCCAAGCATGGACAAAGCTTCATGGTGGTTGGAAGATATTACTAGCTCTCAACAGGTGCTTCCAACAAGCGATAGTAAGTTGTCCCTCGAACCCCCATTGGTTGACCAAGTGGTCAATTCAATCTCATCTGTAACTGACCCCAATCTTCCTTAGAGAGTGAAGTGATTGAGTCGATCTCATCTCCACTCGATCCCGCTCTTTCATTGGAGAAAGTCCAGACTAAAGCAATCACCATGACACAATCTTCGTCTTATTCTTATCTTCCAAGTAAGAGTGAATTGGAAACCATTGGTGTTTTCCTAGTTAGTTCAAAATGTCCTAGGCAAGGGGAGACCCTGTCCATTCCTATAGGACCCCCTCCAAGTACTGAGGTCATTTCTTTTGATTGGAATGGTCTAATAGAATCTCATCTTCCTTTGAGTATTCCTTCTCAAATATCTATAGGAGTTTTCGATAAAGAAATCTTTCATACGATAGTTGATGAAGGAGCTTCTGTTAGTATTTTATCCTCAACTTCTTGACAAACTATAGGTTCCCCTCAGCTTGTGCCAGTAACTAACCATATTTTGGCTTTTAATAGAACGCCTACCGGACCTTTAGGGATTCTCCCGCAATTACGTATCACATTGAGGGGTAAAACTATTTATGTTGATGTCATGGTTGTCCAAGGTCCTTTAGATTTTAGTATGCTCCTTGGACGTGATTTTGTCTATGCTATGAAAGCTGTAGTGTCCACGCTCTTTTGAGTGATGTATTTTACTCATCATGGGAATATTGTGACTATTGATCAGCTTTCCTTCGTGACACCAACTCATCATATGACTCCTAGTCATCAGACTTCCCCAAATGTTCCACATATTTAAGTGGTTTCTTCCCCCTGAGGATGGGGGGCACGAGCATGGTTTATGTTATGTTTCAAGCTCATTAAAAAACTGAAACTGAACACTTTAGCAGAGTTTACTTTTGGTTTCAAGCTTGCATAAAAATGAAACCAATCCACTGGAGCATATTTTTATTCTATTTTAAGCTCGTTAAAAAATGAAATAGACCCCTCTAAGCATAGTTTACCTTTGGTTTCAAGATTGCATAAAAATGAAACCATCCACTCGAGCATAGTTTTATTATATTTCAAGCTTGTTAAAAAATGAGATAGACCCCTATAAGCATAGTTTACCTTTGATTTCAAGCTTGCATAAAAATGAGACCATCCACTAGAGCACAGGTTTATTCTATCTCAAGCTCGTTAAAAAATGAAATAGACCCCTCGAGCATAGTTTTATTCCATTTCAAGATCGTTAAAAAATAAGATGCCCCCCCTCAAGCATAGTTAGTGTCTATTTCAAGCTTGTGTAAAAATGAAATAGATCTCCCTCCCATCAGTTCGAGTCTCTCGCTAGAGTTAGAACTTGAACCTTCATTTCATCTGATTCTCGTTTCCCCCCCTTGGTGAACATTTTCATATTAGTAGCTAGGTTGGTAGTTGGGTTAGCAAGCATCATTTTTAAATGAAATGAAGCTTGGGGGGCATACCACATGTTGTACCATCAACAATCATGTTGAGGGAATACTACTATGTTAAGCCACTAGCAATCATGCTGGGGGAATTTACCAACCTCCGGGCATCATATTGGGAAGGAATCCATCAATGGACCTTAACCATGAGCATAGTTCTCGTTCTATGTCAAGCTCGTTAAAAAATGAAATATGTTCCCATGAGCATAGTTCCCATTCTATGTCGAGCTTGTTAAAAAATTAAATAGGTCCCCATGAGTAGAGTTCTAATCTTATGTCAAGCTCATTAGAAAATGAAACAACTCTTTTTCCTTTGAGTCGAGTCTTCTCGTAGACTTAGTACCCGAACCTTCTTTTCATCCGCCTATGCCTTAGGCGAATGAAATGAAGTTTGGGGGCATGTCTTCAACCTCTGGAAGTTACATTGAAGTCAACCCGATCGCCTCTCCACACCATGTTGGAGCTAATTCACTTACTTCTAGCAATCATGTTGGGGGCATGTACAAACCTTTGGATCTCATGATGAGAGGAAGTTCACCATTGGAAACATTTTTAGCATACTTTCCTTTTTTTTAGGTATCGAGCTCATTAAACCATGAAAATTTATCCCGAGCATAGTTCATTTTTTGTCACAAGCTTGTTAAAAAATGAAGCAGACATCATGATCATTCTTCCAACATATCTTCGACCTCATTAAAAACAGTAAGATGGTGTTGAGCTTACTTTTCGCTTTTTTTGTGCTTTGGTTGAAACATGAAAAATATTCCGAGTGCTTTTGATACCATTCTCGTGCTCGTTAAAAATTTGAGTAAAAAGGTGTGTCTAACGAGTATAGGTTTATCACTTTATCTAGCCTCGCTAGACTATTTACGGAAAAGGAACTATGACGAGTTTACTTTTTCCTTTGTCGTACTCGATCATAAACCATGACAAAGTTGTTCATGGAGTCCTTTTTAAGCTCTTTTCAGACACCCTAAATAGGAAAAGATTTCCAACCGAACTTGATGCTTTCACGCTTGTAAAAGCATTTGAATGATCATCTTCCTGGTGATAGTTTATCCCTTTTTCGGAACAAGAAGCACTAATTATGAAAAAGGTATACTCCAACCTACCATGGCTGGAAGAGTCCTCTCCTGTGTTGTCTTACCCTCTTTCGGGCGATGAGGCTAACTTTATGAAAAAGTACTGTTGGAGTCTCCTTTAGTTCTTTTTAGACTCTCTAAACATGAAATGACACCGAGTTTTCCTTCTCTGGACTTGTTAAATTTTAAACATTGAAGGGCCCATTATGGGATGAACTGCTCCTTTCCTAGGTTCATAAAACATTTGGGATTGGAATCATCTATGAGATGAGCTACACCGAGCATCTGGTTACCCTCATCAAACTCGTTAAAAAAAAAGTGAGGCACTCATCATTCATGACGGGGAAAAGGGAAGATTTTGTGTTACATTTGAATTACGACAGTACATAGTCACTCTTGAACATGGCACTTGTTTGCATTTGCATTCAGTACTTGGATAATTTGTTTGTCCTTGAGTCTTGTCAATTCCATGAGTCACGTCGCTCCTTTGGATCAGCCAAAGAATGCTTCCACCATCACTTGCATTAGGGATTGGTATCAGTCTCGTCATGTGAATACTGCCAAGTCATGCCATGCCCATGTTCAAGAGACATTTGTTACTCATTTTCTGCAGTCTGTATACCTTCGATAATGTTGGTCTACCTTGAGTCAGTCTTGCACATTACTCTACCGTCCGATCTACACCAAACATCTATTATCGAGTTTCATGTCTATGATGGGGGATTCATCATGGCCCTCCTTCAATGGGTTCATCTTCATCGACTTCAAATCATCATCCTAGGATTGAACTTAGAAACCAACCTAGTACCTTGGCCCTGCATGCCTCAATTGCAGGTTACCTCGCTTTCAACATGAGTTTACATCATTGACTCTTGATTGAAAGATTTCATCTTGCGTTTGACTTCAACTCACTTATTCATGCTTGATGATATGTACGGTGATACCTTGGGAATCGTTGACATTAATGGTGATCTCCCTCGCACTTGTGAACGGTATACATTAATGATCGGTAATCAAGTGGTCTCTACCATGTTCGACTCCAAAACATTTTAATCACATGGATAGATTCGTATCATTGCGGGTTCAGCTTGAAGACCTTGGGGAAGTTATTTTCTACCCAGGTTATGATGGAGATTGTTTGGGATGCATAGATCAACTTTGTATTGGTCATGGCTATGTTTTCAGTTCAAGGTTACAGGAATCCACTTTTATATTGGTCATGGTTGTGTTATCATCTCATCATGGATATACGCTTGTGTCTAGTAGTCATGATTATGTTCAGTCAGTCTTTACTCTCATGGATCTGCAATGTATTGGTCGGCAGCCATGTTTTGTGTTGTATGAGACTTGTGGATCTCAGGTCATTTCTGCAGCAACTCCTTCCAACTAGCAAGTCCTTGCCATTTTTTACAAAGCATTTCACCTGTCTCATTCAGTCAGCTTCATGCTTTAGGGGGCATTCTGTTACACCAAAATGTCGTCACCCTTGTGCAAGTGTCGCAAGTGTCACAAGTGTTACAAGTGTCATTTTCCTGACCTAGTGTTGTCACCATGACCATTGCAAGTATTGTCATTATGACCAATTGTCGTCATCATGATCATTGTGATAATGTCATCATCTTGACCATTTTGTAAACTCTTTTCTATTTTACCTAAACCCATTTTAGAGTAAAAACACATCCCTGAAGTTTTCGATGACAAGAGGGATTAACTGACCTACTTTTCAAGGTCATCGCAGTCTTCCCTTGTGCAACATGTGACGTCGCAGGTTGTCCTAATGCAACCTGCGATGATGTCAGTTATTTGTATAAAAGAGTATCTTCGAGCCCATTCTTGAAGATGAGTGATGTGGAGGCCTATCCCTAGGCTCTAAGTGAGGTGGCATTTCGGTTCCTAACCTAATGGGAAGATCCCTTAACCATCTCCCCATAATCCTCAACCTACCCTATCTCTTTAGCCCTATATAAACACCCACTCTCTCCATGGGAGGGGAGAAGGTCTATGGTATGCTTATGCTGATAGAATCCATATTGGTGATTGGGAAGCTTATACCATCTTGGAGACTTGGCTTGGACATGTTGTATGGAGGATGCGACGTTGAGGCTTTGGTTGTAGCTTCATCCTTTCTATGTATTCCCCCCTTTTTTATACAGTTATTATAATCTCTTTCCATAAACTGTTGTCTCATTGATGATGTTTAGAACTTTCTTCCTCAACTATTAGTTGAGATCAGTTATTGTTTAGATATCTTGTACTGCTTGTATCGTTTCCATATTGTCTTGACAGGTCTTGTAGCTGGAGATCTGATGACCACGAGACTTGGAGCAACAACAAGGAGAAGGATCCACGATCTGAAAGGTACAATATCTAAGTACTCGATCTATAACTAGATCTAGGAAATGTGTTTTGTATTCTGTACTATTTGTTCTAGATTCACTTAAACTAGGGAGATCCAGCTTGCGTCCGCTCGAGTGGATTGTCTGATAACAGGGGGTAGCAGCCCCACCATTGTCGCTATGGCCCATACCGTTTCCCCACACATTGAGGGTAGGGACCTCAATATTGCCACTATGGCCCATACCATTGCCCCACACCTTGGGGGCAGGGGCCCCACCGTTTCTTCCATGGCCCATACTGTTACCCCACACATTGGGGGTAGTGGCCCCACTAATGACGTTATGGCCCATACCATTTCCCTGCACATTGGGGGCAGTGGCCACACCATTGCCGCCATGACAAGCACACTTTCCCTACCACTCATGACACATCTTCGTCCTAGTTTTCCATTCATGGCCAGTCTTAACCTCCTTGACGTGGCTAGATTGACTAACGATCCCATACGACATGATCCTACATGGCATCCTATGCCCACCAAACTCCCTTCGGACATACCCAAATTCGGGGGAAAGGGAGGAGAACACCCCCAAAATCATATCATGTCTTTCCACTTATGGTGTTCCTCTAACTCTATCGTGGACAACTCCATTCACCTCCGATTACTACAATGAACCCTTACTGGAGCGGCAGCTAAGTGGTATATTGACCAACCTCATGGGACTCATCTTACATTTACATCCCTTGCCTCCACGTTCCTGTAATTCTTCTAGCTACCCATTCATTACAATGCTGGTGTAGAGATCCTCTTATCTTGTAGACAGAATACGGCCACCCACATCACGGACCATATCCATGAGGGGCATAAACGGTGTACTTTATGTAAGATTAAGTTGGACGACTATATTTTATTAGACTGGTTCCCAAAGTCTCTCATACCAACCATCACAAAGGATGTGGCATATGAGAGACCTTAGTTTGAGGAAGAAGCCATCCTCAAAGCCCAATTATTTGATCTTATTTACGTCCAATCCGGCTACCTATACGCTATCCTATGTGACACCCCTCGTGTTGACTCTTCCTGGAGTGATGTGCCGAGAGCATCCCATGCCACCGACGGCATCATTGGACATGTGGAATCACATACCCAACTGTACACGGCTATGCCTACTACTAGTGGACCTGATCTCTCGCGTGCGACATACCATTCTGGAGAAACTACATCATACACCCTAGTCATTCGACCTCCTCATACTCATGGACCATCATTCCCATAGCAATGTTGTGGCCATGCACCCCCACCTTATAATCCTCCTGCGGGATAGTCCACTTTTTATCACCATCTGGTTCTGCTCGCACATTCACAAGTTCAGCCGGCTTACTATCCCCTGCAAACCCCACTTGCGCAACCACAAGCTCCTCCATTTTATCACCCACCACCTACCCCACTGGTACCAGCTCAACCTCAAGCATAGCCTGATTACTACCCTTAGCAGGCACCCCCACCTGTTCAACCACAAAACCCTCCCAAACCCTAAGGACAAGTTTATGCCCAACAACACCCACAGCAAAATCAGTCTGCTCAATGCAACCAGCAAGGCCAACAGAACAGAGGGAGAGGACGTAACTGTAGGAAGAACCAACCCCAGGATCCAAGACACCAACAACCAAATCCCCAAACTAACAACAATGCTGCCCCACCTGACCAAAACCCTGACATAGCACCTTGTCAGGGAAAGAATCCCAATATACGAACAAATCACCCTTGTTCCATATGTGGGATCTACATCCACTACACACACAATTGTCCACATCTGGAGTGTGCCCGTTAACTTTGGATAGATGACACCCAACTCCAAGGACAGGATGCTCCTCCTGCACAACCCAACCCCTTGCCACCTCCCATGGTGCTACAAAATCCCTTGCCTATGCAAGGAGTGGTAAATACTCTACCACTGGCTGCCCCTCAGGGAACCATGCAACCACCACAGCATATCAAATATGCTACACAAACAAACCAACCGACAGATTCGGGTACCCATAATCTCCTCATGATGTCATCAGCCAATGTCAATCTCCAAATGTGCCGAAATCAATACGACACCACCCATGAAACCACCCCCGCTAATCCAGCCATCAATGCACTTCCAACGGACCAACCATTATGCATACCTACTATACCAATGGATGGAGGCCCTAAAGCCCCTCGCTTCCCACTACAGTGGATAAACAACAATCCTAATGCTAGTGCTGCCTCAAATTATAATATTGTAGAATATCTAGAATAGTCCCCCACTACTATATCTGCCTTGGAAGTCTTAAAGAACTGTTCTGCATAGAGGAAATTCTTGTTATCTTCCATCGGTGCAATAGACCCTAATGACTCCCGAATGATGGCATTCGACTTAGACCAAGCCGAACCACGTTTTCCTTCGACAATAGCTTTTCAGGTTTCTGTATCCATTCGAAACCTGGTAATCCATCAATGCATCATCGATGAAGGTGCCTCCACTTGTGTGATGTTGACATTTGTCTGGTAGAAACTCGGATCTCCTACACTACAGCCATCCACCACCGCATTACGAGCTTACGATGGTAGTTTAGCTCAACCACAAGGTATTTTGGATAATGTGCCCATTCAATTAGGTGGCAAGATAGTTCTCATCGACATAAAGGTCATCAATGCCCTCCTTGATTACAACCTCTTACTTGGATGTAGTTACATGTATGCCATGAAAGTTGTCTCTTCATCTGTCTTCCACATCATGATGTTTCCCCATGAGGGACTTGTGGTCAAGATAGATCAAATAACATACTATGATCCTAATGCTCCCACTTCCCTTGAGAATGTCCTTCCCATGATTGAACAACCCATTCAGAATACACCTACATCGTTTGTCTCAATAGTCGGACCTGGGATCTACTTGGAATCACTAATGAATTCCACCACCTTTACGGATAACCAAAATTTTTCTAATTTATGCACCATTTCATCCAACCCAATTGCACCCAAATCGCAACTACCCTTACTACCATATCCACCATCGGTACCAAGTCACATTGGAGCAACACCAATCCATCCGATCCCATTTTTATTCCCACCTTCTGGAGTTATAAGTACCCCAGTTATGGCCAATCTTAATCTCCCTGGGTTAACTCTAGGTCTACCCTTGTGGTATTTACCTGCCCCTACTCCTCCCCCAACACCACAGGTTGTCCTCCAACCTATTCAACCTATTATCACTTCCAATCGACCACCCCCTGGTGTTGTGAACCTACCTAACTGCCCACTCGCTATAGGATCCACATCTACTACGAACCCAACCCCTCCACCACCTAGAAACATTGGGGGTAGAGGCCCACAAAACTATATTTCCCCACCGGCAAGAAAACCAATGGCATCTCAACTACCCCCACAAACACCCCCCTAAGTGCTCGTTGTGTGACGATATAGGCCATGCCACCCACAACTGCCCACAATTATCTGATCTTCAGCAGCACATGAAGACTTTGGGCGAGGACCCTAACATTCCGATGGTTGTACTAAATCCCCCATCCCATCAACGCAACAAGGAATTGTGCACCAACCACGTTTGCACTATATGTGGGATATACGGTCACTACTCGCATCATTGCCCCGACTTTCCGGAATATAGTTTGGTACTCCACGAATTGTCCTAGTCCAAGCTAGAATCATCTATCATGACCCTTGAAGAAATTCATCCTCCAAAACTTTCCTCCTCGGAAGAGATCAAAACCATCTACATGATCTACACATTAGATAAACGCATTTCATCCCTCGCATAAGACCTCTCCCTAACTGATTTGGCCACGCATTACTTTCAAAGCGATGAGGAGATACTCGAGACACTCACTGCACCTGATTACCGTTGGGATTACATGCATCATCGATCTTATTTTATTCCTGAGGAGGATTCCACTTCCACGGCCACTCAATTCTCAATTGAAACAAAGGACTTTCTCCCCGAGAGGGTCATCTGGTTTAAGAACATGATCCCTGCTCCTGATGCCTTCGAGGAGGAAAACATGGTCAATATATCACCTACCATACAAGTTGATATTTTCATCACACCTGGAACACCTGAACTCATCACATTAGGTGCTTCTTGTATGGAATTCAAAATCAAGGAATATAAGAAGCTTTTTTGGGAGTTCTGTGACATCTTTTCCTGGTCTTACACCAAGATGCCTGGTGTAGACCCCACCATCATTGAACACCACATTGATACATGGCAAGAGGTACCACCTATCCGCCAGAAGCAAAGACCCATTCACCCATCCAAATTCCCCACAGTCAAAGTTGAAATTGAGAAGGTGTGAAAATCCAATTTATCTATCCCATCGCCTACACCACTTGGGTTTCCAACCCTGTACCTGTCAATAGAAAACAGGGCACTCTCCTTGTTTGTATGGATTTTCACGATCTCAATCATGCATGTCCCAAAGACAACTTCCCCACACCCTTCATTGACCAACTCGTTGGTCCGCTTGTGCGAGACATGAAGTCCTCTCCTTCATGGATGGCTTCTCCAGATAAAACCAAATACACATCCGGGAAGAAGATCAATATAAAATTGCTTTCACTATCCCATGGAGCACCTTTTCCTATCAGGTCATGCCATTTGGTCTAAAGAACGCAAGCGCCACTTTCCAATGTACCATGACATATTGCTTCCATGACCTAACTCATATAATCTTGGTTTACCTAGATGACCTTACAGCTCGATCAAAGGAACGATCTAATCATCTAAATGACCTCTGGAAAATATTCCTGCATTGTGGCAAATATTGAGTCCACTTGAATCCCCTCAAGTGCATCTTTTGTGTTCCTACAGGCCAGTTGTTAGGATTCATTGTTTCACAAAAAGGGATAACAGTTGACCCTTTAAAAGTTCAAGACATCTTCGACCTTCCTCCACCCCACACTATACATTAGTTTCAAATTCTACAAGGGAAAGCCAACTTTTGATGCCGCTTTGTACCTGAATATTCCACAACAATTCATGGCTTTCTCCACCTGCTCCACACCTGCATTCCATTTGTCTAGGATGAACAAGTTGAAGTAGCCTTTTTAGCCCTCAAAATAGCCTTAACTAACACCCCATTTATATCTACCCCAAATTTCTCGAAATATTTTATCCGATATGTTTCGGCATCTGAACACGCCGTCTCTAGGGTACTCGTTCAAGAAGACAGTGTGCAAAAAGAACACGTAATCTACTATGTGAGTTAGACCCTGTCTGTCCCGTGGTTGCGTTATCCCCAAGAAGAGAACATGGCCCTGGATGTCGTCTTCTTCATACAAAAGGTCCGTCACTATATATTACTGAGCCCAACTACTGTGGTGGCCGACTATAATCCTATGGTTCACATTTTGAGTTGTCACATCCTACAAGGCCGTGTGACTAAGTGGGTCATTATTCTCCAAGAGTATGACCTCACGTTTACAACACCAAAGAGTGTCAAGGCCCTTACATTGGTGCAATTAATGATGGACTTTCCATCATCATCCAGTTCAACTCCCATCAATACCAGTCTCCCTGACGACCATCTATTTATCATCTCCTTAGATGACCCTTGGTACGGCGATATCTTGATATACCTTCGCACTCAAAAGTTTAGAGCCGACCTTGACCATGATAGATGTTGATGCATATGCCATCACGCCTCACATTACCTTCTCCTTGGGGATGTGTTATACCGTCATGGTATTGATACCATTCTACGCTACTACCTCACCTGCAATGAGGCTGAACAAGTTCTTAAAGATTTCCACAATGGAGCCTATGGCGAACACTTTTTCGGATGGCCACCACCCAGAAATTTAGTCGTGCTAGATATTTTGGCCCTCCCTTTTCACTGACTGCATCACCGTAGTTAAGCATTGCGGTAACTGCCAACTCTTTGCCCCTAAGGTGAGGACACCATCTGCTCCCCTCCATCCGGTCGTCACTGTTGGCCCTTTATGAAAATGGGCCATTGATTTCATGGAATGTCACCCTACCTAGGCAGTAGGCCACAAGTATATCATTGTAGCTATAGATTACTTTACCAAGTGGGCCAAGTCCATGCCCACATTCAACTGCAAATCCGACACTGCAGCTCGTTTCTTTTTCAATCATGTCATTTCCTATTTTGGGGTCCCACAACAACTTGTGTCAGACCACGGGAAACACTTCGAGCACTCCATCTAGAAGGATTTGTCTATCCGTTTGAATTTAAAGCATCAGTAATATTCTGCCTATTACCCTCAATGGAACATCCATGTAGAGGCCATCAACAAAATCTTGAAGACCATTATTCAATGCACCGTAGATCACCATAATTCCAACTGGCATCACATGTTATTTCCAGCACTTTGCGATTATCGCACATCCACTAAGACTACCACGAGTTTCACCCCTTTCCACTTAGTCCACGGTGTTGAATCAGTCCTCCCCATCGAGCGCCAGATTCCCACCCTCCACATAGCTGTTGAACTCTTACCTGATACCTCCCCCCTTGAATAATGCCTAATCCTTTTGGAACGGGCCAAGGTGGATCGCCGGATGGCCCTCCAAACCATTGAGGCGGCTAAGAACCGCTCCAAACCGGGCTATGATAAACATGTTCACCCACGTAATTTCCGGGAAGGAGACCTTGTCCTCGTCTATGACCAAGCACACACGATAAGGATGGGAAAGGAAAGTTTGAATCCATGTGGCAAGGACCATATATTGTCCATACCTGTTTAGGACATGGGGAATACATCCTCACCGATTCTGAAGTAAACCCCATGCACAACCCTCGAAATGGGTTGTACCTTAAACGTTTTTACCCTTAGCACCTTCTCGGGACTCACTAGTCCCTGATGTACAGTTTCATTCCTTTTTGTTTTTCACCTTTTTATCTAAAACCTTACATTTTGTTTTACCTTCATGATCACAAATGGTTTCCCTCCCACCACAATATGTCAGTTTTGCAGATGGCACAAGTCGCTGGTCCCCGAACCTCGCCTCTGTACCTTGAGTCCTGTATTCTCCCTCACATGAGATAACCCAACTCGATGCAGTGTGCATAGGTGTTGCTACAAATAACCAGGCTGAGTACGATGTTGTGGCCGATCTACTAACCGCCGCCCTCCATATGGGCATATGTCACCTTTGTGTGTTCCTTGACTCCCAGCTACTGGTCGCCCGACTCAACAACCATTACTAGGTACGCAATCCCTGCCTTTTTAGAAAGTTTCTGCACACTAAACAAATGATCAGACAGTTTGAATCCATTACATTCACTCATGTCCCACGAAATCAAAATAGTGTATCATACCAAATGGCTAACAATATTATAGACTAGCATACAAATCACAATATGTAGGGCATCAATCATAAATAGATAACCATACCACCCGCATGTACATAATAGCATCATCTAGGCATTTAAAAAACCATACAAATAACAAAAAGAACCATCATAATTGCATCCATGTGCATCATCACAACTTCATCCACGTGGATATAATACAAACATCATGATATGTGCATCCACACGCTAATATATATATATATATATATCAGGAAAATTTCATAAGTACTCATCGTGCCAAAATATAGATATAAACAGAACGAGGAGCCCCAACAACATCCTCAGAAAATATCATAAGTCGTATCTACAAAAAATCCCACATGCTCAGAGCGCTGGGGGCAACCCTATCAAATTCCTAGTCAGACTCCTTTCGATAGTCCTCATCATCATCAACCCCCATGACTTTGCCACCTACGCGGTTGCCTACGCCGCTAGCTCATCTTCCCCCTAATCCTCCTCGGGTAGCTCCTCCTTAGGATCCTCCTCCTCAAGATCCTCCTCCACAGGATCCTCCTCCTCAGGCTCATCTGCTACCTCAACATCCTCATCATCCCCAAGATAGGGTACATCCCCTCAAGCAACAACTCTCCCTGTCTATGTAGCCATCTCAATACGCTGCATGATGGGCCTCCACTTCTGTGGAGCATCATAACATATGCCAATCAACTCCTGATCTAGATGCTGCCAGCTGTCGCTCTCGATCCCCTATAAGAGTCGATCAATCCCCTATCGCAAAATTTCTAAGGTGGCTGCGACACTCTAATGACAACCCTATCCACGACCTACTGGATCGATCCCCTCTACACGGCCTCTACATGACCAATGCCTCGACGGTGGTCAAGGTCCCACATCTACAAAGAAAAACATCAAAATGTCAATAAACCCCAACTAGCTACCACATAATACTCTGTATAGAGAACAGGAAAAACAAAAAATAGACGTACCATCTAGTCCCCAAGCCTGACTAGGAGGTCTCGGCAGCTCTTGTCCCCACAAAAGTCCATCCGGTGGTATGTATAGTCCTCATTAGATACCGATATCTGTATCCACTGTCTAAAAAGATCCTCTGTGAAAAAATGACCCACTAGCCCTCCACCCATGTGAGTCATCATCTTGCCCCATCGCCACATCTACGGCTCTGTTGGTGGTGCTTCCCGCACTGCTCTGTGAGGCCGCAGTGTAGGATTTCGCTCAAAGAAAAATGCACATAAGAAAGACAGGTAACAGAACCCCTTCCCCAGATGCCTAACCTTTCTCAGCTCTCGCCAAATAGCTGTCAAGTACATATTCCCCCAATCATAATACATCCCATTAAGGATGCTCTCTACCAACAATGTCTTCCCTCCCGAGATCTAGTGGGGGCCATGCGAACCCAAAATACGTACCACCATCACCCCCATGGCCTGGGTAGTGGGACTCTCCAGATCAAAAAGCATACATGCAGAGCCACTCACCTCCGCCACCGACAAACAATGTCTATCCAATAAGGTCTCCATCGATACATTCCCCAGCCTCCTCGGCTAGGTATCAGCAATCATGCCCAACCTAGGTAGTCAAGTCAGTAAATATACATCGGTCAGGGTCAGATCTAGTCGCTCGCCCTGAATCATAAAATCCTTGATATCTGTGTCCTAGAACTCAATCAACTTGTTCAACAATAGAGCTGCTGAACGCGTCAGTGGGATCTGTGCAAACTTTAGGAGCCCATAGTCGGCTAGGGCCTCCTGAACTCCCCTGTCCGTCCGAATGCACCGCCAAATGGTACCTGGGACCTCTTGCTTTCTCCAAGTCACCACCAGCATCCTGCCAATAACAACAACAAAATTCATTAGAACAACATCAACCTCCCATACCCCAAAATCGATCCCTAATCCCAACACAAGTTTCGGCCCCATAGATGCACTCTGGAGTGCATTTTCCCCCTTGAAACACGCAGTTCCAAGGTGCACTTATAAGGCCCATAATTGCGCTCTGCACCATGCTTTCCTCTCAGAAAGACGCGCTTCAAAGCGCAACTACGCCCCCTTTAGTTGCGCCATGAAGCATGTTTTCCCCTCGGAATACTGCGCTTTAGACCGCAACTAAATGGGTCATACTTGCACGACAAACCACTTTTCTGGATGCCCTCAATGTGCTCTACATTGCACCTTTGGGTGGGATACCCATGCTCTGTAAGTGCATCTATCTCGCCCACCACCGCAGTCCAGACTGCGCAAAACCCTCCAGAACGCGCGATTTGCGATGTTGGTACCAATTAATCCTCGGTACGCCTACTCAAAGGCCCAAACCCCAACAAAAAAACTTACATGACAAAGCTAAGGCCATGATCACTTACCTGAAACTCCTGTAATACAAATCCACCGGTCGAATCTCTCGTAATCTCAGTTTTCACCTCTGGTCTCCTCTAATCTCCTGTCAAACTCACCAATCACAAATGACAGCTATTATGAGGGTCCATTTACTATTTATAGACATTGGACTTATTTTTTGTTTTTCCATTACGAGATCCTATAATGTCTGTTTCTCAAATTGTTGATACCAATGGATCTAGCACATCAAGAACTTCACGATGGTCAAATCGGTTTCTCAATTTCATCGGCACCTTTTTTGGGCATTTTTCACCTGCCCCTCATTGCCTCAATTTATGTGCCACATCGACCATTCTCCATTTTTTATGTTCTTTATATCGCCAAATTCAGTTTTCCATGCTCGCACTAATGCTTGAGATCATATCTCACTTTCACTGACCCCTTTTTTGGGAAATTTTCACATGCCCCTTTTCACCTCAATTTGCGTGCCACATTGGCCATTGTCCATTTTTGACGTTCTTTATATCACTAGATTCATTTTTCCTTGCTTGTGGTAATGCTTGAGATCATTTCTTGCTATCACCAACTTTTTTTTGACATTGTGTCCACACACCTTACTACCTCGATTTGCATGCTACATCGGCCGCTATCAGATTTTACAAATTAGTGCATCACAACTTACAGATGAGCCCTCCGCTCCATCCATACTGCGATTATGGTGTTGTTTTTCTACCATTCACCAACCCATGAGGAAGCCCCACCAGCGTTCCCCCCTACCACGATTGTTGATCCCCATACTTGCCGCTTGATTGAACACTTCCTCCTCGCCTCACCATTAATTTTGTTTGGTATAATTTTATGCCTTTTTTGGGCCGATCAATTCCTTTATGAAAAAGGCACTTAGGGAGTTTCTATTAAACTCTTTTTTGACTCCTAAAACAATGAAAAGATCGTCGAGCAATCTTGCTTCCTTTCATGCTTGCTAAAAGTATCTGAAAGGGCATCTACCTAGTATAAGTTTTCCTTTTCTGGACCTTGTAGACTAATTACAAATAAAGAATACTCTAGTCACATCGGCTAGAAGAGTTCTTCATTGCACCCTTTTATGCTTTTTCGGGCTTTGGAGACTAACACATGACAAAAAATGCCCTTGAATTCTTCTTACTACTTTCACACTCTCGAAAATTGAAAGAAACCACGAGCATTCACCATCTTGGGCTCGTACAAATCCACATGATAGTACCATTCCACCACTTCAGAGTCTTCTTATCGCTTTCAAACTCCTTAAAATTGAAAGCAACCATGAGCATGAACTATCCTAGGCTCATGAAAATCCACACGATAGTCCCATCTTTTAGCACACTTCTATCCCTTCTTTGAGCTCCTTAACACATAAAGAAGGACCCAACGGTGCCTCTCGGTGCCACAACAGATCATATCTAGTCACACTATCATGGCAGCTTGCCTAGTATGGTCGCCTTTGTTCAGAGTATTCTGTGATGTGTCACCGTTTGAGTTCCCTCCACCATTACAGTCGCAGTCCCTGGTCCCTTCATCTATGATCCCCTCTCACAAAGTCAGTTTCATATGCTTCCAGGTTGGCCTTGCCATCATACTCTGAACACAGGAATTCCGAGTCTCCCCCCCACTTTGCGACCTCAGTTGTCCCCCACCCCCACAGTATGTCAATTCCACCATAAGTACTATCACCTCTGAGTGGTACACCTTGTACTCCTATCAAGGAAACATCATTTCCTTGGTAATTGTTGGTCTCCCTCTGTCGATGCCATCCAATCTATTCCATGTGATAGACCCAGACGTCCCTATGCCTTGGAATCATCACCATCAATGATGAGTGCCTATGGATCATTTTGAAAGGAGTCCTTAGTGCCTCTACAAATGATTGTTTCTCACATGCTCGACGTCAACACCTTGATCGCATCGTTGAGATTTGTGCAATGTATTGGTCCTTTTATCTATTAGTCGAAGACCCCGGATGTCCCTTGACTCTAGCATATTGGTGAGTCAATTCAGAACATCCAGTTATATGTTCCTATGGATATCCGGGCTTCGTTTGGGCGATAATATGGATGTCGTCATTTCCATATACCAGTTCTCCAAATCAACCATGGTCAGACCATGGGTATGTCACAGATTAGTGTCCCCTCTAGACCAGTATGATGTACACATAAGTTTTCCATGTATTGTTATGGTCCCCTTTTTTGGAACTCCTTATTATACTTTGACACGAGCATGGGTAGGCCCGCCTCGTCCATATGTTGAGATACTCCTCAGTGAGACATGTATTTTTAGTTTTTGGTAATCCGTACAGACCTTATGTTCTGAGTTCTAGCCAGTCCCTACTCTCCTCCATCACAATGCTTGTCACTTGTGAAAATCACAGAACTTATGATGTTTATCGACCATACGAAGAGCTCCTGCCCTCACACATCACGGGGCAATCTCTTAACACCAAAAAGTACTCACTCGCTCATTCCTTTAGACACATACCTCTATTGACCAAAATTCCTATCAATATAGCCTCCAAAACCCCAGAAAACCCAAATGGGAACCAAAATGTTTTAAATTCCTTCAAAAACATACCAAAACCCGAAAAGAGGGTCAAGTTTTCCAAAAAATACAAATAATTGGGAATAAACTCAAAAGAAAAAAGAAAAGAAAAAGGGAAAAAACCCTAAAAAAGCCCTAAAACCCTAACCTAAATCTACAAAAGGGGTGTAGGCCCCTCATTTCAAAGATCCCTCAACTACTCTACCCTTATGCGGCTAAATTTTTTGTCTAAAGCCATAGCCATTCACCTTTTGAGATTTGGCGTCCCATAAGATATAAGCTTTAGCCACCACCAAAGCATTGAGGAGGAGAGTACGGAACTAGAGGAACTACGGAGCACACTATACCACTGTTAGAGCTTCAACAGCCTCGTTCTTCGAGGTAAATTCTTTGCAATCCCTAGCTTTCCCATTAATACAAAAGGTTAAAGATTCTTTGTTATATTGCTATGAAAGTTTGTTATTCTATGTTTTGAAATCATTTTTTATCTTATGCACATGCTAGCTCAGATTGTTTATGGTTTTCATGTTTAGATAGTTTTTACCATTTTCCACTCACCTGCTACTAAGGGTTCCTTGCCCTTAGTAGGTGCCCTTTTGCATGAGCATGGGTGTAAACCCCCGCTACACTAATCATGAGCACACCCTTTTATTATAGTAAACCAAAGTGTTGATTGCATCCATCTTTATTACCTCTTTGAGATAATCTATAGTGGGGATATTTTACATGGGCGCTCACAATCAAATTGAACAAATATTTCACCAAAAATATCCACCATTTCAAATTTTCAAACCCAAATTAATTGACTTTTTCCTCAAATATATGAAATGCTTGGGCTAGAGCATCAAGGGCCTTTACCTTGGAATGGAACTAATTATCTATGGAAAATAAGAACAATGTGATAGTATAAGAAGATCATCAAGGGCCTTTACCTTGGAATGGAACTAACTATCTATGGAAAATAAGAACAATGTGATATTCTTCAAGAACAAATGAATCAAGGTAATGATTCAATTTTGCAATAAGTGGGATTTATACTTCCACTATAAGGGCATAACCAATAACAAGGTCATTTTTGCAATAAGTGGGATTTATACTCCCACCTTAACATATAAGGGCATAACCAATAACAAGGTGATTTCTTTTCTTCTACAGTCTCTTGTCTCTAGGGTCTAGCATTGGTGAGGACATGAGAAGAAAAATAGAATTGACACTTGGATTTGTTTTATACTCTAAACCTGAGAAGACCTTACAAATTTTAGTCTTTGCTTCTATAGTCATATAATCCACATTTAAGATATGGAGAAACCTTGGTAGTGGGTATATCCTCTTGTGGAGGAACAACATTAAGTGCAGTTATTTCACTATTGGATTCATTAACATCAAATGTGGTACATTATGTTCACTAAGGTACTCTTATAGCCATGGCTATGGTTCATGTACAAACAAAGCATGTGAATTTTGTGTAGGTGGCTTTAACTAAACTTGCGAAGGTAACATGATTTTTTTTAAAGGGCAATCTTTTTAAAAATATCTTAACCTATCTTTGTGCATGTGGAATTGTGATACATAGGTGCATTTATCTCATTACGATGCACCTAAAAATTTCTTTTTAAATTATCTTTTTTTAAATATTTAACTTATTTATGATTTGGTAAAATATTAAGATGCACCCAAAAATTTCTTTTTAAATTATCTTTTTTTTTTTTTAAATTTAACCCATTTATGATTTGGTAAAATATTTTAACCTAATTCATCATGTTACATCATGTTACATAGAATCTATGCATTTTCTTTTTTTATGATTTGGTAAAATATTTTAACCTAATTCATCATGTTACATCATGTTACATAGAATCTATGCATTTTCTTTTTTAAATAGTGAAAGAGTATCATGCAAAATAGTAAGAAAACATTTTGTCTCTTTTTTTTCTTTATATGGATGCAATTAGTGAATTTTTTTAGATTATTAGTCTTTAGTCACAACACTACATGTAATCCAACATTCATCATGGTCACATATTTTTCATAAAAACATGATCACATATTTTTCATAAAAACTAGTAATAGAAAGGTTAAATCCCTAATCATCATAGTATCAGAATCTACATTACATTCATCAAATAGCATGGAAGCTTAGAATCTACATTACATTCAGCAGCTTAATTCCCATAAGCTACATGCTCAAGCACTTTGACATCTTTATTTGGTACCATATAGTGGGCGATTCAACATTAGATCCTTTCACAAGATGGGTTCACCATTCTTCCACCTTTTAGCATGAGCAATCTTTTTCATTGGACAAAGACATTTCTACATTCCAATGCTTAAAAGAAAACCTACTCAATATTTTCATATTTCAAGAATGATGTAAAGTTAGATTTCTTAATGTATAAGTCAATTTTAAAAACAAAACAACCCTAAAAATTATATTCTTGCACTTTTGAACAAGAAGCCTTTGCATTTGGACGGAACATTGCCACATTTCAATGCTCAAAACAAAACTTAAATAGTCAATAAACAATATTTTCATAATCCAATAATTATTTGACTCAAGCTACCATTCTCACTGTCTAACACAGTTTCAATCACAAAGCTTCCATTCCTTTATTTTTAACATCAAAAACATTTATATGTAAACTGTTACTATATATCAAAGCAATATATTCATAACCCGATAATTGTATGAAGCTACTATTCTCTCGCAATTTTTCGAAACTATCAGAACTCAAACCAAACAAATATTTTTTAATATTAATTATAAGTCATTCAATTTACAATCATTTTATATTTAATAAATTAATCGACTTTCATCACTTTCACTTTGATTCTGCTAGTGCTCGCTATATGAAAATGCGAGAAGTAATATGATTATTATTTTCAGAGAAACCGCCAAACTTTACCTAAAGTGGAATGGAAAACACATTATTGCTTGTTGCTTAAAAAACAGAAGACTTATGCTTATTATGATCACAGAAACCGCCAAACGTTGATGTGGTGTGAGATGGAAAACCAGACGAGAGATACATGGTAGCTTCATGAAAACCACTTAACGTACTGCAATAATAGAGAGATTTGATATGGGACATCGAAGCGCGCCATCACGAAAAAGGTTGTCCCACCGCAATAATGTTAGATTCTGCTCCGTTACTCGTTCGCTGTACATTTAAGTCAAATTTCTGTGTTAAGCATGACGTGCATCAAAGATGCCCTTCACTTCGCTTTGGCTTACCTAAAAACAGACTTCAAGTTCGTCAGCGAAGCCGAGATTCCATAGTTCCAGTGACGGCAAAGGCCGCCGGCACTTTTCGCCGGCGTTGCCCTGCCTTATATATATCGGTGGTCAAGCAGAGCTTGAGAAGTAGAGGCGGCATCTCAGAATTTGCAAGTGAAGTAATTTGTTTTTCTGATTATTTTTCTTGAAAAACATGTCGAGCGACTGCGCAAACTGCGACTGTGCTGATAAGAATCAGTGCCCGTATGTTGTCTACTACTCTTCTCTTAGTTTTTTCATCTCAATTTCTATCAATTTTTCCCGTTTTTCTTTTTAAATTTCATGCTATTCGTCCTGAGTTCGAGTCTGGGTAGGACTAAGCTCGTTCGATGTTTGGATTGTTTTGATCCACAGAAAGAAGGGCTTCCAGATTGATGGCATCGCGGAGACCGGCTATGAGATGCGGTACTGCGTTATCTGTATAAGTTGTTATAAATTTCGTTTGTGTTGTTATTTCAGGATGATGTAATAATAATTTAATGTATTTGGGGTGTTGGTGTAAACAGGCATGGTGGAGATGTATCTCTGGAGAACGACTGCAAGTGCGGGCCCAGCTGCCAGTGCGGTACTTGCAGCTGCCACACCTGATCCCATAGCACTAGTCTCTGATCAATGCAGATCAATGCAGTTATAGTATATATCATATTGTATGTGTGTTTCATCAGATCCGATGGATAGATCTGCAGCCACTTACAGGCTGTAATTGGGATCCTAAATAAAGATATTAGTTTGGATAAACTTGGGTTTTTCAGTTTGGGCTTATAATTTTCATGGCGTGTTTATTATTGCGGTGCTCTGTAGCTTAATCTATCTCGGATTTTGTTTACATGCTTGATATGGATTCTACAAGGAGGATATGGACTTTAGAAATTCCTCTCTATTTTGACATATATTCAAGTCTCAAGAATAGACGTTATATATGACCACATGATTGGCCCAAGGCCAGTCGCATGGTGATCCAAAGGCGATGGCGATCATATATATATGAAGGGTGATTCCTTTATAAAAATAATAATAATAAAATTATTGAATTTTCAAATTTACTAAAAAAATATATAATTAAATATATTATATAATATTATTATGTTGAGATATTTTAAAACAAGGACACTTTAAAATAATCCATAATATTTCTTATTTTCAGATGCTAAAGATGTCTCTTCCTTATTTATTTAACATATTTTTAAAATATTAAAGATGTTTATTCTTTATTTATTTAATACATTTTGTCATATTATATTTTAAACAACACATGTAAACAATGATTGATTGATTTTATCAATGGCTATTATTTAAAAATTATATGTAAAATTTTATAAGTGTTTATTCTTTATTTACTTAGTATTTTTTCAAATAATAAAGTTTTTGTATTTTATATATTTAATATTTATTTCTAATTATATTTTAAATAACACATATAAGCCATGAATAAAAAAATGGCGTTGCTTTTCTCCTTATGAGCAATTCAATTTTTTATATTTGGCAATATCTATCCATTATTATTTTTTATGTTCAATACATATATACGATTTTAGTGATAATATTATTGTTAGGAGTAAGTAAAGAGGATGGAATAAGGACAGGGGGCTGGTTCGATGTTTTCAGGGTTTAGGTTCTTGTTGGGCCTGTTGGTGGTAAGCCCTTTTGGGCTTATGCCATGGATTTGATTGTATCCGTGTCCTAGGGGTATTTTTTTCCACCCTTAAGACTTTTTGTGCTTTTAGGGTTTGTCGATTGTGGTGATGTGATTGTAGTGGTGTCCAGGTGTTGAGGCGTCTTGTCTTTACTGGACAGGTGTGGGTTTTACCTACTGTTCCGGTGCTCTTCCTTATGGATAGTCCTTGTTTGCCTGCTCCTTTCTCGAATGTGGATAGTCAGTGTGCTTCGCTGGAGCCTGCGGTGCGGCATTCGTCGGCTCTGTCAAACCCTAATCTCTATGGTGCAAAGGCGAGAGTAAGGCGCAGGTTAAAAGCCCACAAGGCTAGGGCAACTCTCTCTAGATTTGTAATTGCCGAAGGAACTAATCTTGACAGGGTTGCTATGCTTGCGGAACGAGCCCTTGTTGGGCATTTGGAATTTACCTCTGGCACAAAGGAAGAAATCCTAGAGTGGATTAGGGTAAATTGGGGGTCGGCTTCTGGTTTGGTTCCGCGGGTAAATTTGTTGATGAATCGTTGGATTCTTTTCGTCTTCCCAGAATCTGCGATGTTGTCGAAAGTTTTGGAAGGAACCTGGCTGTTCAAAGATGGTTCTTTGATATTGAAATGGTGGCATCTCGCGTTTGACCCTTTAACTAAAAAGCAGCGTTTTCGGCACCTATGGATGTTGATTCCAGGGTTGCCGATAGAACTTTGGACAGAGGAGAGTGTGGTTGGTTCGGCAAATTCGGTTGGTCGTTTCATTCGCATTGATAGGAATTCTCTATTTGGAATGGTCAGGAAATATGCCAAGGTTATGGTGGAGATTGATATGGAAGCTGGTCTCCCGGCTGAAGTCGAGGTTGTTTGGGGGGGCCAATGCTGGAAGCAAAGGCTTGATTTTTTCAGAATTCCTTTCGGTTGCTTCGCGTGTAAGGAACTTGGTCACACTTGGGCAAATTGCCCCTTTCTTCTGAAGACTGGGTTGGCAATGAAGGAAATTGGGAACCTGTGTACTCCTTCGGATGCTCCTGGTAAGTTTGTTCCTATTCCTGATTCTGTGTATTCAGAGGTTTCTAAGGATGATATTGCATTGTTAGAAGTTACGGAGAAGGAATTAGATGAGCGCATTTCATACGGGGATGTCATTTTGAGACATGGTATTCATAAGACCTCTGTCGAGGGTATTCCTCTGTCTGTTGATCAGATTAAACCCTCCGTTGTCCGCAACCTTTCTTCTGATTTAGCCTCTGTTGGGGTTAGGGTTGATGAGGGTTTGGTTTTTTTTGGAGGTCCGGATAATTGTGAAGAGAATCGAGGTTCTATAAAACCTTTGCTCCCATCCGAAAGGGGTACCGTTTCTGAGTGTTCTGGGGTTTCGGTTTCTAATAAGCACATTCCTGATGAGTCTGGTTTTGATGTTATTTGTGAACTTAAGGTTGATGGGGTTTTAAAAACCGTAACCCCGGTGCCATCCTTCTCAAAAAATCCTCCTGACGGTTCGGATGCCCTTTCGCTTCATGATGTTAAATTTCAGAATGTAACCATTCGTAGGGGCAAAAAAAAGGAGGGGTCTCGGGCTTCTGAGGGTGTTGATTCTTGTTTCCAACGCGAGGCTAGTTTGTTGAAGTCTGGGGTTTCTATAAACTCTATTGATGAGGGTCTTAGATTGAAGACGCCCTGTGGCTCTGGTTCTTAATGTCAGTTTTATCATTGAATATTCGTGGTTTGGGGAAGGTTGCCAAGGCAAAGGCCTTCTCCAAACTTTTTGCTGCTATTTGTCCTGGGGTCATGTTACTGTAGGAAACTATGTGTTTAAGTTCGGTGGTAGTCAAGTGGTTAGGTGACCTTCTACCTAGATGGGAAGTTGCGGCCTATTGTTCAAATGGCCTTTCTGGTGGTTTGGCTGTGGCATGGAATCCCTCTCTATTTTCTTTCAAGGTTTTTTCCACTCCATGGGGTTTGTTGTTGAAAGGTTTCTGTATTGGGTTGAACATTCAGTTCCATATCCTCAATTGTTATGCGCCTTATGATGGTTGTCGGATTTTCTGGGATGCTTTGGCAGCCTCTGGGATTCTTAACTTACCCCATCTTGTGATTGTTGGTGATTTGAATTTTTCTACTTCGGCCTCTAAGATTTGGGGTTCGGGGGCCAGACTTGATCCGATGGCAGATTTCTTCTTGGATTTTCTTGGCCTGTATGAACTGGTGGATGTGGTTCCTACAAAGTTAATTCCTACTTGGACAAACGGTAGACAGGGGGATGTTGGTGTTCACAAGAGACTAGACCGTTTTTTGGTGAAGTCTTCATTTTTTGGTACCTTCCAAAAGTCTCATTCCTGGGTTCATGAGGTAAAATTTTCTGATCACTGGCCTATTGTTTTCCAGTTTGAAGATTATGGTGAAAAGGTCGTTTATCCGTTCAAGTTTAATAGTTTTTGGATATTGGATAAGGATTTTTGTGATATGGTGAAAACATTTTGGATAAATTCGGAGGTTGAGAACCTGAACCATGTTGATTATTTCTTCCTTAAAATGATGAAGCTTAAAGAGGAAGTTATTAATTGGATTAAGGTTAAAAAGAAGTCTGATGCAGCTGAGCTGAAAAAGTTGGAATTCTGTATACAAAATGCTTGTATGCAAAATTTTGATGGTTCCCTGAATCAAGTTGACTTTGAAATTCTGAAGTTATATGAGAAAAAAAAGGAGGATATTCTTATGATGGAAGAAAGGGAGTGGAGATTAAAAAGTAGAGCGGTGTGGATAAGTCAGGGGGACAGGAAGACAAAATTTTTTCATGCATTTGCTTTTGCAAGGAGGAATTTCAAATTAATTTGGGACATCAATGATGTTAATGGAAACTCATTAAAGGGTTTGGACTCCTTGAGTTTTGAAGCTTTGAGGTTTTTTAGTAATATTTTCAAACAGGAAGGTGGCTGTGACCTTTTGGACCAAATTAGATTGGCTCAGCTCTATCCTAGATGCATTGATGGTTTTGAAGCTGAGGCACTAGTATTGGAGGTTTCTTTAGAGGAGATTGAGAATACCTTAAAAAAATTTGCTAGGGACAAAAGCCCTGGCCCTGATGGATGGCCGATGGAAGTTTATGTACACTTCTTTGATACTATGGGGGAAGATATTCTGCGTCTTTTGGAATTCACTAGGGTTCATGGTTTCATTTTTGGTGCTCTTAACGCCACTTTCCTCACTTTGATTCCTAAGAGTAATAAACCTGTTACTTTTGGGGAGTACCGGCCTATTGCGCTTTGTAATCTCATCTATAAACTAGTTTCCAAAATTATTGCGCAGAGATTAAAGGTTGTTCTTTCTTTTGTCATAACTCCTGAGCAGTTTGGGTTCTTAAAGGATAGGCAAATTCATGATTCGATTGGGCTTACCCAGGAATGGCTCCATACTATCAAATCCAAGAAGTTGAAGGCTATGATTTTAAAGATGGATTTAGAAAAAGCACATGATTGTGTCAATTGGTCTTTCCTCATATTGGTTTTGATACAAATTGGTACTCCTCCTCTTGTGATCAATTGGATTATGGCCTATGTAACATCGCCTAGTATTGTTGTTCTGGTTAATGGCAATCCCACCTCTTTCTTTCAATGCAGTAGAGGGATTCGGCAGGGTTGCCCGCTGTCACCACTCCTTTTTCTCCGGATCATTGATGGTTTCAGTTGTCTTATAAAACAAGCAAGAGAAATGGGACTGATAAAAGGTATAAAGGTGGGTGCTGATTGTATCCTGTCTCATCTCCTCTTTGTTGACGATGTCCTACTTGCAGGCATTGACTCTATCACTGAATGGAAGGTTTTCTCAAATATCATCAATTTTTTTTGTAAGGTCTCTAGGATGAAGATGAGCATTTCAAAGTCTTGTTTTTATCAACATATGGTGGAACCTGGTAGAAGAAGTGAAATTGAATCCATTTTACCATTTAATTGTCTTGATTTGGTAAATGGTTTGAAGTATTTAGGTTTTATTTTAAAACCTAACTCTTATAAAGTGGAGGATTGGCGTTGGATTATCAGAAAGTTTGAACAGAGAATTGATCAATGGTCATTTCGGTTACTCTCATCAGGAGGCAGACTTGTTTTAGTTAAAGCTGTACTTTCTAGTATTTCGTTTTTCTGGTTATCTCTTCTAGAAATTCCGGTTTATATTATCAATAGGCTCAGGAGGATTATTTTCAATTTCCTCTGGTCAGGTAATCATAATGGTTCCAATCTGGTGATGGTGAAGTGGAATTTACTGGCTCAGTCGATGAAGTTTGGTGGGTGGGGTATTATTGATATTAATGTTTTCAGCAAATCTCTCAGACTAAAGAGTTTATGGCGTGGTTTATTCAGTAATTCACTATGGTCGCAGGTTCTCCATCACAAATATATTAAATCTAATTTTATCAGCTGGTTGAGGAAACGCAAGAGGATCTTTGGATTGATGTCTCCAGTCTGGAAAGGTTTTCTAAAAGTTTATGAATGGATTGCAAATGATATTTGTTGGAGGGTAGGTAATGGTTGCAGCATCCATATAGGGGTGGATCCTGTGCTTGGATTGGAGGAGTGTTTCAGACTGTCAGATAGTCTGGTTTCCAGGTTGAATATTATGGGGTTTAAAACCTTAAATCATATTTATGATGTTGATCGGTTTATTGGTTCTGGCAATGGATGGTTGGGCTCTTTAGAGTGGGAGAATCCAGATCACGAGTTGGAATGGGTTTGCTATATTCAGGCCATTAGATCGGCTGGTATCACGCTAACGGGATCCCCTGACATGTTAATTTGGGCAGGTAATTCTAAAGAAGGTATTTTTACTGCAAATACAACTTATAAAAGGATTATTCAAACTCATTGTATTTATCCCTGTCAGTGGTGGTATTCGAAAATCTGGAAGATGTCCATTCCCTTGAATGTGAAATGTTTCCTTTGGCATGCATTAAATGGTAGTCTTAAGACACGGGAAAACTTAATTAAACGTGGATGGGCAGGGCCTAGCTGGTGCTGTTTATGTAACTTATGTTCAGAATCTACTGATCATCTTTTCGTGAGGTGTTCATTTATGCAAAATATTTGGAATTTGTGTTGTAAAGAACTCAATTTGCAGTATGATTGGGATGATATGGATTTTGGAGTTGGACGGCTCAATTGGGTCAGGGGAAACAGGAAGCCAATATTCCTCCCTATTTTTGTATCTTGGGCCATCTGGTATACAAGGAATGAGGTGCTTTTTCAGAACAAGAAACCTGATCCTGTGCAGTGTGTAAAGTCCGTTTGCATGATGTTACAAAATTATCCTCAAGAGGAAACTGGTAAGATTGTTGTAAGTGAGAGTTCTTTTTCCTATGTAGTCTCACAGCCGATTTTATTTTTTGATGGGGCTGCTCAGGATGGATTGTGCATGACTAGTGGGGTTATCTATATCAATGAAAGCCATTACTTTACTCTTTGTCTTAATGGAGGCAGAGGTTCTAATATGAAAGCTGAGGTAATGGCTCTTTGGGTTGGTCTAAAGGTGGCAAATTATTTTGGATTGGTGAATCTCAGAGTCTTTAGAGACTCTCGAGTTACAATAAAGTGGGCTTTACAGGAATTCAATCTTAATGTTATTGATCTAAAATATTGGTGTGATCGAACCCGACAGGAGATTTCAATGATGAGCCAGATTTCTTTTGAACACATCTATAGGTCTCACAATTCTCAAGCTGATCAACTTTCCAAAGATGCTTTTGTTGGTCCAGAAGGGGTTCTTTTTTGGGAAGAATGGTTGGATCCTTGTCTGCTTGATAGGGGTTATATATACTTCTTTTAAGGTATTTTGAATACATTTTGGGATGGCAACTCTTTTTTTGTTGTAAATACCTTATGATGGGAGATTATAAATTATGTATAACAGCTATGCTGATGATCTTTTTAGAACAGGTTTTGATTTGGATATCTTGATCTATGATATTCATACTATTATTGTACTATTTGATTCAATGGAATAGCAATAGTACAATTTTTTTCTGTTGGAAAAAAAAAACACATATAAGCAATGGATTATTTTATAAATGTGCAAGTGAAATCTCATAAAAATAATTTATTTTTATATTTAAAATAACAAATTTATTACTAAAAATATGATTTTTTTAATGAAAATTATATAACTTAAATATAATTATAATTTTATTTTGATGATGATGATTGTTAATATGTGTTTAGATTAATTTGGAGTTATTGAACTTAAAAAAAAAAAACTACTACTTAATTTACATTAGAATTTTATTTCTGTATTAAAAAAAACTGGAATAAGAAGAAAAGTTTTTCATATATATATATGACCTACTAAATAAAAAAATGAACAAAAGAATCCTATCAATTAATGCATCAAATCTATTTAGTATATGTCTAAACCAAGTAAATAAATAGACCAATTCTAGTGGTAAAAAAGGGAAGAAGAAACAAATCTCCTATCTTGAAAATGGGATGTGGGATGTGCTTTGATTATACCGTTAAAAAGCACTCACACGAAACCATTGACATTCAAAAACCTAAACGTTAAACCTTAAGGTTTACTTTTATCTTTTAGAGTGATTTCACACATCACCAACTCTCTAAGAGAGATAATGTTGCCCATATTCTCCTCGAAAAGACATTTAAAACTAAGAATAATGCATACCTATCATTTCAATAATTTCAATAGACAAAACAGTAAGCTTATAAGATTTGTCACTTTTCATAACTTCGTAAGGCTTTTTCCTCTCAACATACTTCTTTCATATATCATTTCATTTATGAAAAAGTTGTTTATTTTCTTATTATATTTAAGATGATGTCAACTTCCAATATCTTGCAATGATGCAATCATTAATGTAGACTGCAAAATATTTTGGATAATTAATTGACATGACATGCACTTCTAAAGCATTACACTTTATTTTGCATGCCCTTTGATGCAGGGTATCTTTGGTGGATGGGAAATCCCACATCATGCAAAACTATTTGGCTGTGTATATGATGCAAGGTATCTTTCGTGGCTAGCAATATCCCACATCATCCAAAACTATGTGATTTCAACATGGATTTTTTAACTCAAAATTATTTGCTAGAACATGAAAACAATAAAGTAAATACAAGAGGTTAGTTGTATAATAAGGATATTAATTTTTTTGTGATATTTTCTATTAATTTAGTTTTTTAATATGAGACATAACATGTAGTTGTACTAGACTAGCAACTGAGATTAGGTAGAGTTTTTTTAAGAGAAAGCCACAACTCTAACATCTGTACTAAGTGGACGTTGTTAAAATTACAGAGAGTTGTTGAGAAATATGCTAAGTAAATTATAGGAAAAAGAGAAAATATGTCATGATGCGGAAGTGTGTCTATAAGAAGAGGTATAGTTAGATCTTAAATGAATGATGTTGACATTGTAGCAAAGATTAGAAATATGTGGATGGAATTGGAAGCCCTAAAGTGTTGTGATGACTATGCATTCAACCGATCATATATATACATTTGACCCCATACATATCCCTCTTATGGTCATAGTATAAACTTAGTCTAACAAGAAGGAAATTTGAAATTTGTGAATGCTAAGGGTAATGAAGAAAAGGAAAGCAAAGTTCCAATAGAAAAACCAAAAGAAAATATAGAGGTAGGGGGCACGTAGGGGGTTGAGAAAGACATGATGAGATTGAAGGGAATACAATTGTATAATACCCATATTTATTTTGGGAGTTCAAATTTAGTTGAGTTGATGGATTTGATTGGGGATGTGCATGACTACTTTGCAAAAATAGGGCTAAAGACTCTAATTGGGTGAAGTATTTGATACAAATTGGAAAAAGGATGCATGATGGTATTTTTGATGTCTTTATTGGGTTTTTTTTGGTGTCTTTCAACTTCATTGTATTTAATTTAAAGTTTTTGTTGTGTCTCCTTAGTGTCATATTCATGTCTCAATGTTACCTTATAGTGCCCTTGAAACATACCCTTGACATCATTTTAGAAAAATTGTAGTGTCCTTTTTAAATATTTTGGAATCATTTATTGCTTCTTTTGGGAATCATGTTTGCATCATCAAATACCTGTAGACCCTAATACACTATGAACTTGAACACGCTAACCCCTTGATACACATTTTACCCATAAACCCTATCGCCCATCATCTAATCATTGACTAATATCTTATGACCCCATACCATTATCCCCGATCAACATTGATTCCTTGACACAACTCAACACCTACAACTAACCCACAAACTAGCTAGTAACCACCTAATCCACTAGAATAAGCTATCCCACTAATTCTAGTAACTCACTAACCCTTGATCCCCAATGACCATATGAACATCAAGGATGAATACTAATTGTGGCGGAACTATGTTGACCATATTGACTAGATAGACCAGATTCACCATCATTCTCTATATTACCCATCAACCCTTAGGATGATCATGCATTAACAAAGTGCTCACTTATAATCCACTAACCAATTAATAATGTAGTTTGGAAATCACACTACCCACATTTTGTGTGACCTAATAACCCCATTAAGACATCAAAGCTCTATGAGGATTTAACATATGGACCATTCTTGACCATAATTAGCATTATTAACCATGGAGAACCATAAATGATCATTATTGACAATCCTGAAAAAATGGTAGTTCTACTAGTAACACACTAACACATAACCCCCTAACCCATATCTAAATAAGATGACTAATGTCAATTAGTCAACAGGAGTGACCTACCACACATAGCCACCTAATGAGCCCTCAATAGTCCCATGTTAAAAAGAATTCCCTCCCTTTCCTTTTTAGTTGTTTATCTTATAGACATGTCCTAACAAATTATTTAGATTCCCATGTAAGATCCTAGTGTAAATAGATCTTGAAAAATAATTATTCACTCCCTAGACGTTTCAAGTTGGTGATTATTGATGTTTACAATATATGTTTTGTTTTGCATATTTTGCACCAATAGTGAAGCAAATAAGTCTGTATATTGTGAATTTATTTGTGTCGTCAAAGTCAGCATAAGCATTTATTTGTAAGCATGATAGGTTCTCCACCAACTTATGTCATCAAATGTGTCTTTGTCATTTGGTGATGACGAAATCTCAATGTCAAGTCACAACTAGAGATAATCCTTATTATCAATTAATCGAATATTATACAAGTGTTTGGACAAGTTAAATCAAAATTTTGCATAATTAGTGTGGCAATGTAGTTAAAAAAATTTCGGTCTCATTTTTTCTCATATTTGACACATCCTTCAATCTATAGTGATGTATAAGATCCTTTAATTTTGCATGACTCTTCATTTTTCCAAGGTGAGATTAACATTTGTAAAATGCTCACAACACACTCAATTGATGTTTGTCATGTTAATCAAATTTTGTTTTCAGAAGTATACCTTTTAACATTGCCATGAGATATTTTAGTTCTAGTCTTAATATCATCATCAAATTGTTGATATTAATCTTGTATGTGCCTCCTGAACCAATGAACATTTTTATCACATAAAATTGTTATGTAATCCTAAGTCATTTCTACTGATTGACACTGTACCGTTCTCCCTTTAAAGGATGTCACCATGCAATAATCTACTGAGATCATGGGCATCTTTCATCAATCTCTACCATTATTGTGAAATGATGTTTGTTTGTAGGAAGAGTTAATGTCAATTTTCATTACTGATAAGGATGATAATGCTTGTAACTTTGTTGCTTGTTTTATTTTTGTAATTACTTTGTTTGGCGATGTCAATGGAGGTTATTGCACCAAGAGTAGCAACATGTTTTACAATGCAAAGCAGGGGAGATGTTGTCACTTATGTAATGTATGAGAAAAAAAACTATTTGGTAACATATGCCAACGCAATTTTAAATTTTGCACAAAAATGTAAATCAACATATCTATCCATCTTAAACATGGTTCTATCAAGCACTAAGAGGGATCAAATTTATTATGGTGTATTTTTTTTTTAGTGTGTAAAAAGTTTATGAAAAAATTATTTACACCTCAAGAAATTTGATCCCTCTTGGTGCTTGATAGATCCAGATTTAAGATGGATATTTTATTTATTATACATGTCGGGATACTATTGAGGTTATAAACCTTGTGCTACTTCAATTGTTCTTGAATTCATTCTACTTCAATGGGACTACAATGTGGCTCATTTTATCCTTGTTGAAATGACTTGAACTCTACTCCTACATGAGAAAAGTTTCAAGAAATAATATAGAAAGAATTACTTTAACTTAGTCTTGAAATAAACAAAAATAATGCACTCATTCTCAATTTACAAAGAATTTGAAATACAAGATTTCTTTCCTTTATTCATGGGAATGAACAAATGATAAAATGTTTTGAATGGGTAAATAGAGGAATTGAATGAATATCCATTCCCAAAATCATAACAACCAATGTTAGATTTTCAATCAGAGAAATGCCCCATCATGGAGCATTTTTCCCATCAAATATAGTCTATATTGTTTCTATGTACCATGAAATAGAAGAAATAATTTTTCAAAAAAAATAAGTATAATGTCATAACCTTAATTTTTCATAGGTGTACTATTTTTAAAATTCTTACTCTCGTCATGAAATTACATGTTGTTCCTTGTCTCTACTTTTTTATCTTTTTGTTAAAGGGATGGTACAAGCTAATGAGGGTCTCTTTTGGCGCATTAGATGCAGTTGAAAATTGAAAAAAAATGCATACCTCAACTTACATGGATATTTTAAGATACTTGGACAATGAATCTTGATTTGATTAAAAGAGATGAAATGTAGAAAATTGAATGGATTTTCCGAATATATAAATTTTATATATTGAAAATGTTCATAACTATATGACACAAGGTCGATCAGTTGAACCTTCTTGCTTAACAATACACATGACACACATGATGTTCACATAGACTGGGTGTAAACAAGATGCCAGAAGCTGGCTTCTATTACTTCAATCAAATTATGGTTACAATGTGAAATGCAAGGAAATATAAAAAAACTAACTTAGTCGGCCTTAGCCTCATAGAATATATAGAAGTAAAAGTATGTTCTCTTTGTGTGTAATCCTCTCGTCCTCTCATACTTTTGTTGAATGCTAGAATGAATGAGCAATGAGTGATGAGCAATATTTGTTCCCCCAACTAGAACTCTCCACTATGCCCATGCACTAGTATTCTACCATGTTGTTGCTCTGCTGGTAATACCAAGATCGACTCCGTCCCTTGAGACACCCTTCCTCCGTGTGTCGAATCCTCCAGATCCTACAGACTTGCAGGTGTCAAAACCCTTTAGTCGTGTTGCACAACCTCTGCCCATGGTGACATTTGTCCTGATCCCAACCACCTTCTTAACTGCTGATAACTTGCTTAGAAAACCCGAACTGATAGCAAGTATGTCGCCTTAACTTTTGAGCTACTCTGACTCTGCTACAATAGTCGGTCACATCACTCACCTAGACCATACTATCTTTCGTCATCCTTCAACTTACCCGTCAACTTTACTTCACATCTTCGGCTTCGCCCGTCCTCTCCTTCCTCCACGCTTGGCTTCTTCCTAAAACCTATCCATGTCGTTGTTCGACAACATGTCGACACTTGACCTATTCAATGGCAACGCTGTTGTCTATCGACCTTAAACATGTTGACTCTTGACCTTTCTCCTTTTGTCGATGCACCGTGATAGATTCCACTAGACTACTTGGATTTTAACATCCAGTATCCATTTCGTACTAGTGGTCATCGGAAATCCCCCTACTAGAATCCTTATGTTGATAAACTTCGACTATTTTTCCTAGGCCCCGATGCTCCTGCATTAGACTCCCAAGGTGGAAAATAATTTGACTACTCTGTCAGTCTCCTGAACTCTTCCACAGAAATCCATGTTACGTCCTGCAACTCATCACCCTTCCATTGCACTAAGTATTCTTTCTTTCGCGAACTACGTGTATGCCCAACTTCGCGTTCCTCTATCACTTTGGCAATTTCCTCCTTGTGTTGATTTGGAATTTGCAATGTCCAGTCGATTTTCAACACCTCAACGCTTTTGCTACTTGAACCTTCTTCAAACTTGTACAGATATGTGACATTGAATGTTGGTGAAATGCTCAAGTCTTTTAGCAACTCCAACACATAAGCATTGTTTGAAATCTTCTTCAAGATATTACATGGTCCAATCTTATTCAGCTTCAGCTTGTTATATGTTCCTGTCGAAAATATCTCCTTCGCAAATGTGCATAGACTAAGTCTCCTTCATTGAACGATTATAACTTCTTCTTCTTGTCATCTCTCAGCTTATTTGTCTCATTTCTCTTTTCTATGCACTTTCACACATCTTCATGCACTTCTTTCATGTGCTCTGTGAACGATTCTACATCCGCCTTTTTCCTGATTTCTTTTAGTAACTCGATCAAATCTACCACTCCATGTGGGCTTCGTCCTTGAACAATATGGAATGGGCTCAAACTTGTCGATTGATTCATGTAATTTTTGTACGTGAACTCTGCTTGCGCCAACACGTTCTCCCACTGCTTGGTTCTGTTGGCCGTAAAAAGCCTCAGAAGGTTTCCAAAACTTTTGTTCACCACCTCGGTCTATCCATCTATCTACAGATGATATTCTGAGATAAACTGCAACCTCATGTCCAATTTATTCCATAGGGTTCTCCAAAAATGTCCCATAAACTTTGTATCTCTGTCCGACGTTATACTCTTTGGAAACCCATGCAATATGACTATCTCCTTGAATAATAGTACAACAATGCTTATGGCATCACTTGTATTCCGACACCAAATAAAGTGTGCCATCTTCAAAACTCTGTCGACTACAACATAGATTGAGTCGTTACCTTGCTCCATCTTCGGCAATCCTAGAACAAAATCCATGCTCAGGTGCTCCCATGGGGTAGTCGGTACTGGTAATGGCGTATACAACCCCATGTTCTCACTTCTCCATTTTTCCAACTGGAAAACTCGACATTGTCGTACCCACTTACCAACAGCTGTCATCATTCCTAGCCAATAATAATTTTCTTCGATCAATGCCTTGGTCTTGTCAATGCCAAAATGACCTGCTAATACGCTACTGTGCAGTTCTAGGATTAGGTTCTCCCTTATGGATCCTCTTGGAATACACAACTGGTGTCCCCTGAATAGGTATCCCTCTTTGATGTAATAATCCAAGTATGGCATTCTATCGACACTCCACGGTTCTTGACTCGCCTTCCATGCTTTCACAAAATCCTCGTCGGTCGCATACTCTATCTTCACCGATTCTATTCCTATTTCCTGAACTGTTGTCCTGTTTAGAAATGCAACTCTTTGACCCAGTGCATCGACAACTTTGTTCAACTTTCCCGAATTATGTCACAACATGAAGGTATATCCTTGCAGGAATTCGACCCACTTCATGTGCCGCTAATTCAATTTCAATTGAGTATTCAAATAACTCAGTGCTTGGTGATCTGTGTACAACACAAATTCCTTAGGCAATAAATAATGCCTCCACTTCTTCAACGCTTGGACAATAGCATAAAATTCCTGGTCATAGACTGAATATTTCTTCTTCGCATCATCCAAATTCTCATTAAACAATGAATTGGTTAGCCCTTCTAGCTCAACACTGCTCCAATTTCCATTCCACTCGCGTCGCAATCGACTTGGAAAACTTTGTCAAAATATGGGAGTGCTAACATCGGGATCTCAGTGACCTTTTCGATCAAATTATCGAAATCTCTCCGGGTAGCTTCCGTCCACTTAAACTCCCCTTTCTTCATGCACTCTATCAAAGGTGCACATATTCCACTGAATCCCCTTATGAACTTCCTGTAAAAACTGGCAAGTCCATGGAAATTTCTCACTCTAGTCACACTTGTCGGTTCTGGCCAATCCAATATTGCCTTCACCTTCTCTAGGTCCATCACCAACCCTTTACCCAAGATTACAAATCCCAAGTATACTACTTATTCCTTCATGAAGAAACACTTTTGCAGGTTCACCATCAGCTTCTTTTCCTGCAACTTTTGCAATACTTATTGAATGTGCTCCAAATGTTTTGTCTTGCTACAACTAAATATCAAGATGTCGTCTAAGTACACTACGGAAAATTTACCCAACAATGGATTTAGTAACTCGTTCATCAACCACATGAACGTACTGGGTGCATTAGTCAATCTGAATGGCATGACTAACCACTCATACAACCCTCCCTTCCATCTCCTTCTCTAACCCGAATCTGGTGATAACTACTCTTTAAGTCGATCTTCGTGAAGTACTTTGCTCCACTCAATCAATCCATCAATTCATCTGTTCTCGACAATGGAAATTTGATACTTGATCATGATCTTGTTGTTAACTCTAGAGTCTGTACACATCCTCCATTCTCCACCCTTCTTCGGCGCTAATACTGTTGGTACCATGCAAGGGCTCAGACTCTCTGATCAATCCTCTGTCCAACAACTCCTGGACCTGTCTATTGAGTTCTTGATCCTCTTCCAGATTCATTCTATGTGGTGCCTTGTTTGGAAAACTCAATCCTGGAATCAAGTCGATATGATGGGATATGCTTCTCAACGGAGGCAATCCCATTGGTGTACCGTCGACTACTATGCTCCTGAACTCATCAAGCATCTTTTCGACTTTGACTGTAATCCTCTCCATTTTCGACCTCTCGACAAATGGCCCCTTCAAAATGATAGAAAAAAATCTCAACTTCTTTTCCTCCTCCGCGAGGAATTCCTTGTATGTACACATCAGTACTCGCTTCTCCCAATAGTTTCTCTCGCCTTGCTTATAGTCGGCTTGGTCCTCCTGTTTCGGCTTCAGAGTTCTCTGGGTGCCATTTTTCCACACTGTGACTATGTTGGTTCGACCATCATAGATCATGTTTCGATCATATTTCCATGGTCTTCCTAACAATAGATGACATGCGTCCATCGAGATTGCATCACACAGTACACTATTTTCAAGCTTTCCCACCTTGAAGATAATTAGGCACTGTCTGGTCACCTTCACATGGTGTCCTTTCTGCAACCATGAGATCTTGTATGGATTTGGGTGTTCCCGACATCTCAAATCTCCTTTGTCGAAGACCTCTTTCGACACAAGATTCTCTGTAGTTCCACCATCAACTATGGTCTTACAATACCACTTGCCGATCCGCACTTTGGTTCGAAAGATAGCCTTTCACTGTGATGGCTCTTTCTCATCGCATCGATCGTCCTGAGCCAACGTTCTCTTGGTCTTCATGGATTGACCTTTTCTTTTCCCATCCTCACTGTTGTCGGATGTCAACTCCACCCTCTTGTCAACTTTCTCATCTCTTCGATGTCTGGGTTTCGATTCCTCTGCACAATGTAGGTTCTATGGGAATTCATATGCCTTGTGTCCAACTCCTCAACGCTTGTAACAAACCACAACTATTATGTCAGCTTTCTTTTATTCCAGACTAGTTCATCCATACGCACCTCGATCGTGTGTCTCTCGACCATCGTGTTGTTTCTCTTGCATTTTCTCTCTAGTCAATGTCCCTTCCTCTCGTCGATTGTCTTTGACAGCTTCTCTACTAGTTCCACTACTTTAGCCTTTCACAGAAACAGTTTTCAACCCTCGACCAGTCACCCTACCTCTAGTTGATGCGACCTTCCTCGATAGTTTCTCTTCTTCCTTTAGAGCTAACTGGTAGACTTCACCGAATGCTTTGAACCTTGACAAGCTCAACTTGTCCTATATGGCATACTTCAATCCATTTACATATCTTATGATAGCTTCTTCTACTTCATCGGTCTGATCCGACCTTATCGAGAATCTGTAGAACTCTTTTATGTACACTTTCATGCTCATCGCTTTTTGTGGAAAGTTCTGCAACTTTGTTAATAAGGAAATCACATAGTCACCCGACAAGAACTTCCCTTTCAGGTTGGAGACTATCCTGTCCCAAGACTTGATCTTTTCCTTTCCCTTTTTAACTCTGTCAGCCTGCACATTGTCCCACCACAATGAGGCATGACCCTTCAAAGTAAGACACACAGTCTTAGCGTGTATAGGATCCTCGATCTGCTCTATGTCGAAGTATTTCTCCATTTCTCTAAACCAGTTGATCAAGTCTTCTAGATCCAGACATCCTGAGTAGGTATGTACATTTATCTTTTCCTTATCTCTCATCTTGGTTAGAATCTTGATGAGTTTATCTTCTGGTTCTTCTCCTACTGCTTCACGTGATTCCACCTCTTTGACCTCCTCATCGTTGTGGTCTAACGCATCAGGAACGAATCCACGCCTTTGGCTTTCTTTGATTTCCACAAATTCACTAGTCAAACTTTACATTGTTTGCATGCACTCGTCAAACATTTCACAATCAACCGTGACTGTAGCGCCATGCACTCTTCATCCAACTCCTTGGAAATTAATGCCTCTGTGAGCCATTTTCATCCACAGCTAAAACTCCCACTCGCCCAATCGCAACTGGACTTTCACAAGTCATTCACAACTATACCCAATTGCAATTGGATTTGTTCTGTGCACTTAACAATGGGTTCACTTCTAGCAGTGGTACCAATTGACACTCTCTTGCTCACATGATGCCTCAACACCACCAGACTCTTTTTGGGCTATGATACCAATTGACGCAAGGTCGGTCGGCTGAACCTTCTTGCTTAACAATACACACAACACATGCAATGCTCACACAGAATGGGTGTAAACGAGATGCCAGAAGCTGGCTTCCATTACTTCAATTGAATTACGGTTAAAATGCAAAATGCAAGGAAATCTAAAACAACTAATCTGTTGACCTTAGCCTCATACAATATACAGAAGTAAAAGTGTGTTCTCTGTGTGTGCGATCCTCTCCTCTTCTCAGAATTTTGCTGAATGCTAGAATGAATGTGCAATGAGTGATGAGTGATCTCTATTCCCCTAACTAGAACTCTCCTTCACTATGCATGCGCACTAGTATTCTACCCTGTTGCTGCTTTGTTGCTCATCCCGAGATCCACTCCATTCCCCGAGCCACCTTTCCTTTGTCCACCGAATTTTTTAGATCCCACAGACTTGCAATTGTCAACGCCCTATGGTCGTGTTGCACAACCTCTACCCATGGAGACATCTGTCCTGATCCCAACCACCTTCTTAACTACTCATAACTTCCTTAGCAACCCCGAACGGCTACCAAGTACGTCGCATTGACTTTAGAGCTAATCCAACTCTATTACACTAGTCGGTCCCATCACGGACCTCGACCATACTGTCTTTCGTCATCCTTCGACTTACCTACCGGCTTTACTTCACATCTTCAGCTTCGTCAGTCCACCCCTCCCTACACACTTGGCTTCCATCTCAAACTTGTTGATGTCGCTGTTTGACAACATGTCAACACTCAACCTCTTCCACTGCAACTTTGTCATCTATCGACCTTAAACATGTTGACTCTCAACCTTTGTCCTCCTGTCAACACACCTCAATAGCTTTCGATTGACTACATGGATTTTAAGAGCTAGTATCCCTTTCGTACCAGTGGTCGTCGGAAATCCCCCTGGTCGAATCTTTATGTCGATCAACTTCGACTATTTTTCCTAGGCCTCGATGCTCCTGCATCACTATCTCAACTTTGATATTTTCTAAAAGGTTTTTTTTTTTGGGGGGGGGATGATAAGGTATATGTCTTTGTGGATGTTTCCTTTGAGTTCCTAAATGATGGAATCAACCTAGAAAAACTGGTAGACATATGGAGAAAAAATAGTAATAGTGCAACACTATTTTTCAAAAATAAATTTATTATTTTATAACTATTTTTAATTATCTAAGTGCTTAAACCTCAAAAATAGTATGCCAAGACTTGGTCCATCTTTCAGAAGTCTTAATGAAATGATCATGAAATGTTACTTTTTTATGGCATGTAGAGGGTGGTGTCTAGTAGTGAAACATACAATTTTTTTTTAAAATGCTTGAGAAACAGAAATGTTATGGAGGAAACACCGCCAGTGTGTTTTTTGAGTTAGGGAATAATGACACAATTATATATATATATATACTTACACATTTAGAGTGACAAGAAAAATGATATTTGGGTGTAAAATTTCATAAAAAATGATTTTGTATCATACAACTGTGGTAAAACACATGCATATTGGGAAAATGGATGAAATTCCCAATTAGATGTGGTTTACCATATTCCATTGTATAGGTTTTGTTTATGCAAATCTAAATCTGAAGCATATAGATATGAATATGGATGACACATGAGCATGTGAAGAGGCTTGATTTAGGTGGTAAAAAGCATGAGCAAATTTTGTTTAAATTCAAATTTCCCTTTCCCACCCATCTGGGTGCCACGGAAACCAAAATGTGTGCACATTTTAGCTCTACAAAATGCGTGCATGTTTTACTCGCATTTTATGGAGTTAAAACATGCACATGTTTTGTAGAGATAAAACACATGTGTGATGTTATAGATATCAAATTTACCTTAAGGGTAAGGGGGAAGAGGGATGTTCGTGGAGAGAAAGAGATAGAAATCAAGGCTGGGGGTATGAGTTTAGGGAGGATTAGGGTAGTTATAGGGAAGAGGGTGTATAGGGTGGGAGTAGAGAGAAAGATGGAGGGGTTGTAAAAGATAAGGGGAGGGAGATTAGGAAAGACAAAGAGAGAGACGGGTAGAGGTAGAGGCAATATGAGAGATACAGAGATAGGGGTAGTTGGAGGGGGAGTATGAGAGAGCAAGCAAAGGGGGAATGGGGTGGTTATGGGTAGGGAGAGTATGAGGGGGGTTAGGAATATAGAGGGGGGAGGTTAGGGGTAGTGAGAGGATGAGAGAGAGAGGGGGATGTTAGGGGATTGGGGGAAAGAGAGAGAAGTGGGGGTGAGGTGTAGGAGGGAGGAGAGAGTTAAATAATACGAGGGGGAGTTAAAGGCAGGGGGAGGAGTAGAAGGTTGATATATTGAGAGAGGGATTTATTACTTGTTAGAGAGAGAGAGAGAGAGAGAGAGAGAGAGAGAGAGAGAGAATATGTGGTATTACGGGATTAGGGGAGAGAGACGGGGTTGGGGGCTAGGGGCAAGCAAAGGAGAGTAGTAGGGAAGTTAGGAAGAGAGAAGGGAGGCCTAGGGATACTAAGAGTGTGTGTCTGAGAAGGTGGGGATGTTAAAGGGTTGAGAGAGAGAGATACAAAGAGGTGGGGTTTAGGTGTAGGTGGAGGAGTAGGAGAGAGAGAGAGTGAGAGAGGGGGTTAGTAAGGGTTAGGGGGAAGAGGGGAGGGAGAGTGATAGGAGGAGGGGGGGTTAGAGGTAAGGGGAGGAGTAGGGGGAGGGGGGGTTAGAGGTAAGGGGAGGGGGAGTGTATAACAACCCAATACCCGCAATAGTCTCTTGGGATACGGGGTGTGATTTTTTTTTTTTAGACTCATTCAACATCCTAAACATGTTATAACATTGAGAACTCTCGAGGATATACAATATTAAACACTAATATTTTTCTTTCAACTTAACTTAATAATATTTCTTTACATGCCATTTTATAGAAGTAGTGTAAGTGTAACAAGGCTCCTTTATTATCAACATCCTCTTCTTTAGATTTTAAAGGAAAGCATAACATCAATAGCTTACTCAAAGACTTACAACATTAGAGTAGATTAGATACTCTTAAAATATTATGGAATAAGATGTTAATTACTATTAAAGACATATGTAAAAGGGTTAATCTCTACACATATTCAACCATATGAATAACATAAAAGTAATACATTCATATCTCAAGAAGTTCACATTCACACTCTAGTCAATTCCTCTATTCAAATGACTCCATTCATAATTGAGTTATATTCTTGCAATGCATATTAAATCCTACCAAATGCATGTTATAATCTTTATAACTTACAACTTCACTTTCATAACACCTTTATTATGCTAAATCAATATGTAGCTCAACATAGGAGATATTACACTCTAACATATTTCGATTGATCACCTCCATAGGCACCTTATACCATGTAAAGGCTAGAATGCTAGATTAATGTAGAATAGTAACACCATATTTTATACAATTTACTAACCACATTTACTATGAGAATAAGGTAATATAAATCATTCATTTAATTTCAAGTCATCTTAATAATACATGTCTAATGAATAATCTCAACAAGCATGCCATATTTTAAAGCAAATAAACATTTCTCCATCATTTACTAATTACTTTTACAACCATACATGAGCAAGGGAATTCATCAACATAAATTGATCTTTATTAAGGTTGTGAAACATTAATAAGGAAACAACTACAAAACACTTATATGACTTTTAAGTAGACCTTAAGCGACTGAAATCCTTACTGCAACATTCCACCGTGCCATTTGACTCGCTGTTCCGAGTATGTTTTCCTGCTAAGAGATCACCCTTGAGATGGGAATGAATCAACTAAGTAGAAGAAAGGAAATCTATGAAATATTGCACCTTAATTGAAACTTTTTAGATTAATCTTTAAGATATATATACCAAAATATATGTGTAATTTTGAAATCCCTCTTTTAAAACACGCACAAATCATAACATCGATACCCATCAAATATGGTTAACTAACTTAATTAATAAATAAAACACTAATAGGTTTTTAACCCTCTCCCCCCCCTTCCCCTCTCCTCCTCCTTCTCTCTTCCCCCTCCACTACCCCTCCACCTCCCTCCTCATTTTCCTCCCTCTACCCCATCCCTTATGCCTCTAAGCCCCCCCCTTTCCATCCTCTCTCTCCCTCCCCCACCCCCTCCCCATTCTCCCTCTGCATCCCCCTGCCCCCCTCCCCATCTCCTTGCCCTCCCCACTCTCGATCTAACTACCTCTCAACCTACCCCTCTCTCCATCTTGACCTCCCCCTTCCGCTCCCTCTCCCTCACCCACCCTGACTCCCCCATCCTCAACCTCTCCCTCTCCCTCCCACAAAAACTTAGGCCCCATCTTTCCCCACCCTCTCCCTCCCCTTACCCCTCCCCCTATCCCCCACTTAATGTTCCCCTTTCCCCCTCCCCCTCCACCTCCATATCTCTCCTCATCACCCTCCCCCTTCCCTTCTCCCCCTCCCTCTATCCCTATACCTCAACCTCCCAATGCCACTACTACTCTCCCACTCCATCTTCACCTCCCCTCTCTATCCTTCTTTCCCTCCCAATACCCCTCCCCCTCTCCCAATCCCCCCTCATGCTCCCTCCCCCTCACCCACTCTCTCTTGCCCTCTTCCTCCCCCTCACCCACTCTCTCTTGCCCTCTTCCTCCCCCTCCAATTCCCTCTCCTTCACCCTCCCTATTAACCCTCCCTCGCACTAACTCTCCCCCTCTCCCTCCCTCTCTCCCCCCTCACTCACCCTACCCCTCCCCCTTCTACCGATCCCTCTATCCCTCTGCCACTACCACTGTCCCTCCTCCATCTTTGCCTCCAAAATATATCTCCATATACACCTACCCTCTGCCTCCCACTTCCAAAAAACCTCCCTCTCCCCCTCCCACCACCTTTCCCTCTCACTACCCCTCCCCCTATCCATTTCCCCTTCTACTGCTCCAACTCCCTCCCAATGTTCTTCTCTCACCCTACTCCTTGTCACTCTCTCCCTCTTCTCTATCCACTACCCCTCCCCCTCCCACTCCCCCTCTTCCTCACTCTCCCACTACAACTCTTTCCCATTCCTCTCCCCTCCCCTCTCTCTCCCACTACCCATCCCCCATATCCCCCTCCCCTCCCACCCACACTGTCCCTACCACAGCTCCCTCTCCCTCTCAGTACCCATCCCCATCACCCTCTCCCATTGCCTCCCCCTCCATCTGCCTCACCCTTCTCCTCCCTTTCCCCCACTTGCTTCCTCTTCCCCTCTTCTTGCTACTCCTCTTCCCTCTCCCCCCACTTCTCCCTCTCCCTCCCGCTCCCTATTCCACCCTCCATCCCACTCCTCCTCCCCATGTCCCCCTCCTCCCTCTCCCCATCCCCTTATCCCTCCCCCTCTCCTTTCGCTCTCCCTGCCTTTGTCACCCCCCTCTCTCCCTACCCATCCCAATCCCTCCCCCTCTCCTCCTCCCTCTCTACCTCTTTATTTCCCTCCTCCCTTTCCTCCCCCTCTCCCTCTCCTCTTCCGTCTCACCTTCCCTACTGCTCCCTCCCATCCCCTCCTTCCCCTCCATATACCGATTCACCCTCCTCTCCCTCCCTCTCTCCCCCCTCACTCACCCTACCCCTCCCCCTTCTACCAATCCCTCTATCCCTCTCCCTCACCCTCCCTCAGCCACTACAACTATCCCTCCTCCATCTTCCCCTCCAATATATATCTCCATATACACCTCCCCTTCACCTCCCACTTCCAAAAAACCTCCCTATCCCCCTCCCCCCACCTTTCCCTTTCACTACCTCTCCCCCTCCCCATTTCCCCCTTCTCCCACTCCATCTCCCTCCCGCTACTCCTCTCTCACCCTTCCCCACCCCAACCCCTAGTCCTTGTCACTCTCCCCCTCTTCTCTATCCACTACCACTGACCCTGACCCTCCCCCTCCCCCTCCACTTATTCCTCACTCTCCCACTACAACTCTTTCCCATTCCTCTCCCCTCCCTTCTATCTCCCACTACCCATCCCCACTCTTCCCCTCCCCCTTCCACCCACACTATCTGTCTCTCAACCTCCCCCACCCCAACCCTTAGTCCTTGTCACTCTCCCCTTCTTCTCTATGCACTACACCTCCCCCTCCCACTCCCACTCCCCCTCCCCCTCCTCCATCTGCATCCCCCTCCCCCCCTCCCTATCTCCTTGCCCTCCCCACTCTCGATCTAACTATCTCTCATCCTACCCCTCTCTCCCTCTCAACCTCCCCCTTCTACTCCCTCTCCCTCTCCCACCCCCACTCCCCCATCCTTAGCATCTCCCTCTCCCTCCCACCAACACTTAGGCCCCATCTTTCCCCACCCTCTCCCTCCCCTTACCCCTTCCCCTTTCCCCCCTCCCCCTCCACCTCCCTATCTCTCCTCATCACCATCCCCCTCCCTCTATCCCTCTAACTCACCCTCCCAATGCCACTACTACTCTCCTAATCCATCTCCACCTCCCCTCTCTCTCCTTTCCCTCCCAATACCCCTCCCCCTCTCCCAATCCCCCCTCATGCTCCCTCCCCCTCACCCATTTTCTCTAGCCCTCTTCCTCCCCCTCCCGTTTCCTCCCTTCACCCTCCCTATTACCCCTCCCTCTCACTAACTCTTCCCCACTCCCTCCCTCTCTCCGCCCTCACTCACCCTACCCCTTCCCCTACTACTGATCCCTCTATCCCTCTCCCTCACCCTCCCTCTGCCACTACCACTGTCCCTCCTCCATCTTCCCCTCCAATATATATCTCCATATACACCTCCCCTTCACCTTCCACTTTCAGAAAACCTCCCTCTCCCCCTCCCCCCACCTTTCCCTCTCACTACCTCTTCCCCTCCCCATTTGCCCTTCTCCCACTACACCTCCTTCCCTCTACTCCTCTCTAACCCTTCCCCACCCCAACCCCTAGTCATTGTCACTCTCCCCCTCTTCTCTATCCACTACCCCTCACCCTCCCCCTCCCCCTCCCCCTCCCCCTCCCCCTCCCCTTGTTCCTCACTCTCCCACTACAACTCTTTCCCATTCCTCTCCCCTCCCCTCTATCTCCCACTACCCATCCTCAATCTCCCCCTCCCCCTCCCACCCACACTATCTATCTCTCACCCTCCCCCCACCCCAACCCTTAGTCCTTGTCACTCTCCCCCTCTTCTTTATCCACTACCACTCCCCCTCTCCCTCCCACTCCGCCTCCACCTCCTCCCTCTACATCCCCCTCCCCCTCTCCCTATCTCCTTACCCTCCCCACTCTCGATCTAACTAACTCTCAACCTACCCCTCTCTCCCTCTCGACCTCCCCCCTTCCACTCCCTCTCCCTCTCCCACACCCACTCCCCCATCCTTAGCCTCTCCCTATCCCTCCCACCAACACTTAGGCCCCATATTTTCCCACCCTCTCCGTCCCCTTACCCCTTTCCCCTATCCCCCACTTATCATTCCCCTTTACCCCTCCCCCTCCAACTCCCTATCTCTCCTCATCACCATCCCACTCCCTCTATCCCTCTACCTCACCTCCCAATGCCACTACTACTCTCCTAATCCATCTCCACCTCCCCTCTCTCTCCTTCTTTCCCTCCTAATACCCCTCCCCCTCTCCCAATCCCCCCTCATGCTCCCTCCCCCTGACCCACTCTCTTTACCCCTCTTCCTCCCCCTTCCATTCCCTCTCCTTCACCCTCCCTATTACCCCTCCCTCCCACTAACTCTCCACCACTTCCTCCCTCTCTCCCCCATTACTCACCCTAACCCTCCCCCTTCTAACGATCCCTCTATCCCTCTGCCACCACCACTGTCCCTCCTCCATCTTCCCCTCTAATATATATCTCCATATACAACTCCCCTCCGCATCCCACTTTGAAAAAACCCACCTCTCTCGCCTCCCCCCACCTTTCCCTCTCACTACCCCCTCCCCCTATCCATTTCCCCTTCTCTTGCTCCATCACCCTCCCACTACTCCTCTCTCACCCTTCCCCCACACCAACCCCTAGTCCTTGACACTCTACCACTCTTCTCTATCCACTAACCCTCCCCCTCCCACTCCCCCTCCCCCCTCCCCCTCCCTCTCGCACTATAACTCTTTCCCATTCCTCCCCCCTTTCCTCTCTCTCCCACTACCCATCACCCCTCTCCCCCTCCCCCTCCCACCCACACTATGCCTACCACAGCTCCATCACCCTCCTAATACCCATCCCTATCCCCCTATCGCACTACCTCCCTCTTCATCTACCTCACCCTTCCCCTCCCTTACCGCCACTTGCTCCCTCTTCCCCTCTTCTCCCCCACTCCCCTTCCCTCTCCCCCCACTTCTCTCTCTCCCTCCCCACTCCCCATTTAACCCTCCCTCCCCCTCCTCCTCCCCCAATACCGCTCCTCCCTCTCCCCATCCCCTTATCCCTCCCCCTCTCCCTGCCCTCTCCCTCCCTTTATTACCCTATCTCCTATCTCTCCCTACCCATCCCGATCCCTCCCCCTCTCCTCCTCCCTCTCTACCTCTTTGTTTCCCTCCACCCTCTCCTCCCCCTCTCCCTCTCCTCTTCCCTCTAACTTTGGCTATTTCTCCATCCCATCCCCTCCTTCCCCTCCCTATACCCATTCACCCTCCCCTCCCCTCCCCCTCCCATGCCCTACCATCCTTAGCTCTCCCTCTCCCTCCCCATTTCATTACAACTCCCTTCCTCTCCCCTCTCCCACTCCTCCCTCTACCTCCCCACCCTCACCCATCTCCTCCCTCATGCCCTTCCTTCACCCTCCCTATTATCCTCCCCTCCCTCTCCCACTCCTTCCCCCTCTCCCCTCCAACTCTACCTCACCTCTCCCACCCACTCCATCTCCCCTTTCCCCTTCCCATCCCTCCCCTCTACCTCCTCCTCCCTCTCCTTCTCCCACCTCCTCAACCTCCCTAACACACCCCCCCATATCTCTCTCCATCTCCCTGCCCCTCCCCCTCATGATTACCCACTCAAACCCATCCCTCTACCCCTCTACCTCTCCCTCACATATCGCTCCCACTCAGTCAACCAACACTCCCTTCCTCTCTCCCTCCTGATCAGCCAATCCCACCCATCCATCTACCCTTGTGCCTCTCCCTCACCTTTTTCTCCCACTCCCTCACCCATCTCTCCCTTCCCCTCCACCTCCTTATCACTTCCCCCTCTCCCTCTCAATTCTACCTGCCCCTATGTCTCCCACACCACCTTTCCCCTCCCCTCTCAATCCCTCTTTCCCTTCTCCTTCATCCTCCCCTTCCCGCTTTCCCCATTCCCTCACCATCCCTCCTTATCATTCACGCTCCCCCTCCCTCCCCACTGCCCCTCTCTACCCCCTCCCCCCCCATCCACCGCTCCCCATCTCGTTGCCCTTCCCACACTCAATTTAACTACCTATCAACCTACCCCTCTCTCACTCTCGACCTACCCATTCCACTCCATCTCCCTCTCCCACACCCACTCCCCCATCCATAACCTGTCACTCTCCCTACCACCAACACCTAACTCCCCTATCCCTCCTAATACCCATCCTCCTATCCGCCTATCCCCCACTTACCATTCCCCCTCCCACTCATTATCTCTCCTCATCACACTCCCCCTCCCCTTATCCCCCTACCTCTATCCCTCTACCTCACCCTCCCAATGCCATTACCACTCTCCCACTCCATCTCCACCGTCCCCTCTCTCTCCCTCTTTCCCTCCTAATACTCCTCCCCCTCTGCCAATCCCCCCCTCATGCTCCCTTCGCCTCACCCACTCCCTCTTTCCCTATTCCTCCCCCTCTCATTCCTTCTACTTCACCCTCCCCATTCCCCCTCCCTCCCACTAACTCTCCCACTCTCCCTCCCTCTATCCCCCCTCACTCACCCTACCCCTCCCCCTCCCCACTCCCTCTATCCCTCAACCTCACCCTCCCTCTACCACTACAACTCTCCCTCCTCCATCTTCCCCTCTAATATATATCTCCATAGACACCTCCCCTTTGCCTCCCACTTCCAAAAAAACTCCCTCGCCCCCTCCCCCCACCTCTCACTACCTCTCCCCCTCCATATTTCCCCTTCTCCATCTCCCCCCTGCTTTCCCTTCCACTGCTCCTCTCTCACCCTCCTCCTTCCCCTCTCTCTCCCCCTCCCTGTAGCCCTCGCCCACACCAACCCCTAGTCCTTGTCACTCTCTCCCTCTACTCTTTTGACTCCACCTCCCACTCCCATTCCCCCTCCACCTCCTCACTCTCCCATTACAACGCTTTCCCTTTCATCTCCCCTCCCTTCTCTCTCCCACTACCCATCCCCCTTCTCTTCTTCCCCCTCCCAACCACACTGTCCCTACCATAGCTCTCTCTCCCTCCCAATACCCCCTCTCCATCCCCCTCTTCCACTCCCTCCACCTCCATCTCCCTCACTCTTTCCCTCCCCTACCCCCACTTGCTCCCTCTTCCCTCTTCTCTCCACTCCCCTTTGGTCTCCTCTGACTCCTCCCTCCCACTCCCCATCCCACCCTCCCTCCCACTCCTCATCCCACCCTCCCTCCCACTCCTATGCCCCCTATCCCACTCCTCCCTCTCCTAATTTCCTTATCCCTCCCCCCTCTCCCTACCCTCTCCCTCCCTCTATCACCCCCTCTCTACAGACCCATCCCCATCCCTCCCCCTCTCCTCCTCCCTCTCTACCTCTTTATTTCCCTCCCCCCTCTCCTCCCCCTCTACCTCTCCTCTTCCCTCTAACCTTCCCTATCCTGCCCTTCCATCCCCTCTTTCCCCTCCATCAACCCATTCACCCCTCTCCTTCCCTCCCACTACCATGCCATACCTTCTTTATCTCTCCCTCTCCCTCTCCCTCTCCCTTCCCCTCCTCCTCCCTCGCTGTGTCCCTCTCTCCCTCTCCTTCTCCCTCCTCCTCCAACACCCTCACCCTCCCCTCTGATATCCCTCTCCCTCTCCCTACCCCTCACCCTCCTGATCACCCTTTCAAACCCCTCCCTCTACCCCTATGCCTCTCCCTCCCACATCGCCCGCACTCCCTTACCCAACATTCCCTTCCTCTCCTGCTCCTGATCACCCTCTCCCACACATTCTCCTACCCCTTTGCCTCTCCCTCACCTTTTTCTCCCACTCCCTCACTCATCCCTCCCTTCCCCTTAACCTCCTTATCACTTCCCCTGTGCCTCTCCCTTCTGCCCACCCCCTATGTCTCCACTCTACCTTTTCCCTTCCCTCTCCATTCCTCTTCCCCTTGTCCGTCACCCTTCCCCTGCATCTACCATTCACCCTCCCCCTCCCCTCCATCTAAACTTCACCCTTACCCTCCCTCCCCACTCCCACTCTCTACACTTCCCTCCTATCCACCACTCCCCTTCTCCCTCTCCCTCTCCTTCCCTCTACCACACCCACCCCCCCTACCTGTACCCATCCCTCAAACTCTCCTTCTCCCTCTCTCCATCTCTATCTCCCTTCCCCTCTTCCTCTACCCATCCCCTTCCCTCCACTTGCCCCTTCCCTCCCCGTCCCCCTCCCCCTTCTCCCTCCCACTCCCTCTAACCATCCCCATCCCCCTACAAGCCCCATCCTTAACCATCCCTCCCTTCTCCGCCACTCCCTCTCCCTCTCCCCCCTCCCTCTCTCACTCTCCTTCTTTGACCTCCTCCTCCCCCCACCCCACCCCTCCACCTTCCCATCCCTCTCGCTTTCCCTCTCCTTGTCTCCTTCCTTGACATCCTCCTCCCCCGACCACTCTCCCACCCTTCCCCATATCCCTCTCCCTCCATTTTCCACCCCCTACCCTCCTACTCGTGCCCATCTCTCCTCCTCTCCCCCTCCCTCTCTGTCTCCCTCCCCCTCTTTGTTCCCCCTCTTCCTCTACCACTCCACTTCGATCTCTCCCTATGCTCTACTCTCCCCTCCCCTTTCGCTCCCCCCTCCCCACCCCTCCCTCTACCCATCCCCCACCCGCCTTCCAATCCCATACTTACCCCTCCCTCCCCTCTTCCACTCCCCTCTCCCCCATTCCTCCCATCCCCTCCTCCCCCTCCCACTCCCGCTTCTTCCTTCCCCTCCCTCTACCCATCCCAATCCACCTTCCATCCCATCCTTATCACTCCCTCCCCTATCGCCCCTCCCCCTCTCTCCCCTCCCCTCTCCTCCCCACCCCATCCATCTCCTTTCTCTCCCTCACCTTCATCTACCTCCTCCTCCCACTAACCCTCCCCTCCCCCTAACCTCACCCCCCGCTTTCCCTCCCACTCCCTCAACCCCCCTTTCCCTCCACTCCCTCACAACACCCCTACCTTTCCCTCTGCCTCCCTCCCCTACACCCCCTCATACTTCTCCTCCTGCCCCCCCACCCTCCCTCTCTCCCTCTCCATATCGCTCCCCCTCTCCACTCCCTCTCTCCCCCTCCCCCTCCCCCCTACCCCTCTCCGTCTCCCCACCCCCCCTCTTCTCTCCCCCTCCCCCTACCCCTCCATCTCCCCACCCCCCCCCTCTCCTCTCTCCTCCCCCCTCACTCCCCACTCCCCTTACCTCTCTTCCGACTCCTCCCCTCTCCTTCACCCTCCCTATTCCCCCAAACCTATCCCTCCCCCCTCTCCCCATCCCCTCCCCCCCCTCCCTCTCCCCCAACCCCCTCTACCCCCTCAATCTCCCCCTCCCCCTTTCCCTCCTCTACCACTGCCTCCCCCCCTCCCCCTCCCCCCCTCTCTGTCTCTCTCCCTCTCTCTCTGTCTCGTACTCCTACCTCTAAACACCCTTTCTCTCTTTCTCGTACTCCTACCTCAAAACAACCTCTCTCTCTCTATTCTAAAAACTTAATCACATTTTCTCTCTCTCATAAAGAAATATCAATAAAATGTAATTTACAACAATTTAAAAAAAATAGTTAAACTCATATTTTAATCAACTATTTATTTATTTGAGAAAATTTGCTAATCAAATTTGATTAAAAAATCAAATAAAATTATCTTAGATATAAATGTAAAATTCTTTTAATTTATTAATGCCCATAATAAATTAACACCTTAAAACCAATCATAAATATTAACAATATAAACATTTGACTTATCACACTATACAAGCTATATTATTATACCTCTCTCTTTCCCCTAAACCCTAACACCCCCTCCCTCTCTCTTTTCTCCTCTAAACTCCTTATGATAAATAACAACGAGCATAGATCCAAATCCTAGGCTCTATAAGCGCCGAGAGGGATCAAATCTCCCGAGGTGCAAACCTCTCCTTGTAATAACTCCTTGAGTGCAATACCTGAGCCACCTAATCCTAAGCTCTAAAGTCTCTAGTTTAAGTCTCATATTTAATTTTTACTTTGTATTATTTTGTTACTCGACAAAACTCGACAAACACTATAAAATCTCATATTTACTTTTTACTTTGTATTAAAAGTAAAAAGTAAAGTCTCTAGTTTAAGTCTCATATTTACTTTTTTACTTTGTATTATTCTTTTTGGTTTATGACCAACATAATATTTATCACCTAATCCTAAGATCTAAAGTCTCTAGTTTAAGTCTGATATTTACTTTTTACTTTGTATTATTCTTTTTTGTTTATGGCCTACACAATATTTCTTACTTTTTAGTTTGTATTATTCATTTTTGTTTACTTTGTATTAATTTTTTTATGGCCGACAATATAGACAAACACTCGACTTACAAGATCTCCCTCATACCAATGTTATTTATGGTTGACAATATCGACAAACACTTGACTAACAAGATCTCCCTCATACTGGACTGTAGAGCGCTTCTCCACGCACTTTAACTTATTCTAATCAATTATTTATTTGACAAAATTTATTAATAAAAAATAAAAATTATATTCAATATAAATGTAACACCTTGAAACCAATCATAAATAATTTGACTTAACACCTTAAAAACCAATCATAATTATAACACTTTGACTTATCGTAGGATTATAATTCTCTTCCATTAATTATATATATATAGTTTTGTAAATTTGTCTATTAAATGCTCGCTAGTTCATTATATCATTAGCAATTTAATAAAGCTTTTAATTGGGTTTTCGTAACGATGAAGGGGCTTTATCAGTATCATGTAATCATCGGCGCATCTGCTCCATTCCGTTTATGTTTTATCTTTCCGATCAAAAATTTAAGTCGGCCTAGCAAGATATCGTGGCTCGAGCTCCTTCTACCTTCGCCTTTCATTCACTTCGCTATTAACTTATTAAAATAGTTGTATTTAAGTTCATTTATTAGGTTTATGTGGTCGTGTCATCAATGGTTTTATAAAAAGTTTTTGGATTTTAAAATTTTAATAGAGACCGGTATATCTATATCTATATATAATCTGGAATTATATATAATATAAAATAAATTTATATTATAATAAAATGCATGGAAATATGAATAAATAAATTAAATTTAAATTATATATATATATAAAATAAATTTATGTTATAATAAAATGAATACAAATATATATAAATAAATTAGATTTATGCTATGACAAAATGTATATAATTTTTAAACATGATTTAGTTAACAAACTCATTAAAATATCAAGCAAAAAGAAGCTCAATATTTTATAGAATAAATAAAGCAATAAAATACAACATAACATAAACAAACATTTCATTTCCATATATATTGAAAATCCAAACATAAACAAATATTTCATTCTGAGAAGAATCTAACAACAAATAAGAGAAATAATTTCTTTTAAGAGAAACAAGTAATTATGAAAAAGGAAAATATAAAGAGTCTCCTACCTAATTTAATGTATTATTTTCAATATTTAATATTACTGAATTTAATCTCAGGTAAAACTATAAATTTTATAAATCTGCATTTAAAATTTAATCATACCATTACTTTCTTTCCGTCTTATTAGAACTAAAACATAAAGATAAAATAAATAAAGAAAAACAAACCATCCTTCTGTTTTAGTGGGAACCAAAACCTAAAGATAAAATAAATAAATAAAAACAAACTGTGAAAAGAAACGGTAAAATGGGTCGTGGATGTTACTGTAAAGCAGTGTAGAAGTTCAGGGATAAAATAAATAAATAAAAACAAACCCTGAAAAGAAACGGTAAAATGGGTTGTGGATGTCACTGTAAAGCAGTGTAGAAGTTCACATAAAAACATTTTTTCCATAATAAATATTAAAATCCAGCTTAGAAATAGTACAATATTTTTCCATACCTCTAGATATCCATACCACCCATCGAATGTGTTTGTATGCAGTTTAGCTGAAAGAGCTACTGGGACCACGTTTAACTATTTTTCCACATTATGACTACCAATTATACTGCTGAACGTTATAACTACATAATTGTTTGCAAGGTAAGACCATCCAATTTCTGCTGCAATTCCACTCTTAAATTTTCCACTCTTTGTAAACAATTTAAGAAGGGTAGGAAGTAAATGGGATTTCAGGAAAAAGGGGTAGAGGCGAGCTCCAACAATCCTCATTTGGAATACAGGAAGAGGAGGTGTCAAATCGAAAGTTGAAGAGATTTTTCCGAATAATTTGTATGCATATTTGATCTACACAAATGAGTGGGGAGCTGTTTATATACCACTTGATAGTGGTATTGTTAACCGGTTTCATTCGCACATCATTCTTCTTTCTACCGCAACAACTCTACCTATTCATTTAAGATATACACATGATCTTTTGAAATGCATCTAGCTTAAAGATACTAATAATCTAGCATGGAGAGTTTTAGCATAAAACAGAACTGTAAATTAAAAGAACAAACTATTTAAAACCTAAAACAATGTAAAATTACATACTAATGAATATCAGCACAGCACAGCAAGATTGTGTCGTCATTTCTCTGTCATATAATTCTTACTCCTAAATCATTTTTTCTCAAAATTAAATTTCAGAAAGAAAAATTAAATATTATCTTTAATTAATTGAACACTGCTATTGAGAATGCATGAATTGACTCACCTTTCTAGAAGAGAATTGGCCGATTATCATGTTTGTTGAACCCCAAAACATAACCTCGTCTAATGTCTTGCCCAGTGAAACCCTTATTTCTGCCCGGTTAAACCCTTAGATTCCCATAACACCATTAAGGAAGAGGCAGCTCACTGAACGTATTCCATGATCGACTTCACCGTGACCTTCGGCTCCTTTCACCGCGGCCTTCGGCTTCCCTCACCGCGGCCGTCGGCTTCCTTCACCGTGACCTTCTGCTGCCTTGACCGTGACCTTCGGCTCCTTCACCGCGACCATCGGCTTCCGTCCCCGCCTTCCATAACTAGCTAGAATGTGAAACTACAATACACACTGATTGAAAGACATAACACCTCAAAGAGATGAACGCGCTCCAAATCACAGTACATACCAAATAAGAAGGAGGAGAGCCGAGCACTAACAGTGATTCAAATAAACAAAAATGGGAATGATTTCACTTTAAAATTGTAAACTGAGGATTCCCACGTCATCCTCTCCGAGGCCGTTGGCCACCAAACGGGAATATATAACGGTAACATTATTTAAATTTATGTTAATTTAAAACAGTCAAATTATTATCAGTCAAAGGAAAGCATCAAATAAAAAAATATAAACTCATTTTTATCCATGTTTTTAAACTCATTTTTATCAATGTTTTTGAATGAAAAGCAAAAACTATGAAATGTAACTAAAAATGGTTAGCAACGAAATCAATTATTTTTAAGAAATGCCAATTTAGGTGGCATCCTGAAATCTTACCATTAATCCTAAAATCCTAATTCTCACTCAGCAAAATTATTAATTAATATTAAAACATACAATTACAATTTAATTATTTTTTAAATATGAAAACTACCAAACTTAAAATTTATTTATATAAAAATTAATCTAAAATAAAATGCGACTATTTGTAATCGTGATCATTAAAATAAAATAGCATATTAAAATAGTTATTATTATTTATATGATTGATTATTAATATTTTTAAATAATATAAAGAAAAATCTAATCTATTATGGTCAATTAATTTTATTATTCATTTTAATTAAATATGTACTTATATTATAAAAATATTTTCCTTTTCTTCATGCATAGTTTACAATGCATAGTTTACAAGACATTCAAAAATATTAAATATAAACTAATATAGTTTATTTATTTGATAAAAATTTATTAAACAATATTTCACCAAAATCAAATAAAATTCTTTTAATTAATTAATAACTAAATTACACTTTAAATAACCAAAACTACAAAGTATATGATTTGATTTATAAAATCATTGTTATAATTTTCTCCCATAATAAATTTATTATCAATGTTTGTTCATCCATTTATATGTGTATAGAAGATGGACTGTATAAAATATAATTTATGTACACTTTAATGATAATTTCTGTAGAAAATAGATTGCATATATGTATGTTTTACATTAAAGTTTGATTATTAGTGTATAATGTATACCAATGTTAATAATATATTAAAAAAGTGAAGTATGTATATAATTGATATAGTATGAACGTTAACATTAGTAATATGCAATAATATTTTCACCTCATTAACAAATTATTATAAATATAATTAAACTATTATTTTCAATATTCCTTACATAACATTTGTAATGGAAAAAGTATCTTGAAAGTCAAAGAAGATCATACTCAACATAATGATTCCTTTACTTTGGATCATAATTCAGGTTGGGCTTGTTGGACATCGTGCACGAACTCCCTTTTACTTCACCCCCTTCTAGTCGTGGGTCAATAATGATGACAATATAATTATTACCTTATCAAAATAGTTGTCTTTTAGCTCTTATAGGGCATATCTCTAATATGTTTAATATGTTAATTAACTTGGCATCAATTGCCTCAGAAAAGGTTGCTCGCCATCACATGAATCAATAATTCAAACTGTACTAGGAGGTAGGGCCTTCTTATTATTGATATATAAGTTTTTTTACTAGAAAGAATCTCTAATAATGATATGCATAATATACACCTTATTGCCATTTTTGTACTTCTATATCATGGCCTTTTTAGGATGCATAATATACAAGTTATTGAAATTTTTGTACTTTTATTAGGGTTGCTAGTTAACTAGATCCAAATCCTAGGCTCTATCAAGCTCCGAGAGGGATCAAATATCTCGAGGTGCAAACCTCGGTCTCTTCTTGAGTGCAATACCTGAGCCGAGGTTTGCACCTCGGGAGATTTGATCCCTCTCGGCACTTGATAGACCCTAGGATTTGGATCTAGGCTGGTTTCAATCGTGGGCGGTGACACAAAACTGGAGTTTGATCAGCATTGGAACGGGTTAAGTCGAAAACACAGATACATTTACAAGGATTATCATAATTTAAGTAATAAGTATTAAGGATTGAGTAAATTGTTAAACTGGAAAATAGAGACAATTCGCCTAACTTTTTTTTCGATTCTCTTTTTGTTAATCTACGTTTTGTTTTGTTTGTTCTTCTCCTTCTTCTGTCGTCATTTCGTACATTTTGATTTATTTGTTGTTCTGCAAACTGATTTTTTTGTTCTTCCAATTGCTTCAACTTTCTCTCTCGATACGCTTTTTGTCGATCAACGTTTCGTTTTATTTGTGCTTCTCATTCTTCTATTGTTAATTTGCCTTTTTTTTTTTTTTGATTTTCTTTTTGTTGATCTGCATTTTGTTTTGTTTGTTGTTCTTCTTCTTCTGCCATCATTTTGCCATTTCGTATATTTTGATTTTTTTTTGTTCTGCAACTTGATTTCTTTGTTCTTCCAACTGCTTCAACTTTCTCTCTCGATACACTCTTTGTCGATCAACATTTCATTTTCTTTGTTCCTCTCGTTCTTCTACTGTCAATTCGTGTAACTTTCTTTTTCGATATTATTTTTTTCGATCCGCGTTTCATTTTCTTTGTTCTTCTAGTTCTTCTACTATCATTTCGTCCAACTTCCTTTTTCGAAATTCTTTTTGTTCTTCTGCTTTTCGTTTCAAGTCTTCTTCTCGTTCTTTTGTTGTCACTGAAATCAATGCGTCCATACATTGAAATCAATGCATCCATACACTAAAATCAATGCGTCCACAGAATAACATCTACACTAAAAAATATGCAATAAAAAACCCCATACACTAAAATCTATGCGTCCATTCACTGAAATCAATGCGTCCATACACTGAAATCAATGCGTCCACATAATAACATCTACACTAAAAAATATGAGGATTGTAAGGAACAGGTTGAATTGAAAACACATAAAGAATTATGAGGATTATAATAATGTAAGTAATAAGTATGAGTAAATTGCTAAACTCGAAAATAGAGACAATAATTTTGTAAGGATTAAATAAATGAAAACATGGTTCACATCGTGATCATTCTCACTCTATCTTCTTCATCTTTTCTTATCTTCATACCTAGTAGTTTTGACATCTTCTCATATTGATCATATGAGAATATACATTGGACCTATACTTGTATTACGTACTTGTATTCCAGCATATGTTTCCTGGCAGACATGACACATTTGAACCTTTGCTAATTGATCAATTTGTTCATGAAATTTTCAATGTCTAGTATACATTTCTTTAGATGGTATCGATATTGTTGGTTTTCAGATATGAACTACAGTGCATGATTGGAAGTTTCCATATCAACAAAATTAGAGTTCATATTTTCCTTGTTATCACATTCCATGTATCAAAGTATGTCATATTCATTGGTAGTTATATTGATTCCTATATAACCCTGAAATTATCTCCCATTCATGCTTTTGAGAATCCCTTTGCACAAATAACACTTCTTTACGATCTATTTAGTTCACGGTCGTGTTTTCTTTTTTCTTCTGTATGTTCTAATACTTCTTTTTCTGTTATGAATTCGAAAGGTTGACTAAAGAACATGGATACTATGGATTCTCCAAAACCTCCTAAAATCAACAACCACATAAATCTTGCTACAAAGATTATTTTTCTCTTTCTTTTCTATCCATTTATCATTTTTTTCTTCTTTGATAATCAATATCTTTATTATTTGCAATATTATCATGAGGATCCATGAGATACCCTGAAATAGAGAACACCACAATTTAATTTGTTGAAATCATTAGAGAGTAGTTTTTATATTAAATTGATAGATTCAATGTATAGATGTAAATAACAAAAATCAATGCATTGCTGAAATCAATGCAATGAATAAAATAAATATGCATCTTCTATTGTTTAAGAACATTTGTGTGTGGTCTATTGGTAGGAATTAAGGTGATTGGGCTTGTGTTAACCTAGAGACGAAGGTTCAAAACCCTTTTTGCTTGGAGTTATAGTTAGTTATCAAGTCTAACTATTATTATGGTTGCATTGTTGAAATCAATGCAACAATGTTTTTTTTCTTGTGTTTTTTAAGAACATTTGTTTGTGGTCTATTAAACATTGCATTGTTGAAATTAATGCAACAATGTGTTTTTATTAAATTGATAAATTCAATGCATACATGTAAAAAATAAAAAAAATAATGCATTGTTGAAATCAATGCAACTAATCAATTCAACATGTATCTTGTGTTTTTTTTTTACTTCTTATGTCCACTATAATATTTTTTTACTTCTTATATTTCTATTTTTTATGTTGGCTACAATATGTTTTTTTACATCTTTTTATTAGATTGATAAATTCAATGTATAGATGTAAATAACAAAAACCAATGCATTTTTTAAATCAATGCAAGTATGTTTTTTTATTAAATTGATAAATTCAATGCATACATGTAGAAAACAATCCATTGTTGAAATCAATGCAATGAATCAAATCAATAGGCCTATTATTTTTTTTAACACCATTTGTGTATGATCTATTGGTAAGTAGTGAGGTGATTGGGCTTGTCTTAACGTAGAGACCAAGATTCAAATCTCTTTTTGTTTGGAGCTATATTTAGTTATCAATTCTAATTATTAGTTAGCAAATCTAACTATTTTTATGGCTGCTTTTATTTTTTATTCTTATGTCGGCTATAATATTCTTTTTACTTCTTTAGTTTCTACTTCTTATGTCCACTATAATATATTTTTTTTACTTATTTATTTCTTTACTTTTTATGTTTTTAGTTTTTATGTTAGCTATAATATATATTTTTTACTTCTTTATGTTTTTACACATCCACTGCCATTAAAAATATTATTTTTAAAATATTAAACAAAATTTAGAATTATATTTTTAGAAAAACTAAATTCAAATTTAAAGCACTACACTTAAAACTATTATTTTAAAAAGTGAGTATATTAAACAAAATTTACAATTATTTTTGTATTACTTTTAATTACTTGAGTATGTTAATTACTTTTACTTTGTATTATTCTTTTTTGCTTATGGCTGACATAATATTTATTACTTTTTACATTGCATTATTCTTTTTTGTTTATGGCCGATAATAATATCACAAACTTAAAGTTACAAGATCTCCCTCATATTATAATTTTTTACTTTATGTTAAATTTTATTAATGGCCAACTTTATTAACGTTACATCATGTTACAAGATCTCTCCCAAAATATTCACTATTATCACTATTATTTTTTGACTATCACTATTTTTTTTTCCGACACGATCTCTCATAATATTCACTATTACTATGACTATTTTTTTTTACCCACATTCCTAGTATAACGTTACAGGATCTCCCCCATCCTGGGCTGTAGAGCGCCTCTTGCAAAAATGTTAAAATACTTTACCATTAGTTTAAAAAAGGTTAAAACTTTTTATCATTAGTTTAATTATGTTTAATTATTTTTTATATGAAATTTAGATTATATACATCTTATTACCATTTTTGTACTTCTATATCATGACCTCTCTAGGATGCATAATATACAAGTTATTGACATTTTTGTACTTCTATTAGGGTTGTTAGTTAAAAACGTTAAAACGCTTTACCATTAGTTTAAAAAAGGTTAAACCTTTTATCATTTGTTTAATTATTTTTTATATGAAATTTAGATTATATGATGAACTTATAATTATTAATGTCCATTGAGACCAATTTTGATTTATCATAGCTTAAAAATAATAATAAATTGTATGATTTCCTAAACGTTTTCTTTAGAAATTTATATATGTTTTTAAGAACCTTTAATATAAGCATTCATAGATAGCCATACTTGTGATCAATTAAAAGGTTAGGAAGGTTAGCAGTGTAGAAAAGTTTTGAAAATTGTGACCTAATGTGGGTGTAAGCTTGACTACTTGTGATGAATTAAAAGGTTAGGAAGGTTAGCACTGTAGCAAAGATTTTAGAATTGTGACCTAATGTGGGTGTAAGATTTCCTCCTATATTACAATTCATTTTTTTTTACTATCCTTTAGAGTTCTTAAACTTTATAATAGCATTCACAAATAACCTTATCACAATTGATCTCAAATCAAAAGGAACTTTAATCTCTTATAATATATTCCAAAGGCTAGTTCTGCGCGTCGTGTCAAATGTTTTTTTTAAGTGAACAAAAAAACAGAAAAAAATTGTCTTTTATGTGACACTCCTCACTCGGCATAAAAATTTGTCCATAGTTGAATGAGAGCTCCTCAATATTTCTTAAAATCTACATCTTTTTCCATGAATTTCTAGCCATATGCTAATCTTTCTATTTTTTAGAATAATTCTATATAAATCTAAAAGAGGCTCAATCAAATGGTCCTATAATTATTTGGATTGTTTTTATCTCCAATTTTAAAAATAAGAGCAATGAACCTTGTGTCCAGGCTTAGGTAAAACTTCCTTGAATGTTAAATTGAATATCTTGTGGATGTGTGGTATGAGGATAGGTCCAATATTTTTTATGATTTACATCAAGTAAGGTTCAATGTTATTATATTTAACTTTTGCAACTTGCTTAAGCCCAAACTCTATTTTTTCTACATAAAAAACATATCCCTATGTAGAAAGGTTTTGAATATTGTCCATGACTCAAGGGATTCATAAACCTTTTGAAGGTATGAATTTTTGTAACGTTCCCTCAACACTTAATTATTCCTTTTTTTGTCATGTCTCAAATGTATTCATGCATGCATGTTTCCATGATGAGAATCAAGAAATGGCACTTACCTTCCCAAGTATTTGTGCTCATCTTGTTTGTCCATACATACTTCACACATATATCATTTTACATCTAAGTTTATATGTACATCTGGATATCAATCTTCAATCTCTCTCTCTCTCTCTCTCTCTCTGTGTGTGTGTGTGTGTGTGTGTGTGTATCTATATGTGTGTGTGTTTGTCTGTGTGTATATCACACAATTTGAATTATCTTTACTTGATATTGACTTGATTGCTTCCACAGGATACGATGGAGTTTCATTGCTTCTTGCTATAGTTTAAACCCTAGTGTTAACCTGTGCTTGAGTTCTAGTTTATTTATTTTATCTTATGCACTATAATAGATTAATCCTGAGATCATTTTTGTTAAGCTTTGTAAGTCACGTGGATGCATACATTGCACTAAACTATCATTTCCAAAGAGGAAAAGTGTAATGTACCAAACTCAAATCAGAGAGACTAGTTCGAGTTTTGGCATAGAGAAACTCCCTAGGTTCTAACTTTTACAAAGACCCTCTAATCTACTATGATTTCTTCCTATCAGATACAGATTGAACCAAACACACCCAAATGACTCACCAACAAATTCAGGGATCTTCTATGGAAGTTTTACACACAAAAAGAGAAGTTTGTACAGCCACAAATGCAGATCTACACATAGTTTAAGCAACAACACAAATATTTGAACATAACATGGAAAAATCACTGTGAATCTTATTTATCAAATGGATGGTACTATAAATACATGATTTTATGCTACAAAAGATGAAAAACATAGAGATATTTGTTGCAAAAAGAGGGAAGAAAGTTGCTAGAAATCAACAAAGAGAAAGACGGTGAAATGCTGCTCCAAATGGTAAATCTTCTCCAACTAGTGCATCATCCATAGGAAAATTTCAACCCCTACTTGAATATATACTTCCTAACATTTTCCCTCCATCATATCTGAGTGAAATATAACCAATACAACATCCTTCAATAATTTAGGATAGCCCCTAGTGCGCCCTCCTCAACCATGAACTACCACAACACAAACTGCCATCCGGAAGACACCAAAAAAAAGAAATGGCTACCAACTGAAACTGAAACACACCAACATGAAATAAAACTTGAAAATGGTCATGGATGTGATCTCCTACAATGAGGCTCTATAGAGAAATCTGAGTGACTTTCCTCTTTCCTAGTTAGGGAGGAATCTTTCACCATCGAAATTGGTTACAATTGCAAGGGGCACATCTCCCAAGTATGAAAAGAACATTGGCTCTCCAATTTGCAATTCAAATGACCAAAATATTCCTCATGTGTGTGCATTGGTTTATTTATTGACTCTCTCTTCATCCTTTGACATGCTTCTTGAATTTTCTCCCAATGATAATTAATTCAATTTTAGGTGAGAATAATCCCCTATGACACTCTATCTCCATCCAATTGTTATTTTGGGCTTGATGGGGAGTTACAATGAGACTTATCATGCCTTGGAATGTCTTCCATCCCCAAACTCGACCTACTTGTCTATTCTTGGTCAATTTGGAGTTACATCTTTCCTAGGGATCATCACCGCCTGGAAATTATTGCCCACATTGGATTCTCCTCCCACACGTGCGCCTTCCTTGGCTATTTTTAGCCCGAGGGAGTTACAACTCATGAGATGAACTCATGATGAGATTCCTCCCCCCTTGGATGGGATTTACACTTCATGGGGGACCCACTTATCCTCTTATGTTCGCTTCTTGGCTTATTTGGATCAAGTGCCACCTCATTTTGAATTTTGGCCATAATATTACAAAGTTTGTGATTACAGGCCAAGTAATTCACCAGTCAAATTAATTTCAACTCGAACCTATGGGAATTAGATAGGTTAGTGGAATAACCCATGAATGCATTATGATGGGGACATTACAGTCCTCCCCACCAAAGATTGATTTTTCTGAAGATATTGCGAACACAGATGTTGCAGTACCTTTTCACCTTCCCATGTAGCACATTCACTTTGGTACATTATTCCATTGAACAATGTACTCTCGGATGGTTCTGTTTCTCAACATTCTTTCTCTCACCTACAAAATTATTTATGGAACCAAAATCAATTTATATTCATCATTTAATGGAGGAATCCCTGTAAAAAATGTCACGTTTGGACACCTAATTTGTTGAGACATACAACATAGAACACATTATGGATCTTGGTTCTTGATGCATGAGCATCGAAGCCTAGGCAGATTAGTCGAAGTTGATCAACATAAGGGAGCCGACCAGAGGGAGTGCAGATGACCGTTGGTGCGTGAAGCAGAGTGACTCATCGAAGTAAATAAGTCGAGAAGAAGCTGTCAAAGCAATCGATGGGAGTGAAGAGGTCAATAGTCCACATGCGATAGTCGATAGTCGACGTGTATATGTCGATAGGTGACAAGTTGCTACAGAGTTGTGGAAAGGTCGACATGTTGTCAAACCACGATGTCGACGGGTTTTGGGCACAAGCGAAGCGAGGAGTAAGGGGTGAAATGGCGAAGCCTAAGCGCAGAATGAAAGCCAACAGGAGAGTTGAATCTAACAAAGAACAGTATGGCTGACGAGATGCTTTACTGTAGCATGTCAGAGGAAGCGTAGAATTCAAGGAGCGTACTTGGCAATAGTTCGGAGTTGCTAAGGAAGTTAATAACAGTTATTGCAGGTAGGTGAATACATGACAGATGTCCTCACAAGAAGAGGTTGTGCAACACGACAGGGGAGTTGACAGTTGCAGGTCTGCAGGATCGTGGAAGGATTGGCTGACAGGGGGAAGCATGTCTAGGGGATCGCAGTGGTCTCAAGAACAGCAACAGCAGAGGAGAAGACCAGAGAGTTTGGGATCAGTTGAGGGACTTGGCATTTTGTGGAGAGTCAAGCAGAGTCGAAGAGAAGATCGAGTGATGTCTCAGAGTTCAGTAGAGAACCAGGAGAGGGTGAGGTCAACACATTGATAGAGCACACTACAGTTATTTTTGTATTGTAACGACTGAGGCTGACAAATAGTTAGTTATTTGTACTTACAGTTATTCCGCATTGTAATCGATTTAGAGAAGTAATATAAGCCAGCTTCTGGCATGTTGTTTGCATCTTGTTTTGTGTAACATTTGTGGTCATGTCATGTGTATTGTTAAGCAAGAAACTTGTTGTGATAAGGCGACTTGTGTCACGTGGTATCAGAGCCATAGTATCCTGAGAGCTGAAGGATAGCTATATCAAAGCGGGAAGTGAATCCCTGTGTGCAACAGAACTTTGAGTGATATTGAGCCTGCAAGTGTGTTGAATAGCTCCAGCTGAGGTTGGGTAGACTGGTGCATGACTTGTTGAAGTCCAGTTGCGATTAGACAAGTAAGAGTTTCAGCAAAGGTTGAAAATGGCTCACGTAGGCATTAATGTCTGAGGACAAAGATGTTAGGAACCCATGTCAACCCTTCCATTTACTTTGTTAGTATATTGTTGTTGGAAGCATATGCTTTGTAAGTCATCCGGTAGTATTTGTTGATCCATAGTTTGTATTATTGTTGTCGAATGCATATGCTTTGTAATTCATCCAGTAGTAGTTGTTGATCCATAAATTGTATTGGCCCATGGTTTGTGTTGACACATGGTATTGGCGCCTAGACTTAGTATATAAGTTTCTGTTGAGACTAATGAAGGTACTGTGAAGTTATTTGTATTGAGCTTGCTCAAAGGAGGTTTCCCCCTCGAATTGGCCTATGATCAATAAAAGCGATTCTTAATTCTATTATCTCTGCTATGTCATGTAGTTTCATTAATTAATTGTTGCAGGTTCTTCACATCTGGTATCAGAGCACTTTCTTGGGCTCGTTGGGTGGAATTTCTGCCAATTTTGTTTCGCATTTGTTGCAAGTTCAGATCTGGGAATAATCCCTATCTGCTTAACTGTGGGAAGTACTTGGGCATAATCCCTAAACATCCTTATGAGGAGTAACATAGGAACCCCAAAGTAGCTGGCCCATTGAGAGGACTTGACAACAAAAAGGGAAACGACCCCTGCCTGATTGACTAGTTCCCACCCATGAGGTAAACCAAGAGCTGTCATTTGTGGCAAAGCGGTTATCAGTTTTACCTGAGCCATGGAGTGAGGGGTACTTCCCCAATACGCAAGCCGTCAGATAGCATTGGTGGCGAAATGAAACCCTTGAACTGTTAGGAAGCCAAACATACCTGGGGTCCATATATATTTTCAGCTCAACTACTGTTGATCATTTCCACGCCGTTTCAAATCCATTCCAAGCCATTTTAGATCCAACCATTTCAGATCTATTCTTAAAGTCATTCCAGATCCATCCATTTTGAATCCATTCGGCGTCGTTTCAAATCCATCTGTTTCTGATCCCTTCTGCACCGTAGCAGATCCAATCTAGAAAACAAAAATTATATTTTTTTGCCATAGCTACCTTATTTTCACTCTGTTTCCCTTGAAACTTCCCTGACACCCCTGTAATCTCATTCTGCATCTTTCATTCCTGAGGACCCTGTCCCAAATTCCACTTCCCAAAGCCAGAAATCCCATTTGTCTATTTGTAGGGTTTGCCATAACTTTTTTAATTTTCACCCAATCGCCTTCAAAGTTTTCCACCGTTTTCATTCCCTATTTCTGCTTCTTTGTCCCTCTCTGAAAAATTTTCCCATTCTTTCACTTCGCTTCTAAAATCCTCATTTTATGCTTCCCTGTCCATTCGAAAGTGTCCCAACCCTAGTAAAACCCCAATTACCCATAAGAGTTTTTCCCAAATCCAAATTTTCCTTTACTAAATAAGGTTCTATTTGTGTTTTTCTACCCATTCCCCCCCCCAAAAAAAAAATCCTTGTTATGGTTGTCACCTGCGCAAGAGCAAATACCATGGAGGAAGCACTTGCAACCATCTAAACCAAACTCCAAAATTTGGATGAAAAATTTCTCGGCCTCCATCTTGAGCATGCTATGAATATTTAATTAATATTGTTATTTTTATATTAAATAGATTATTAGGTTAATAAACGAAAGGGTGTAACCCTTTGCTATTCTTGCTCAAGCCCTATAAAGGTGAGCTTATTGTATCTTTTATCATCAATCAATATATTATTATCATTTATCTCAAATATGGAAGACGGTCTCGCTTCTTAACCCTTAACCGGACACGGTTAACTTAGTGAACGGATATGTTCACTGCATTTGGTATCAGAGCTCAGTTTTGGCTCCTTCAACCTGAGCTCGGATTCGGCTCCCCTTACCATTGAGCTCGGTTTCGGCTCACCTATCCTCATGGATCAGCTCCTAGGCTCCTGCACACTCACTATCAGCTCGGCTTCACCATTTTGCACTATCGGCTCGGCTTCACCACTCTATTCCCTCGGCCCCGTAGCACCTCCTTTCATCTTTATGCAGACCACCATATCCCCACCCATCCCATCTCTGTCTTCCCTCCTCCTACACGTGACCTACAACCCACCGCCTGCCTCTCATCGCCCATCTCTACACCTTACTCTCACGCTCACACAGCCTCCCTCTTTGGCACAATCCATTCCCGCGCACCTCCACACAGGCTGCAGCTCCGAACGCCTTCTCACACCACCAACCTGCTGCACCCTCACTGCAATTTCTCCCTTCTCCCCAGCTCTCCTGCCTGCCTCTTCTTCCACGCGTGCCCCTCCTGCAAGTTGCACTCCACATCTCTATCCACTCATGCGTCCACACTAATACATCTCCCTCCACTCCTGCAGCCCTCCACCACCACTCCATCCTTCCCCCACACTGCCTCCTCTTCCTTTACCACCACCACTCCATTCACCTCCTGCTCTGCTCCTTCCCAGCACACCGCGCAGCCCCCAAGGCCCATGGCCTCCTCCACCACTCCATGCTCCCTCTTGTTCCATCCACTCTCCCTCCCCGTCAAACCTGCCACACTCCCTCATTCAAACTCCTTCACGTAAAACCTAATTTTTAATAAAAATTAAATATTATATAAATGTTGTTATATTAATATTTAATTTTATTAAAAGTCACAAATCCATATTATAAAGAAAATAAAAATAAAAATATTTAAATATAATATTTATTATTATTATTATTTTTAACTACACAAAAAAAATCATAGTAAATCTTATTACTATAGTTATTATTGATTCATCACTTTTCTCAACACCAAAATAGATTCCAAATATTCACCTCCCCACACCAGGTCAAGAACCATGGCCACGTTACAAGACCGACTAGAAAAATTAGAAAAAGACCAAATTAGAGATTTAAAAATCGTCGAAGGTCTAAACTCCAGAATGGACAAACTTGAGAAAATGTTTCAAGAAGATTTAAAGGAAGAGATGAAAAATAACAATGTCATGCTTAAAAAATAAATCAAAGATGAAGTTGTTCTGGTACTAGAAAGAAGGTTGAGTGAAAAATTTGACAATCTGAATGAAAAACAAAAAGACTTGGACGACAAAATGAGTGCTATGACTCAAAACATAAACACCATAACCCAGAACTTGAGCACCATGACGCAGAACCATAATATATTAATGGAGGTGTTACAAAGACTAACACCTAAGACAGACCAAATCAGCCGTCCAGACATGCTAGATGCCTCATTTCATGTTTTCACACAGGAAGCACTTGCCAAGAATCAAGAAGAATTGCAAAAAGAAATAAAGATTAACAATGCGACGCTTAAGCAAGAGATAGAAACAAAAGTACTGCCAGATATGGAGGCGCGATTAAACAGCCAAATAGAAGCTATCAGTAAGATAGTAGAGAATAAAAAAGATAAAAATCACTGCCAACAATGAAGCAGTTCAAATATGTCACTTATGTCATCCAGTAGTTCCGATCCACCATCAAACCATAAAGCAAAAGGGAATCAATATCACCCTTACATAGTGTACCCACCTAAGGCAAAAATAGAGTTGTTGAAATACAATGGAAGTGAAGACCAATGTGTTGCTTGGCTAAAAAAAGTAGAAGAATACTTCGACATTTACAATATTCAATCTGACGAGGAGAAGGTGAAATATGCGTCAATGCATATGGAAGGGTATGCCTATAATTGGTACTTATGGTGGAAGAGAGACAATTTTTCCTACACCTGGAACTTGTTCAAAAATGATTTTTTTAATAGGTTTCAAGGTATCAAAGAAGATGAATTTTTCAGTAAACTTACCAGATTACAACAACTTGGAAGCGTTGAGGAATTCACACATCAGTGGGAATCCTTATCGACACGAGTATTTGGGTTGTCTGACAAACAAAGACTCGAAACCTATTTAGGAGGTCTTAAACCGTACCTCCAAAAAGAGTTAAAGTTACATGACATACCTAACGTAGAGGCGACAAGACATAGAGCAAAATCCATAGAACGCAAATTGGAAGGAATAAAAACAAGAGGTGATAACCATTATCGACAGGAAAAAGAGACACAATGTAGGTACTGTGCAGATACTTGGTCACCCGGCCATCAATGCCACAAACCTCAATTATATGCCTATGAAATGGAAAATAGATCTAAGTCATCTAACAGTTACTCTGATAATAGAAAAAAGAAGAAAAACATATGTCGTCGATGCGGTGATGATTGGATCCCAGGACATAAATGTAGGAACAATCAGACAATACAGTGCAAAATCATCAATCTAAAGGAAGTACAAGTCTCTACACAAGAAATCACGTTTGATTCTAATACCGACACTGAATCTGAATGAAGGACGACATTAGGAAAATACTCAAGCTTTGAGGACAAAGCTTTCCAAAAGGGGAAGGCAATGCTATGAATATTTAATTAATATTGTTATTTTTATATTAAATAGATTATTAGGTTAATAAACGAAAGGGTGTAACCCTTCGCTATTCTTGCTCAAGCCCTATAAAGGTGAGCTTATTGTATCTTTTATCATCAATCAATATATTATTATCATTTATCTAAAATATGGAAGACAGTCTCGCTTTTTAACCCTTAACCGGACACGGTTAACTTAGTGAACGGATACGTTCACTGCAGAGAATTTATCCATGAACATCAAACGATAGTCCAAGTCTTCATCAGACAATGGGTTCTCTTCTTCTAGCAATTTCAGTGGTCCGAAGCTTGATTTTCCTCTCTTCAATGGTACTAATCCAACTCAATGGATCTATCGTGCAGAACAATATTTTAGTCTGCATAATACTTTTGATGTCACCAAAGTTCCACTTGCATCATTTCATTTGGAACATGATGCTCTTCAATGGTACCGTTGGTACATCAATGCTCATGAAGAGCCAAAATGGCTAGATTTTTGCCAACTCCTTTTGCAATGATTTGGTCCTAGTGCTTTTGATGACATCACAGGATCCCTCACTAAACTTCGCCAAATTGGCACTGTGAGAGAGTATCAGATAGAATTTGAGAAACTAACAAATCACACAGAAGGATTGTGTGAAGAATGCTACAGGAGTTGTTTTATCAGTGCTCTTAAGGATGAAATCCACTCAAAGGTTAAAATGTTCTGTCCCAACACAATGATGGAAGCCCTAGGGTTGGATAAGTTGGTAGAAGAGAAGATTGCAACCCAACATCGCTCCAAACCCACTTTTGTCCCCAATTGAAATATGGGTTCTCAACGACCTCCCATCCCGCTAGCTCCTCCACCAACTCCTATCAAGCATTTTTCTAAAACAGAGATGCAGGCACGCAGAGAAAAAGGCATTTGTTATAATTATGATGATAAATTCACTCAGGGACATAGATGTGTTCAGTATAAGCTCTATCTCTTGGATATGGATTTTCTTCCTGCCTCTAAAATTGGTGAAGAAGCTCCAAATACAATGGATGATCAGGTCAACATTCATGAGCTTCCTATTGACCCCCCATCTCAGGACGACCAACCAAAGATATCAATCCATGCTTTATCTGGTGTCACCACCCCCCAAACAATGCAGGTTAGGGGTTACTTCAAGAAACTTCCTCTTACAATACTCATTGATTCTGGTAGCACTCATAACTTCATTGACCCTTGTATCGCCAAACAGGATGATTGTTTTGTCCATCCTTGCTCCAACTTTGAGGTCATGGTTGCCAATGGGGGCACCTTACCTTGCAAGGGAAAGTGTCACAATGTGCATATCTCTTTAGAAGATTATAACTTGCGCTCTGACATCTTTTCCTTGTCCTTAAGCGTATGTGATGTTGTTTTGGGCATTCAATGGTTACACACACTTGGCCCCATCTTATGGGATTTTGCTGAACTTTGGATGCAGTTTTCAGTCAATGGGGCACAACACAAGTTTACAGGCTTACAACCAGGGTCTCTCCGCATCATCAGTTCACATCGCCTGGAAAAGATCCTTAAGAATAATTCACATGGTGTCATCACTCAGCTCCATCCCATTCAAATGCACCCATCAACGGTCTCCACTACTTCCTTGGATAGATATGCAGGTGTCTTTGTTGCACTAGTGGGCTTGTCGCCTTCAAGAGACCTTTCCTGTAAGAATTTATCCGCATCTACATCTTAGTAGGAAATGATGGCTATTTTGCATGCAATATTGAAGTGGCAGCCATTCCTATTATGGAATTATTTCTGCATCAAGATTGATCTCTAGAGTTTGGAAAATTTCCTGGAACAACGGGTCTCCTCCCCAGCACACCTGAAATGGGTTATCCAACTCATGGGTTATGACTATGCAATCACTTACAAGAAGGGTAAGGACAATATGGTGGTAGATGCTCCTTCTCACACATTTGATGACCCAATTTCTCTTATAGTTATTTCTCTGCTTGTTCCAAATTGGTTGCAATCTGTTCAATAGGGCTATCTCTTCTATGAATTCTATGCTTCTTCATCGGTAGGGCACTCTGGGTTCCTCAAAATGTATGACCAGGAGCAATGTAACTTCTTTTTGTAGGGACTAAAAATGACAATTCAACAGATGGTGGTTGACTGTGATACTTTCCAGGTCAACAAGGGTGAAACGACAATCCTTTCGGGACTGCTCGAACCCTTGCCCATCCCTACATAGAGTTGGACAACTATGTCTATGGATTTCCTCGAAGCACTCTAGTGGTACAATACCACATCTAAAAGGACACCATATGAAGCAGTATGTGGACAAGAACTGCCAGTTCTTCTTCCATACACCCTCAGCAGCTCCCCAGTTTAGGCAATTGACTCGGTTCTTTGAAACCACAATTAGATTCTTCTCATTCTGTAGGAAAATATTCACATGGCAAGAATTCGACTAAAACAACAAGTCGATCAGCACCATTCAGAGCGCACTTTTCATGCAGAAAATATGGTTCTTCTTCATCAACAGCCTTCCAAGTAATCCTCCTGAAACTCAAAAGGCATCAGTGGCCTAAAATGCAACCCAAGGATGCTATAGGGGAACCACTACTTCAGATTCTACATCAATTTCCACATCTAAAGCTTTGAGGACAAAGCTTTTTCTAAGGGAGATGGGATGTTAGGAACCCATGTCAACCCTTCTATTTACTTTGTTAGTATATTGTTTTTGGATGCAAATGCTTTGTAATTCGTCCCGTAGTATTTGTTGATCCATGGTTTGTATTATTGTTGTTGGACACATATGCTTTGTAAGTCGTCCCGTAGTAGTTGTTGATCCATAGTTTGTGTTGGCCCATGGTTTGTACTGACACATGGTATTGACCCATGGTATTGGCACCCAGACTTAGTATATAAGTTTGTGTTGAGACCAATGAAGGTACCGTGAAGTTATTTGTATTGAGCTTGCTGAAAGGAGGTTTCCCCCTCGAGGTGGCCTATGATCAATAAAAGTGATTCCTAGTTATGTTATTTCAGCTATGTCATGTATTTTCATTAATTAATTGTTGCAGGTTCTTCACGGAAGAGCACGTGGCATAGAAGTCACAGTTGATGGTGATATGTTCGACGAATGCATCCAAACGATGCGAAATTTAACAAATGAAGTCGCAGCGATCAAAGAGAGCCAAAGGTATGGTTGTGTTCCTGATGCGTTAGACCACAGCGATGAGGAAGTCAAAGAAGTGGAACCACGGGAAGCAGCGGAAGATGAACCAGAGGAAAAAATTATCAAGCTTCTGATGGAGATGAGAGGTCAGGAAAAGATAGACATTCTTACCTACTCAGGAAGTCTAGATCCAGAAAATTTGATTCACTGGTTCTGAGAGATGGAGAAATACTTCGACATAGAGCTGATCGAGGATCCAAAAAGGGTTAAGACTGCTTGTCTAAGATTGAAGGGTCATGCCTCATTGTGGTGGGACAATGTATAGGTTGATAGAGTCAAGAAGGGCAAGGAGAAAATCAAGACTTGGGACAGGATGGTCGCGAAGCTAAAGGAGAAGTTCTTTCCGAACGACTATGTGATTTCCTTGTTCAGGAAGTTGCATAACTTTCGAAAAAAGGAGATGACCGTGAAGGAGTACATGGAAGAGTTCTACAGATTGTTGATAAGATTAGGGAAAACCAATGAAGGAGAAGAACCTATCGCTAGGTATGTGAACGGCTTAAAATATGCCATTCAGGATGAATTAGGCATGTCAAGATTTAGAGCAGTGGGTGAAGCGTACTAGTTAGCTATAAATGCAGAAGAAAAACTATCAAGAAAATCCACAGTGACCAGAGGTAGGACAATTGGTCGAGGTGCGAGGATTGTTACCACGAAAAGCCAAAGTAGTGGTTACAAGAAGGAAATTGTCGAAGAGAGTCGACATGCGAAAGGGACATCGACAAGGGAGAAAGCGCAAGAGAACTGAAGCGATGGTCGAGAGAACCGTGGTCGCCGTGCATATGGTTGAAGTGGTCCATCCGACAGAAAGGGATCTAACAAACCAACCATAATCTGTTACAAATGTCATGGAGCAAGACACAAGGCATATGAATGCCCAGAGAACCTACATGCTATAGAGGAGTCGAAACCCAGACGTCGAAAAGATGAACAAGTCGACTAGAGGGAGGAATCGGCATCCGACAGCAGTGGAGATGGTAAGAAGAAAATTTGGGTCATGATAGCCAGCAAGACACTGGTTCTGGATTCAACAAGCAAGAGCCGACACAACAGAAGGCAATCTTTTGAATGAAGGTGCGAATCGGCGAATGGCGTTGCAAGACGATAGCTGATGGCGAAAGCACTGAGAATCTTATGTCAACAGAGATGATCGAGAAAGAAAAGTTGAGATGTCGAGAACATCCACACTCATACAAGATCTCATGGTTGCAGAAAGGACACCATGTGAAGTTGACCAGATTGTGCTTGATTAACTTAAGGGTTGGGAAGTTTTAGGACGGTGTATTGTGTGACGTAATCCCAATGGACGCGTGCCATCTATTGTTAGGAATGCCATGGAAATATGATCGAAAAATGATCTATGATGGTCAAGCCAACATAGCCACAGTGTGGAAAAATGTCGTGAAGAGGACTCTTAAGCCAAAACCGAAGGAGCAAGCCAACGGTAAGCAGGGCGAGAGAAACTTTTGTGAGAAGCACATGCTGATGTGTTAAGCAAAAGAATTCCTTGCAGAGGAGGAAAAGTAGTCGGGGTGTTATGCTATCATTCTGAAGGGACCATATGTCGAGAAGGTGACAGTGGAGGAGAAAATTATGGTCGAAGTTGGAAAGATGCTCGTAGAGTTTCACAGCATAGTGGTCAATGAGACACTAATAGGATTGCCACCGACAAGGAGCATATCCCATCATATCGACTTGATTCCAGGGTCAAGTCTGCCAAACAAAGCACTGCATAGGATGAGTCCGACAGAAGGTCAGGAACTCGATCGACAAGTCCAGGAGATATTGGACTGAGGGTTGATTAGGGAGAGTCTGAGTCCGTGTGCGTTACTAGCAGTATTAGCGCCAATGAAAGGTGGAGAATGGAGGATGTGTATAGACTCCAAAGCTATCAACAAGATCGCGATCAAGTATCCGTTTCCATTGCCGAGAATGGATGACTTGATGGATTGTTTGAGTGGACCGAAGTACTTCACGAACATAAACATGAAGAGCGGTTATCACCAGATTCCGGTTAGAGAAGGAGACAAATGGAAGACATCATTCAAGACAAAGGGAGGGCTGTATGAGTGGTTAGTCATGCCATTTGGATTGACTAATGCATCCAATACATTCATGCAATTGATGAATGAAGTACTGAAACCATTCTTGGGAAAGATCATCGTAGTCTATCTAGATGACATTTTGATTTTCAGTTGAACCAAGGTAGAACAATTGGGGCACATTCGATAGGTATTGCAAAAGTTGTAGGAAGAGAAGCTTATGGTGAACCTGCAAAAGTGTTTCTTCGTGAAGGAATAACTGGTATGCTTGGGATTCGTAATCTCAGGTAAAGGGTTGGTGACAGACCTAGAAAAGGTGAAGGCTATATTGGATTGGCCTAAAATGACAAGCGCGACTTGAGTAAGGAGTTTCCATGGACTTGCCACTTTCTACAGGAAGTTCATCAGGGGATTCAGACATATTTGCGAATCATTGACAGAGTGCATGCGCAAAGGAGATTCCAAGTGGACGGAAGCAACCTAGGGAGCTTTCGACAAGTTGAAGGAAAAGGTCACTGAGAGCCTAGTGTTGGCACTCTCAGATTTTGACAAAGTTGTCCAAGTCAATTGTGATGCAAGTGGAATCACAATTGGAGCAATGTTGAGCCAGGAGGGCCGACCAATTGCATTCTTCAATGAAATGTTGGATGACATGAAGCAGAAGTATTCGGTCTATGATGAGGAATTCTATGCTATTGTCCAGGCATTGAAGAAGTGGAGGCATTATTTGTTTCCCAAGGAATTTGTGTTGCACATAGATCATCAAGCGCTAAGATATCTGAATACTCAATAGAAATTTAATCAGAGGCACATGAAATAGGTCAAATTCCTAAAGGGATATATGTTCATGTTGCGACATAGGTTGGGCAAGTCAAAGAAGGTTGCCAAAGCGCTGAGTAGAAGACTTGCATTGCTAAACAATACGACAGTTCAGGCAACGGGAATAGAGTCAGTGAAGACAGAGTATGAGACCGACTGAGATTTTGCGAAAGCATGGGAAGCTTGTCGCAAACCATGGAGTGTCAACAGAACTCCATATTTGGATTGTTTTGTCCAGCAAGGCTACTTGTTTAGGGGATGATAGTTGTGTATTACCATAGGATCAGTGCGGGAGAACCTAATCTGAGAGTTGCATAGTGGTGGACTAGCAGGTCATTTTGGCATTGACAAGACTAAGGCATTGGTTGAAGAGAAATATTATTGGCCAGGGATGGTGATAGATGTCAGAAAGTGGGTGTGACATTGTAGAGTTTTATAGTTGGCAAAAGGAAGGAGTCAGAACATGGGTTTGTATACACCATTGTCGGTACCGAATACCCCATGGGAGCACCTGAGCATGGATTTTGTGCTAGGATTTCCGAAGACGTAGTAAGGGAGTGACTCAATATTTGTTGTAGTCGATAGATTTTAAAAAATTGCACACTTTATTCCGTGTCGGAAGACAAATGACGCCACAAGCATTGTTGTACTATTCTTCAAGGAAATAGTCAGATTGCATGGGTTGTCGAAGAGTATCATGTCAGACAGAGATACCAAGTTTATGGGTCATTTCTGTAGAACCCTATGGAAGAAACTGGACACGAGGTTGCAGTTTAGCTCTACATATCATCCACAAACAGACGGATAAACCGAGGTGTTGAACAAAAGTTTGGGAAACCTTCTGAGATGTTTGACGGCCGACAGACCCAAGTAGTGGGAGAATGTGTTGGCGCATGTAGAGTTTGCATACAACAATTATGTAAATTGGTGGACAGGTTTGAGTCCATTCTAGATTGTTCAGGGAAGAATCCCACATGGAGTGGTGGATTTGGTCGAGTTGCCGACATAAATCAGGAGGAAAGGAAATGCAGAATCATTCGCAGAGCACATGAAATAAGTTCATGAAGATGTGCGAAAGTGCATAGAAAAGAGAAATGAGGCATACAAGTTGAGAGCCAACAGAAAGAAGAGACTACAGTCGTTCAGCGAAGGAGACTTGGTCTACGCTCATTTGCAGAAGGAGAGATTTCTGACAAGGACATATAACAAGCTGAAGCTAAAGAAGATTGGACCATGTAAGATATTGAGGAAGATTTCGGACAATGATTATGTGTTGGAGCTGCCGAATTACTTGAGCATTTTGCCAATGTTCAATGTCTCATATCTATACAAGTTCAAAGAAGGTTCAAACAACGGAAGTGCAGAAGTGTCGAACATCGATAGGGCAGCACAGATTCCAGATCGACACAAGGAGGAGATCGCAGAATTAATGGAAGAACGCGAAGTCGGGCATACACGCAGTTTGCGAATGAAGGAATACTTGGTACGATGGGGGGATGATGACTTGCAGGAGTTGACATGGATTTTCGAAGAATATTTCAGGAGACTGATGGATCAGTCAAGTTATTTTTCACATGGGCAATCTGATGTAGGAGCATCGTAGCCTAGGAAGATCAGTTGAAGTTGATCGACAGAAGGGAGCCAACTAGAGGGAGTGCCGATGACCACCAGTGTGTGAAGCATATTGACTCGTTGAATTCAATAAGTCAACTAGAAATTGTCGAAGCAGTCGACGGGAGTGAAGAGGTCGAGAGTCGACATATCAGTGTCAACAAACGACAGTTGATAATCGATGTGTAGATGTGGATAGGCGACAAGTTGCCGCAGAGTCATGGAAAGGTCGACATGTTGTCGAACCATGATGTTGATGGGTTTTGAGAACGAGCCAAGCGAGGAGGAAGGGGCAAACTGGCAAAGCCTAAAAGCAGAATGAAACCCGACAGGAGAGTCGAAGCTGACAGAGGACATTATGGCCAACGAGATGGTTTACTGTAGCATGTTAGAGGAAGCATAGAAGTCAAGGAGCGTACTTGGAAATACTTCAGAGTTACAGAGGAAGTTAATAGCAGTTATTGCAGGTAGGTGAAGACATGACAAATGTTGTCACAAGCAGAGGCTGTGCAATACGATAAGGGTGCTGACAGTTGCAGGTTTGTAAGATTGTGGAAGGATTGATTGACAGGGGGAAGCGTGTCTCTGGGATCACAATGGTCTCGGGAATAGCAGCAGCAGAGTAGAAGACCAGAGAGTTTGGGATTAGTTGAGGGACTTGGTATTTTGGGGACAGTCAAGCAGATCCGTAGAGAAGATCAAGCCATAGCTCAGATTTCAGTAGCGAACCAGGAGAGGGTGAGGTCGACACACTGAGAGAGCACACCACAGTTACTTCTATATTGTAACGACTGAGGGTGAAGAATAGTTAGTTATTTGCACTTACAGTTATTCTGCATTGTAACTGATTCAGAGAAGTAATATAAGCCAACTTCTGGCATGTTGTTTGCATCTTGTTTTGTGTGAACATTTGTGGTCGTGTCATGTGTATTGTTAAGCAAGAATCTTGTTGCAATAAGGCGACTTGTGTCAGTTCCTTATGGGAGCTCCAAGTCATATGTTGCTTCTTTGACTCTCTATATAATTGTTTTGGGCCCAAAAAGCCAAGCTTCAATTTTTTAGCCACTTTCCCTTTAAGAGATGAATGCGTGTATGGTTGCAACCTTAAGTATACAAGATCATCCACCTGAAAACTATTTTATATTATATTCCAGTCAGCGTATATTTTTTATTTTTATTTTGAGCTATTTGTAAGTTATATTTGATTGTTTTCAAGAAGTCTTGACTTTCCTGAATCCAATATTTTGCTATAGTTTCTCTGCTTTATCCAAAACTTCTATCTACAAAAGTAGGATCTTCATAACCATACAATGATTTAAATGGAGACATACCAATGGAAATGTCATAAGTTGTATTGTAACAGTGTTCACCCAAATGCAGCCATTTAATCCAAGGTTTTTGCTGCCCAGTCACATAATTTCTTAGATATCCTTCTATCCATTGCTTGACTCTCTATTTTTCCATTAGTTTGGCGGTGGTCGATAATAGTGAGAGCCAAATCCATTCCTACCAATTTGAATAGTTCTTTCCAAAATGTTCTAGTAAATTTCCTATCTATATCGTTGACAATAGTTTTTGGAAAACCATTCTATATGAAGACTTCTCTAAACAATAGATCAACCACTTTTGTAGCTATATAATTTGATGGAACATCAAATAAATAATAATGTTTAGTGATTCTATATACTACTACATATATACAATCTCTTACTTATACCTTGGGCAATCCATTGATGAAGTTCATTGAGGTGCTTTCCCACTTTTGTCCTAGAATAGGTAGAGGTTGTAGTAGACATGCAAGGTGTGTGTGCTCTATTTTATTCTGATGGCATGTGTTTCATTCCCTTGCATACTCCAATACATAATTATTTAGGCCCTTCTAGGTGAACCTTTCTCTTATGTCCCTACATGTTTTTAGATACCTAGGGTGTCCTACTAGTGGTGAATCATGAGCTACTTCCATAATATTCTTCTTCGAGGTTGATTAAGGAACCAATTAAATTATGTATTTATAGTAGAATAACTTATTGATGACCTTATAGCGGTCATCCTATAACAATCTATCCAAAAAATTATAGGAAAAATTGTTCTTAGAGTATTCTACTAAAAGTTGAGCTTTCCAATCTGCTAACATTTCTATCAAAGAGATGGCTAGTTTTCGAGAAAGAGTATCTACAGCAACATTATTTTTTCCTTTCATGTACTCTATGTAAATATCATAGGATTGTACTTTTCTGACCCACTTTTGTTGTCTGTCATTTAGCCACTTTTGAGTCAGAAAAATGCTTCAAACTGTTGTGATTTGTTTTGGCCACAAACTTGATTCCCACTAAATATTGTCAAAATTTGGCTAAGCCATGCATAATGGACAACCTTCTTTTTTATAAATAGAGTTGTGGCACTCATAGGGATGAAATTTTTTTCTTTCAAACGTAATAAGGTGTTGATTTTGAATGAGAACTGCTTCACTTCCTTCTCCTAAAGCATCACACTCAAACACAAAATGTTGAGTGAAATTTGGTAAAGAAAGGACTGGACAACTACTCATCACTTCCTTCATTCTATTGAAAGTTTTTTAGCTTTAGCTTTCCAGCAAAAGCCCCCCTTCTTTGTGATATTAGTCAAAGGGGATTTCAATTGTGAGAATCCTTTGACAAACCTCCTCCAGTATGCATAAATTCCAATAAATCGCCCCAACTTTGTCACATTTTTGGGACTTTTCCAATAGAGGATGGCATGGATTTTCTCCATATAAACCTTAAATCCATCTTTTCCAATCACATGACCAACATATAAGATCTCAGTCATCTGAAACTCACATTTGAAGAAGTTTTCATATAGTGATTTTTCTTCCAAAATATTTAGAAAAAATTCCAAATGATGCAAATGTTCCTCCCATGTCTTGTTATAAATTAGAACATCATCAAAAATACTAACACAAACTTATTTAGCTTCTTGTGGAATTTTTTGTCCATGCAAGATTGGAATGTTTCTAGTCCAGTAGTCAAGCCAAAAAGCATGACTAGGAATTCAAAATGAGCAAATGATAGTGGAAGGTTGTCTTTTGCACATATTCTTCCCTCATTCGAATACGACGATACGCAAAGAGGAGATCATTCTTGGAAAATAACTTGGCCACATGAATCTCATCCATGAACTCATCAATATGAGGAATGGGGTACCGATTACTGAGAGTCTTTTTGTTCAGGCCCTGTAGTATATGCAGACTCTTATTGTCCCATCCTTCATCTTCACCTGGACAACTAAAGATGCAAATGTACTCAAAATTGGCCTGATGAGTCCCAACTCAAGGAGTTCTTTTATGGCCCCGTTGATTTAATATTTGAACCTTTTTGTGTTATTGTATGGTTGGGTGATGATGGGATGAGTTCCCACCTCCAATTCTATGGTGTGCTCAAATCCTATGTTTGGTGGCCTGCCATGAAAAAGGTCTCCAAAATCATTTGCACACTAGTAGATTTGAACCCAAAATCCGACAAGCAAATCCGATGACCTCCGACGAAATGGATTGTGTCATCGAATTTTTCTTTTAAAATTACTTTTTTTTGTTTTTTTTTATAAATTTTGAGAGGTGCCCATCGGATATCCGATGTACTTTTGAATATCCGACGAGGTTGGCTAGCTATCTGACGGTTCTGCTAATATCCGACGCCTATTCGGATATCTGATGCTTTGGATGTCAGATAACCGACTTCATTTTGAACCCAAAGAGGTCAGATGTCCGATGGATTTTTTCCCAATGGTCACTAGATTAGTGTCATCGGATATCCGACGTAGGTTTGACTTTTGGCTATTTCAATTTATAAATATGAAACCATTCTGACATGTTTTCCATACCAGCGACGGTTTGCGGATGTTTTTTTTGTTCGATGAACTAGTTTTCATTATTTTTGTTATTCAAGTGAGCAAAGTACTCTGGAGATTCATTTTCTAAGATCGATAATCTTCATTTAAGCTCTTTACGAGAAAATCTCAACTATGAATATTCCTGATCCAGATGAACAAAATTGACAATTGCTTGCTAGATTGTGGGAAGGAGTTGAAAGAAGGGGTGATGGTAAATGTTGTTGTCCATGTAATCAATGTAGAGGCTTTAAGAGGAGAAGAATTTTGATCACAACAACCACAAAACATTGTAGGGAGCATGGGCACGCCGAGGGGGGACATGAATAACATCCATTTGTAAGTTTGCATTATATATGTTTTTATTTTGATTGCTTTTGTAAATTTATGTATTATTATAATATTTCTTATTTTTGACCAACAATACAATTGGTCGTTGTTCTTTTCATCCCAACAGTAAAAAATTTGTTATATTTTTAATGTATCACATAAATTTTTACATTTTGCGTTTGAATTTCTTATATTTACTTTTAGCTATTGATTGTTTCATGTAATTATAAAGGAAAGACATCCTACGGTATATCATCCGGATCAGCAAGTGCTTCCAAAACAAGTACAGGAGGAACATGGAGCTATGAATATTAATGGAGAACAAGTTAATGATCACATTGAAGAAGATGATCATACTGATAACATAGTTGAAGATGATGTTACAAATACTTTGATCCATGATACATTTAATGTTGGAATGGATGATGATGATGATCATGAAAATGATGAACATTTTGATGATATTCATGATATACCTCTTCTTGAGAAGGCATACGAACCCCTTTATGACGGCTCCAAGACAAATCTTCTCTCTGCTATATTGTTGGTAATGAACTTGAAGGTTATGAATGGTTTTTCAAACATATCAGTTACACGGATGTTAAGGGATGTAATATATTCCATCACAAAATATATATGATTGTCATGTATTTTATTGTTAATTCATATATAAGTCAAATTAGTATGGATAAAATTTGTTTCATTAATATTATTTCTATATTATATTAACTAGATTTTTATTTTAATTTGTTGTAGCATGATAGGTGAATATTTGTTACCACCTTCAAATATTTTACCTCGCACATATCGATATTTATCTGCCATCATGAAAGAAATTGGAATGCAATATGAAGCAATTCATGCATGCCCCAATGATCATGTTCTTTATTACAACCAGCATGAATTTGCAACAGAATGTCCTGAATGTCATATCAATAGATATCGCACAGATCAAGTAACTAAAATGGTGCCTCGCAAGGTTCTACGTTATATTCCCATTATTCCCCGTTTGCAACAATTGTTCAGGTGCAAAAACATAGTGCATTTTATGGATTACCATGCACGGAACAGAAGTCAAGATGACATTATTCGAATGCCTGCAGATGGGTCTACATTTAGAGAGATGGAGGAAAAATGGCATCACTTTAAAGACGAACCTCGTAATCTTAGGATTTCTTTGGCAGCAGATGGTGTTAATCCTTTTGCAGAGATGAGATCTGTTTACTCAGTGTGGCCTATTTTTGTTATCAACAACAACATTCCTCCATGGTTGACAATAAAGAGGGAGCACATAATGTTGTCGATGATTATTCAAGGTACGAACACTAGAGTTTTTTTTTATTGCAGTGGTATATTCTCATTTGTTGTTTTTTGTCTCATAATGTTATATATATATTTAAAGTTTTTCTATTGTGAAATATGTTTTATATATCTAAACAGTATGTCTCATAATCAGAATATTTATTTTATATGTTCAAATCAATCAGGTAAGTACCAAGTCAAAGATATGAATGTATATATCGAACCTCTTATTGACAAGTTACTGAAGTTATGGAATGGCATCGCTATGTATGACTTATCTAGACCAATACGACAAAGGCAATTCCAATTCCATGCAATGCTTGTATGGACAATACATGATGCCCCAGGGTTAACCCATTTTTGTGGTATGTAATGATAAGTTCCACTTTAGTTGCATTTAATTTTATGAACTACTAGTTAATATAATACGCATGCATGTTTTTCTAAATAATCCAGTCATTTTTTATATAATTATAATAGACATTAATGTTGATATTCCATCTTTTTATATAGGTCTTCAGACAAAGGGGAAATTTGCATGTCCAATTTGTGGTCCTAAGATCAAATCTCGTCGTTCAAAAAGCTTAGGAAAGGAGGTGTTTGATGAGTATATGCACTTCCTCTCCAAGAATCACAGGTATCGAACTACCGAAAAACATCTTTTCAATGGCAAGCAAGAGACTGAATTAAAACCAAAGAGAATGACACCTTAGCTATGGAAGTTGCAATATAATAGAAATCGTCAAGGTACATATAATCAATCATTGTATATGATCATATTGTATTTTATTATATTGTGTGTTGTTTAATGTAATTGAAATTGATTTCATATTTAATTTCATCATTGCCGTTCATGTGATCATCATGAAGGCATTAATGGGATTCCACAAGGAATGAAAAGTTATCCTAGACAATTTAGTAGGTTGCCCTATTATGAGCACCTACAAATTGCTCCTCTATTTGATACAATGCATATTGGAAAGAATGTGACTAGAACATTATGGCGAATATTGGATGGAAGGAGTGACAAAGAAAAAATTGTCAAAATTTGCAAAGACATTCAAGATAACAACCATGCAATGAAAGACATCATTCAATTTCATAGCAACAGAGAGAAAATTAATATAAACTCACTTCCATGGATGTTAACGGACCAGCAAAGTAATGTTGTAAGAGAAGTCATTCAAAAAATTAAATTTCCCATCGGATTTTGTGCAAACATGAAGAATATCATAACAAAGAAAGGTGATTTTGCGGGGGTGAAAATGCACGATTGGCATGTCTTCATGAAGGTAATAATTAATATGGTATGCATTTAATAATTATTTGTTTTCTTTTTCTAGTACTCTTTTTCGATATACTGAAACTATTTGTTTATTATTGTTACAGTATGTTCTACCTCTCTCTATCCCGGAGAACTTTGATGACAATGTCAAGCAAATAATATATAGTCTCGGGAAATACATGAGGTAAGTGGTGATTTTTCCATGTGCTTATTGTTTGTTTAATTCAACATAGAACTTATTCTTAATTTGATTTTCATTATCTACTTCATGTTATGTAATATAATGACTTTTTTCTTTAATCTCTTGATTGGCTGGTTGTCATGTCACTTGTAGATGGTTGTCATCTAAAGAATTCCATAAAGAAGACATAAAGTATTGGAGGAGAGAAATTCCTCATCTCATGTGTGAAATGCAGAAGCATCTACCTTCAGCATTTTTCAATGCACAGGAACACTACCTCATACACCAAGTTGAGGAGATTGAACTGTGTGGACCTGCGCACTCAAGGTCCATGTGGATGGTTGAGAGGCACTTGAAATTTATGAAGGGTTTGGTCAAACAACGAGCATATGCTGAGGGTTCTCTGATGGAGGGATATATGGTGTACCAAAACATGTTGTACATTAGTGAATATCTTCCTATATTGGCGTCAAAGCTCAATTTACATCGCATTTGTGATCCAGACTCCAAAAATGATTTCGAAGGGGAGTACCCGAAGGGGAAAGGTAGATCGAGAAAGGTGAAAGGTAATATAAGACATTTCACTGGTGATTTTTATGTTTATATATCATACATATAAATTCTATTTTTTTATTTAGTATTTTGCATCATTTTATATTGTAATTATATACTTTTTTAAGTGACTAATATACATTTTAATTGAATTTTAATTTTATTGTCATCAAACAGTTGGTTGAGAGTGGGATGTGATTCATTTATACATCGCAAAAAATCTTGACTGGATGAAGGTATGGATCGAAAAATGTGAACAATCTGGTCATGGAATATCATGGGAAGGTGTGGCTTCATTGGTTAAAGTTGCACATCGCAATGGAGACACCAATGTAACACAAAGGGAAATCGATTTAGCAAGAGGTTTAAAAGATAAGCAGGTAAGCATATTAATCAATGGCACTATTTATTTATTTTTTTAAATATTGTCATTGTACGTCACGCTGGTTATTTTCCTTTTATGGCATTATAATAAACATGCACTACTTTATCATAAATATGGTGTGATCATTATGTAATATTTTCCTGTATGGCTTGTTGTACTAGGTAAAACACCATAAGGCTATGTGGTGCAATGGATGTAGATATCACATCAAAAAGTTGGATGAAACAAAGAAAACATCTGATTGTGGGATATCTGTAGTCTTTGAGGTGACCAATGTTTCTTCTAGAAGTGACAAACATCCAGAACTATCTGAAAATCAATACTATGGGTATCTGGAAGACATTCTTCAGTGTGACTTTAAATCCTTCAAGGTATTTCTGTTCATTGCCAAATGGTACAGGTGTCGATTGAATCAACGTGATCCTAATAGAACAATTATTGAACATGATAATGGTTTTACCATGGTAAATACAAGGTTGTTTGAGCCAGGAATGGAGCCCTATGTTCTTCCAACCCAATGTGAATAGGTATTTTACTCTGAGGTTCCAGGTAGAGCGGGTTGGTCATTTGCTGTGAGACACGATCCAAGGGGAAGGCCGATAAAGTATAACGTTGATGAAGTTAATGAAGACGTTATCGAAGAAGAAGACGCCATAGAAGATGATCATGATCAACATGAGTTAGATGATCATGGTCCAGAAGAAGATGTCGAAGAACTTATTGAATCAGATGATGTACTATCAGACAATGTCCATGAATATGATATCGACGATGACATGTTGATCGTAATTGATATCGACGATGAGGATGATATGGCCAATCTTTACAATGTTGAATCTGGATTATCGGATGATAGTACAGATGATGACCCAGATGAAGAAGATGATGAAGACCATTGAAGTTTATGAGGTATGCAATAATAATAAATTAATTGTTTCGTAGTGAGTTTCCATTTTCCTAAATGATATAATTAGAAACATTGCTTGTTTTAGAGTATGTCAAAAAACACATTTAAAGTTTATAGTGTACATAGATATTTTTGTTGAGTTATGGGGAATTGAGAGTGATGTGAGGGGGGGAGAGGGGCCATAAGAGCTTTCACCTTCATGTGGTTGGCTCTGTTTAGTAGAGGATATTAAATTATTCTTGAAACAGAGAGAATCTTAGTAAGGAAATGCACAATTAACAAGACTCAAACATCATCATCGTCATCATCATCGTCATCATCTTCATCATCATCATCTCTTTCTTCTTGATCATCATCTTGATCATGATCTTCATCATTCTCATCATCATCATCATCAACAACATCATGTTTATCGACGTCGTCATCATGGCCACCATCATCATCATCATCATTGTGACCAGCATCATCGTCATCATCCTCACCATCGTCATCATCATCATCTTCCTCCTCATCATCAGCAATGTCTTCATCATCATTGTCATAATCATCATCATCATCATCATCGAACGTCATCATCATCATCGTCGTCGTCATCATCGATCATCTTCATCATCATCGTCATCATCGATCATCTTCATCATCATCGTCATCTTCATCATCGTCATTATCATCATGATCTTCATCAATCTCATCATCATCAGCAACAACAGCATCATGTTTATCATCGTCGTCATGGCCACCACCATCATCATCATCATTGTGATTAGCATCATCATCATCATCCTCACCATCATCATCATCATCATCTTCCTCATCATCATCTTCCTCATCATCATCAACAATATCTTCATCATCATCGTCATCATCATTTTCATCATCGATCGTCTTCATTGTCATCATCGTCATCATCGATCGTCATCATCATCATCATCGTCATCATCATCATCATCATCATCGATCGTCTTCATCATCATCGTCATCATCGATCGTCTTCATCATCATCATCATCTTCATCATCGTCATCATCATCATGATCTTCATCATTCTCATCATCATCAGCAGTAGCGGCATCATGTTTATCGTCATCGTCATGGCCACCATCATCATCATCATCATTGTGATCAACATCATTGTCATCATCCTCACCATCATCATCATCATCATCTTCCTCATCATCATCAGCAATATATTCATCATCATCGTCATCATCGTCATCATCGTCATCATCGATCATCATCATCATCATCATCATTGTCATCATCATCGTCATCATCAATCGTCTTCATCATCATCGTCATCATCATCGTCATCATCATCATGATCTTCATCATTCTCATCATCATCATCATCAACAGCATCATGTTTATCATCGTCGTCACGGCCACCATCATCATCATCATCATCATTGTGATCAACATCATCGTCATCATCATCACCACCATCATCATCATCATCTTCTTCATCATCTTCCTCATCATCAGCAGCAATATCTTCATCATCATCATCATCATCGAACATCTTCATTGTCATCATCAGTCGTCATCATCATCATCATTGTCATCATCGACCATCTTCATCATCATCGTCATCATCATCATCATCATCATTCATCTTCATCATCATCGTCATCTTCATCATCGTCATCATCATCATGATCTTCATCATGATCATCATCGTCATATGATATCTGACGCAGCTATTACCTAGAAAAACAAACGGTGTTTGTCGTCGGTGATTTAGCAATCTCGTCGGATTCTTTTGAAGTCAGAAGTCTGATATTATATGCATGCATTGACGGTGTGGGAGGGTTTCAAGATTTGAATGAATGACACTCACCATTGCAGCATTAGAAACCATACTTATAAATTAAATAATGTGATACATGGGGCCAATGTTGAAATTTTTTAAATATGTGTTGGCTTGGACTGAAATTTGGCATGCTTAGACTAGATGCATGCATTTACGGTGTGGGAGGGTTTCTAGACTCAAAAATGACTGACACCAACCATTAATGGAGCATTAAAAACCATGTAATGATACTCAACAAGGAGTAATTTGATCATCATGGTTTCACTCTGAAATAACTTATTTTTTCGTGGACTCACTAGTACCATTGCTTATGGACCCTCACAAGGAAATCCTCTTAGGTCGTTGATTGTGTTGGGATAAATCATCACTAACTTGTTTGATGGACCTAATGGTAACATGATAAACACTCATAACATGTAAACTATAGAGGACATACAAAAAATGGTTGATTCTCTCATCCAATTAGTTAGCAAAATGGAAACCAAGAATCACTTCTCATTTTTTGACCCTTCCAATAGTATGACGCCTCATTTTTCTGAAGTAATTCTGAACAAGTTTGGAAATTCAGATCCGATTGGTTGGTTCAATCGATCAAATGAAGCACTAACTTCCCCTTAATGTAATATTTTATTACCTAATGAAATTCATTATAGGAGTCATCAAAGTTCATTTGTTTTTTCATAAAAATTAATTGATTATTTTTTAAGCAATTCCTTACTACTGGTCTTAAAGAGGAAATTAAATCCCACTTAGAGTTGAACCACCCTACTTTGGTTGGAGGACAATAATATTTATTGCCATGCTTGTGTTATATCCTATGCTCAGTCCAAAATTCCAAACTTTATTTCATTTCCTTTCCCCAACTATGGTGGCGCTTCAACAACCTCTTCCACCTTTGAAGGTCCATAAGTTGGCATAGGACAAAATGGAGGAACATAACAATGGTTTTTTAATTTGTTAATTTGTTTTTAATTAAATATATAACAATGGTTTTTTAATTTGTTTTTAATTATATATAACAATGGTTTTTTAATTTGTTTTTAATTAAATATATATATAACATTATATATAACAATTAAATTTTAATTGTTATATATAATGTTTATATATATATTTAATTAAAAACAAATTAAAAAAAAACAAAAAACAAACATTACATAACATATATATTGAACAAATAGAAAAGTTGGCAGCCATATGCATTTCACAAACCTGTGATTTGTGATTTGGAGTGACCTCGACTGACCTCGATTTGGAGTGACCTGAGATTTGGAGTGACCTCGATTTGGAGTGACCCTCGATTTGGAGCTCTGCCTCTGCGATTTGGACCTATGCCTCTGCGATTTGGATTGGACTGTTCGATTGTGAGAGAGGAGGTTTGTGATTGTGGCAGGGGAGAGGGAGTGATCCAATGACCAAGCAGTGGGAGTGACCCATTAACGAGCAAGCATTGGGAGAGGCAGTTTGGAGAACAAACAAATAAACTATAAGAGGAGCCGGAAATGCCTCCCATGTCCGTGAGTACCAAGCCCTAAATTGTTTTGATTTGACAAATTTAAAAATTTGGTAGCAAATCACTATGGTTTTATTGCTAATTCGATCTTTTAAGAGGGTTTCATTGCTAATTTAATCTACATTGGGGTATTTTTATCTTATTGCATCTACTGTTTTTTTTAGTTTGATGTGTGAACCCTCACCTCTTTGTAGTGAACTGAAAATGATGGCCTTAATATCTCATAGCAAAAAGAATGTAGTGAATTTTGCTTATTGCCTTGCGTTTTGATTCTGGAAGGGCCTTCATTAGAATGAGAATACTGTGGTTGAGGAACATAGGCTTGTTGTCCTCGGGCAGAGGAATCAATGTTCAACCTTCGTTGAAGCCATCATCTTTCTTTAGCAGCGCCTTTGAATCCTCAATAAGTGCAACTTGCCATAGTATTTCTTGATGTATCATCCCAATATCAAGAAGCACATCCTTGCTAACATTTCCAAACTCTGTCGTTAATGCTACCAACCATCGATTCTCTTTAGTATCATCAGCTAGAAAGACAAAAAATTGTACCACAAACAAGCACCAAAATACTTTCCTATTTAGTCCATATTTTGCAGCTAATAATTTAGTCCCCTGCAACATGATCCAAAACATTTAATGTAGTCTTGAGATGTTCCTTCAGATGAGCACAAAATACCCTTGCAAGGGAAACTGAGTGTTGTTGTGTGAATGCTTTGCAAACAACAACCATGTGCACAGCTACAGACATCTCTTTTGAAGATAGCGGAATACTTGGAAGAGTCAAGAACCTCATAAGGGCTTCAATGCCCTTTTTCTCAACAAATATTCTACAAGTTTTAGGATTTTCCATTGCCAGATTCACAAACACCATGGCATGTGAAATGCTTAATTTTAGAAAGCATTCATTACTCATATTTTCAAGAGACAATCCACTAGTTCCAACCCCGTCATTATGCTTATCTTTAGAATTAGTATCCATAGGAATAGGACTATCCAAACTGTCTTTGGCCTCTACTTTGAGCCTATCGGCCTTGCTGGGGCATACGTTGTTGATCCCTAGTGACTGTAAGCTATTGCAGAAAGGGTTTATTGAAAAATATATCTGATTATAAGGAAGGTCTAAACCAACATTACTGATGCTAGTTGTTAGTTTTGTTTAACTTCTTCATTACTTTATTAATGCTGTTGTTATTTATTGTCTTTTTCTACTTCAACTTTAACACAGGGACCTTTTGGAGTGTTAAAGTTGAAAGAGATGAAAATTATGTTTAAATTTATATTACCTTGTCACAACTATACTATTTTGTTTCTAGCATTTATTTAGGAATTTATTTATGCATTAAAGTATAAATATTTTAATTTTTTGCTCCAAACCCTAACCTAACCCAATTTTCAACTCATATAACAAGATGTAGCCTCTCCTGAGCAGACCTCAGTCCCAAAATAGTCCCGAAGTAGTAATTTTTGTAAACTAAAATAACCATACTTTGAACTTTCCTCAAGTCTCGGCATGGAAGCAGCCTCCATCTCGGATTTTGAAATGAATGCCTCAGCCTCCACCAAATTAATTGAATGCCACAAAAATTTGTTATGAATTGGAGGGATGTTAAGTTAACCTACCAAACTGTGAATGAAAAAAGCAAGATTTAAGGCCACCCACATTGTAGTTTTGAAGGTTCCCTGTGTTATTAGTGAAGTAGCAGTGAATCCAGATATGACTTGGAGTTTTTTTCATGGGGCCTGTCAAGGCTCCATAGAGTAGTGCAAGATCAAGTTTTCTCTATATATCTCCGATAGCCATTTCTTCATAGATAAATCCTACTTGGGGGCTAGGAAAAACAATATGGGTGAGTTCAATTTGCTCTTCTATCTTTTGAAATTTGTTGCAGAATTGGGTCTCACCCAGATTCAAGTCATACAGTCTGTGTGTTAAATAACTTAGCAACAAATTAAAGATCAATCTGGTATGGATGTCAACCAAATCATCATCCTCTTTAAATTGCCCTGTCTCTATAAATTAGATTTCCCTGATATGCGAAGGATTAGGTTGATAACTATACTACAGCTAAAAATTGCCCTATCTATAAATTAAATTGCCCTGCCTATAAATTGACATATCCTTCCATGTAGATTATAAAAATTGCAATTAGGTCAAGTTCTCCTTACATGGTTTGGATAAAATTGAAAGCTTCAATTTTCATACAATTAGAAAAGTTTGGGCAGTGTAGAATGTGAGGAATGAGAATGTATCAATCATTGCCACCATATGAGTTTTGAAAGTAATATTAATTGGCCCCATCCCATTATGAAGTAGAAGCATGTGGGATAGATCCTATAACACCATTAGCATCATGATATAAGCAAAATCGAAGTTTCTGTTTTCCATCGAGGGCTGCTTGAAGATGATAATTTCCAAAAAGTGGCCCCAAGGTACAAAGGAACGAAACATTTGACAAATTGGAAACGTATATGTATAAAAGGAATAGAATTATATATGCCTAAAATTGCAGTTGGTGCCATTGTGGTCAAATTTAATTCAATTTGTAAGCCACCTCGATGGAAAAATGGAACTTCGATTTTGCTTACCCATTTTTTTTGTTCTGGTTTAGGAAGTATTTCAGGCTATTATGGTTTGTTTTAAAGTCTTCATCTTCTTAAAATTGGCTTTCATTTGTATCATTCATCAGGGTTAGTAAATTCATAAAAGGTAAGCATGCATCATCATACTTCAGACTTCAATCAAGCCATCATGACTTGGATTGTGGCAAGTTTAGTCTTCGACTAGGGTAGTACTGTGGCAGCTTTAACACTTAGAATATAGTAGCTTGGGGGAATTCATGTCAACGGTACTCAATGCAAGTTAAAGGGGAAATGATTAGTATTGCTCATGATGTAAAAGTAAAGGATGTATTCCTCCTGATTAGGATACTCTTGTATTTATAGTCATAAAAAAACAAGTTGTGGTATAGCTTCCCCCAGTTGTGGTTACTCGTTTTTTATTAAGCTTATGAAGATTTATATGCAATTTATTGTTTCTACTATCCCTGTGTTTTTGTGAAGAATGTTTGAAGAATATTATAAGTGTTCATGGAGAATTATGAACATGGATATGTACAATTCCTTATATTTATTATCACTTTGTTTTATGTGATGAATTCATTTGCATGACTTGAGTATATCTGAAGCTCTCCTTGAGGTCCCATGAATGAACTTGAACACTTGTTGCATTCATTTAATTTGAAAGAGTAGTTATAGTTTGAAAGAACTCTCTCCTTACCTTAGCTAGCATTCATTAAAAGGAAAGGATTATTTTATTCATATGCATCTGCATGGTTTGAGTCAGTGATCACACCACGAGTTTCACTTCCATCACACCAATTGAGTAATACAACCACTAAAAATTACACCCCCTAACTAAGCACACCATAACCTCACTTGAGGAAATCAAAAGAATATGGTAGTTAGGTAGGACATTAGGGATATGCATCCAAATAATTCCCCCTTTTCATTATCATCTAAGACATAGTTTTTGTCCTCTAGGGAACCAAAATTCTCTAGTATTTGTTGACATAGTCATACACCAGTTTGTGGAGGGGCCTCCTATTGTTTCAGGGGTTAAACCACAGCGAGATCGAGAACCGGATGGACTATGTGGAATGCCGCACTCCAGTTAGCCCTAAGGAAACATCGACCATTGTATTCCTTGTATTCTCCAACCACCATACTGGTTATACAAGGGTGATAAGGTAGAAGTGCCGAAAACCTTTTCTGATGTGTCATGAACGAGGTAGCTTAGTGAGTTTTCTACTAGGGCTCTTTTACCTAGGATCCCTTTTGGTAGAGGGATATCCTTCAAATTCGGTCTCTCATTTTGTATTGTTTGACTTGGATTTCATCACCTTGCGAAGGATACGATTTGTCGAGGTCTCTAGCTCCTAGTTAGGAAGTTTGCTTGCATTTTCACCTTTTTAGAGGGTCTTTTTCTTTTTAGTGCTACTTGTTGGCATTCTGGCCACTTTTGTGTCAGCTCGCTTACTCTGACATTTGTCCCCGTATAGTTTTTTGAGCTTGTTTTTTTGGCCTGTGAGCCTTGTCTTTTCATAGCTCCCCTTTTGCATGCTCGGTTGCTTTAGGGTTTTTGAGTTCATATATGGTAGTTGCCAATACTTATTTGATGATGTGTGATGTCCTCTTCTCCTAGGTCTTCGAGATGGTTCAGTTAGATGGTCTTCTGAAGGGACTGAACACCCCTTCATGGAGCCACTAACGCTTGACCGTAGGAGTAGTCTAGAGTACCACGTGATCACATCACCCGTGTGGAATTTTTTCGTTTACTGTACATTTGAGAGAGATATGAATGGTTGTACCCCACCTTGGTCGATTGTCTTATGGTACTTTCATTTTGTCGATAATATTTTTGTGGTACCTTGCCTTTTACCTTTTGGGTGTTTTACTGATATTGGGATATCATGTGATTTGTACCACCTTTTATGTTTTAGGTCTTGTGGGTACGATGGTAGTTTGTCCACTTTTGAGGTACACCCACTTTCTCCAAATTGTTATGTGTCTTTATACCCACTTCATACCACCCTCCTGGCCTTAGTTTGGATGATTGCATGCTATCATACCTTTTGGTGGTACTATTTAAGTTTCAAGAGGTAGTTACAAGGAGCTATTGCATATATGAGGTAGTTACAAGGAGATATTGCATATATGAGGTAGTTACAAGGAGATGTTGCATATATTGATTTGGACCTCCTTTTATGTTTTTGGTCTTGTGGTTATAACTATGGTAGTTTTTCCACGTTTGAGGTAGTGTACACCCCCTTAGTCCCAAGGGTTGTGAGTCTTTATACCCATTCTTTTTTTTTTTACTTGTACCTTACTGGTTTGTCTTTGTAGTAAGCCTTTTTACTATCACTGAATTTCTTTGATTGACCATACCATAGCCCAGTCATCTATCTCTCTCTGGTTTGTACTAGCCCTATCATAGGGTCACTTGGTTCCTAGAGTTGATTGGCCTCTAAGAGGCACAGTCATTTCTGAAAGTAACTCTTCTGAGTATATTACAGGAAACATCTACACTAAGGTAATCAAATATGTGGTAAATAGTTTTCATTAAGTAGCCAGGACTTGTTGCACCAAGTGAAACGAGGTGCTCTGCAGCCCAGTATGGGGGAGATGTTGTAACATGTGTGGGTTTGTCGAGTTTGTCGAGTGTAGTATGAGGGAGATGTTGTAACATGTGTGTTTTTCGAGTTTGTCGAGTAACATAACAAAATAATAACAAAATATAATTTAAAATATTGCTTAGTCGGCCATTAATAAAAAAAAATACGTGTATTTTTCAAATATTTCCGAAATGAAACTAACTTGAACGAAATGAAAAAGCTTCTTGAGTGCAATACCAAGGTGCTCTACAGCCCAGAATGAGATGTTGTAACCTATGTACATTTGTCGAGTAACGTTACACGAGTAAAAAAAAGTAAAAAGTAATAAATTATATTATGTCGGCCATTAATAAATTCATGTCGTATCATAAAATAAAAAATTATGGAAAGTATTTTAAAAAAAACATGTTGGCTCATAAAATAAAATATTATGAAAAGTAATTAAGAATTCCATTCGTTTATAAAATAAAAACTTAAACTCGGATCTATCAATAAAGATATATCAAATTTCTTGAATTTAAATTTTAAAATAGAAATACACCTTAAGAAATTGGATCCCTCTCGGTGCTTGATAGATATGGGTTTAAGATAGACCTATGCTAGTAGCATTAGAGGAGATCCTGTAACGTGTATGTGTAGTGTTTCATGTGTTCTACATGTGTGTTACATGTGCGATGTAGCGTTAAATCAAATAATAAAAAACAACTCATAAATATTGCATGACTTTCTACTCTTAAGAAAGATAAATTGGTCATCTTCCGATCATCACTTGAATGCCTATATGTTGACAAAGGGAATGAGGATCAAGTAAAATTATAAAAGGAGATACACGTCAACTTTAAGAGGCGTTATGCCTTGCAGTCGAATCTAAACTTTCTTCCAATGGTGCAGGTAGAACCAAACAGGTATTTGTCTGATTTGTCTTCCTCGAGCGAGGGGAGTTTAGGAAGGCTAAAGGAAAGTGAGACATCCAGTAGGTCTAGAAGAATTGTATCAACTAGATGTCAAAAAACCAAAAGAAGATTCCATAGATGTAATGAATTTTTTCATGGTCAAGGGGAGGCATGTTCCTATGGTGATGAGACAAAAGACGACAAAGATGTTCCCTTGAGGTTCAGACATTTAGTGAAACAATGGGTACCGAAGGATCTTCCTCCACCGAACACTGATTTTTGTGTGAATGAGAGGAGATATCGAATTGTACCGTCGTTGATAAATGGATTCGGGTTGTTTTCCATGGATTACATCTTGGTCGATTACGAGACATGTACAGAATTGATGGAGTATGTTGGACCCATATACAACTACAACGATTGGATGTGCCTTGTCCGATATACAAAAAGTATGTGTAGCTATGGATTGTCAACAAACTATTTACAATTGAAAGACAAAAATCAAAATAAAGGAGGAACGGCGTACATGGATGAAAGGCCAAAGGCCACAGGGAATATTGCGGGGTTTATAAACAATACACAACCAGGGTCTACAATTAAGCAACAAAACTGTGAATTTTAGGAGCTTGAAGGAAACCGTGTTTTTGTAGTTGCTATTAAAGAAATATCTACAGGGGACGAGTTGCTTATTAATTACCCTGTCAACTGAGTAGATACAAACAAGGTTACTATATAACATTTTACCCAACCTTTTAGTAATAAATTAAACATCATAAGGATTTTTTGTTAGTTTATTTCGTTTAAATTTCCCATATTTACTTCGCTGGCTAGTGATCAGGATAAATCCCTGCCAACAAATGGTCGGAGGAGAACTTCTTCCTCGACGGAGCAAATATACATCTTTCTAATAGTACAGATATAATAAGAGAAAATATTTTTTATTTGCTTTGTTTTTCCATTATTAATAACTTGGTTTTTTTTATATAATGAAATTTATATTTGATGCAGAACATTGATCGGGAAATATGCCCGTCGAATGTTGATCAGATGGCAACACTCTCGGGGCAACAGGTAGACCTGATTTGAATTGTACAATTAAAATATGTCAAAATGTTTTAGCATTATATTAATGTTTTAATGAATATTTTGGTTTCGCTTACATAATCTTCTAGTCTATGTTTTTTATGCAGGCTGGTTCCATAAGGTCGGCCACACCAGGGTTCGCGCAAGGGGTATACATCTTTGTAATATTGAAAATATAATATGAATAATAATTTTTTTGATGTGTTTTCTCATGAATAGTTTTGGAATCGTTTAGGTGACTTTCACTATGTTTTTTTATTAGGGTGTTGTTAGGGGCAGCTCCCAGATATTAGCAGATCGGGGCAAGTCGCCTATGACCATTGATCCAATGAGTTGATTGCGATCCTCGAGGTCACAGGTATAATTCATTTCAATTGTACCAATATAATATGTAGCATAATGTTAATTTTGTTATGTATTTTTCGTGTGATATACTGGTCTCGTTATGATAATGTAAACCGTGTTGTAATTTTACGAATCTATCATGATAGATGTGTTATATACGTTAATATAAAATTTGGAATCTATCAGTAGAGAACTCAGTAGTGCTTTATATATGTTTGTTGCAGCCCACTAGTGAATCGCAGTATGAATCAACATCACAAGATTTTCCCTTAGACCCTGAAGTGGTAGAGGTGCTTCACGATTGCGAAAAAATTGGTGAAGCCGCACACTCGCTAAAGATGGTAGAGAAATTGTTGAATAGATATACTATGGAAATCCTTTCTCTAGTAATCCAGGTTCCGCAGAAAAACGCAATTAAAGAAAGGATTGCAGTGTTGGAACATAAATCTAATAACTTGCGAGTAAGTTGAGGAATCTTGAATCATAGAATAATTCATTTAACTATTTATAATGTTCTCTTTTATATGATAGTATTGAACATATAAGACGTGGTGTGTATTTACAGAATTATAAGGGACCACACAATATTGGTCAAGGTGGTGTTGGCCCCAGCGAGGCTCGTGGAGAGACTTCGCATCACGACCAAATGACTCCATGTAGTTCGAATCCTTCGCCATTGTTGTCGACCAAACAGTTGGTAACACGTTTCGAAACACCACGGACCCCCGCTGTGAGCGCAACAGCCGCTACTAACCAACCCACAACGGATCCTCCACAAGAAGGGGTCGACACCGAGTCCGTTATCAATTTTGATGTCGAACAAGCTACATTTCCAGGATATTCCCATGTCAAAAGCACGGAAACACTGGAGACAACATTTTTGGTGGATGAAGATCTCGTCCCAATAAAGATACCGACAATCCCAGGTAATTAATCATAGTTGATCAGGTTAATTAGTGTTTATAATTTCATTGTAATATACCGATAAAACATTTTTTATCAACTAATTATGATCATGGCATGATTGTTGTGTAGGAAACAATGTTTTCTATAAACATATGAATGACTTTTGCTTGGATATCTTCGGGCCCACCATCCGATCAAGGTGGGATAGACAACCGAAACATTTAAAAGATGAACTCACTAATCGGTTGGTTGGCCTGTTCGAGGAGAAAACCTTCAGTCATGCCAATGTCTTGAAAAAGGCTTGTCAACATGTGAAGGTTGTCTGAGACCAATATAGGACACACCTCAAAAGAAACCATAGGTATGAGCATCCACCAATGATTCCAGCAATGGAGTGGAGAGCTCTAGTGGAAGATGGAAAGGAGAATGCTCTGAGAAGAGAAGGTAAGCTAACACCAGAAACAGGGAGGTATGCAATACTTTCCGCAATGTAATTCTAAACCTTATTATCCTTGATTTCTATATTGAACTTGGAACATCTAATGTATTTCAACACTTGCATAGGCTACCAAACACATCAAAGGCCACAAAAGCAAGACTAGAAAAAGTAGGTCAACACAAGCTTGGCCCTGGTGGTTATTCAAATTTGGTGGCACGGTTTGTAAGTTTCGAGAAACCAACAATGAATACAAATAATAAATTGAAAATTATTTTTTGTTTTATTGCACCGTAAAATGTTAATTAATGACGATAAGAAAATACGCAGGCCAATCGATTCAATGAAGTACCCATAGAGGAAGACATGAAGCTTGGCTTCCAGGAAGGCTTTGGAGCTGTTGTTGAACGTAGAAGAAGCTTATCTGGGAAAACACAGTCTTGTGGTACCAATCCATCCGGTGCACAGGTATATAGAATCTATATAGTTTAATGAAGATTTGTTGCTTGTGGAATATTTTTGTTCCAAATACTTGATGTAAAATATTGAGTCTGTTTTTAACAGGAAAGTAATGATCCCATTAGTGTTGAGGAGGGACAACAACAAATCGATGATCAAGCTTCAAATCCTGGTAATGAATTTATTCATATACTACAATTTTATATATAGCATTGCAAATGGTGACCATTAATTGTAGTTCACTGTATTTCAACTAAAGAGCATGTAGAGGGTGAAACTGTACAGGTTGAGACTGGACAAGAACATCAACAACATGATTTGGTCACACCTGGTAAAAAAACACCTTCGTAATGAATTTTTTTAAATGAAAAACTTGTCATTACAATAGCAAAATATAACGATGTAACATTTTCACATCGTTGCAGCAAATCCGAACCCCTTTCTACAAAATCCAGGTCTAGGACAACAATTAGCTAGGATATTGCAAACATCACCAAAAGCGCCTACTAAAGAACCAAGAACTGGAAGAGAAAGTCCAGATGATGTAGATGGTCCTCTCATAGATTATATACCACTGAAGAGAAGAAAAACTTATAAAAAGAAGGATGGGAAAAACAGTGTCTAAATATTTTTGATAACAATATATCGTCCACTATTTTTGGTCTAATGAATGAATGAATGGTTTAATGAATGTTCTAATGTTTTAATGATTCAGTGTAGTAAACTGTTACCTTCATTGAATTTCAAATTTTATTGAATGAATGTGTTGTCTGAATGATTAATGAATGGTGTATTGAATGTTATCTTTTATTGAATGAATGTGTTGATCAACTGAAATGATGGTTTAGTGAATGTTAGCATTTATTGAAAGAATAATGGATGAAATTTCATGATGAAATATGGATGAATTTGCACATAATTGTTTTTTTCAAGTACATGCATTGGGTATGGGGAATTGAGAGTGATGTGAGGTGGGGGTGGTGGGCATAAGAGCTTCCACCTTCATGTGGTTGGCCCTCTTCAATAGAGAATATGAAATTATTCTTGAAATAGAGAGGAGCACAATGAATGGCTACGATGTTGGCTTTCTACAACCCACTCGCGTGTTGTCTAAATTTTGACAATTTCTTGGAGCTTGTTGTGATTTTTGGTTGCTCGACATAACTAATTTCTAGTTTCCACAACATCAAAGGTTGATTAAATGATGCACTGGAATCAATATCCTTAACCTTCTCTTTAATTTCCTTGGAATCAATATCCTTAACCTCACATTAAACCCTTCCAAATTGGTATATTTACCATTCAAGGCTGGCTTCTTCTGAAGCATGATATTTGCAACTAAGCTAGCATACAACGACAATAATTAGAGACATGTTGCTTGTTGTGAATGTTCATCTTTTTTTAGGAATGCAACTTGACCATAATGGCTCCTCCTATGCTAGGGAATTAAAGTCAACAGCAAATTAAAGAAAACATATAGTTTGCATCGAAAAAATAATAGGGTACAAACTGAATTGACGAGATCCAAACCTGCGACCTATGTCTAGTCCCAAGGCTACCACCTTCAAGCTTGAAGTGCAACTGGAAAGAGCAACCACCTTCAAGCTCGATTCATTCTATGTGCATTTCACAATGGGAGATGGTGGGCTACCACATTCAACCTTGATTCATTGTGTATGCATTTCACTATGCAATCGTCCCAGATTCTCATTGCATTTTCCCTCTATTAGTTTATCAATTCGGTATGACCCACACCTTCCATCCGAGGAGTGTTTCCGTGGTCTTGAGTTCCAGCCTGACAACGGTGATGATTCATTCTATATTTACGTTTCCCTTAAGCTACAATATGGCAAACTCATAGTTCACTATCAAGATTTCTTTGACCATCAGCTTTGTCAGACAAACCTTAATAGTGAACTATGAGTTTTTCATTTGCAGTAAAAGGGAAACATAATATTATGAATCGTCAACCATTGCCAAGTTGAAACTGAAGACCACGGAAATACTCATTGGATGGTGGATGTGGGTCATACTGAATTGATCAACTAATTGATGGAAAACGCAATGGGAATTTGAGACAGTTGCATAGTGAAATGCATGCAGAATAAATGAAGAGTGGGTCTCGAGAGAAATGGTTTTGGGACGTCGTATGAGAGGAAATGGCGATGGGAATTGATTGATAAGGTCAAGCTTGAAGTTGGTATCCTTGGGACTAGGCATAGGTCACAGGTTCAAATCTCGTCTAAATATTTTTGATAACAATATATTGTCCATGATTTTTGGCCTAATTAATGAATGAATGGTTTAATGAATTTTCTAATGTTTTAATGATTCAGTGTAGTAAACTGTTACCTTTATTGAATTTCAGCTTTTATTGAATGAATGTGTTGACTGAATGATTAATGAATGGTTTCTTGAATGTTATCTTTTATTGAATGAATGTGTGTATCGACAGAAACAATTGTTTAGTGAATGTTAGCATTTATTGAATGAATAATGGATGAAAGTTCATGATAAAATATGGATGAATTTGCACATATTTGTTTTTTTTGAGTGCATGCATTGGGTATGGGGAATTGAGAGTGATGTGAGGGGCCATAAGATCTTCCACCTTCACGTGGTTGGCCCTGTTTAGTATAGAATATGAAATTATTCTCGAAACATAGAGGAGCTCAATGAATGGCTATGATGTTGGATTTCTACAACCCACATGCGTGTCGTTTAAATTTTGACAATTTCTTGGAGCTTGTTGTGATTTTTGGTTGCTCCTCATAACCAATTTTGAGTTTCCATAACTTCAAAGGTTGAGTAAATGATGCACTGCAATCAATATCATTAACCTTCTCTTTAATTTCCTTGGAATCAATATCCATCTTAACCTCAAATAAATATAAGTGAACAAAATAAAATGCAAGAAAGAGATTAAACTTGCAAAATATAACACTTGTATTAATAAATTCAAAAAGAGAGAGTAATTTTCATGGGCCTCTTGGAGAGGATGAGATCCTTTGAGCAAAGCTTCAATACAATACAAATCTTTGACAAAACAATATACATCCTTCTAGTGCTATAAAAGGTTTCTTAATAACTACCAAAACCCTAACTACATGCAATCTCAAAATTAATGACTACCAACCACCTACTGGTTCTTATTTAATAAAAATGAGCCTTTTACATTAAGTAACTACCCAGTAACTATCTAATGAGCCTTATTCAAAGAATATGATCTCATACATGAATATACAGACTCCTCAGTATACCAAATTAGAGAAGTTAGGTAAGAGTACCTTGACACAATGGAAGCACACTACCATTTCTTTGTGACGAATATGCCACAATGTTACATAACTTCCTAGTCCTTTTATTCTGCTACGTGGAAAGCCTGTATTCCATAAAGTATGTTCCATAGACACTAGCACATGAGACTTAGAGTACAGTCTTTTGTGCCACCTTAATAGGCACCCATTAGCCTGTAGGTCCACTTGAATAATGATTGACTCCGCCGCTTAATATAATGACTCTAATACAATGGCTTTATTACAACGCCTCTATTCCCTTAGGCTACTCCACTGCTAATACAATGGGAAGAGCGTAATGGGGTTCTCAGTTATATATATATGTAATTATTCTACATATTTCCACAATAGAGATAGAATATATTGATTTCCTGTACTATGAAAATTTTTATTTCAAAAATGTTATTTTTTTTTAAATGTATTGGGTAGTCGGTTACCGACAACCTAATAATGATGATCATAGGGTAATATCCGACGGTGTTGCAATACTTCTAACAGCTCGGAACGTTGGATCCATTTGTTTTTCTATGTTGTCCATGTCGCTTAACCGATAGCCTATCCGACGATTGCATGGTGGTATCCTACGCTTGTGCTATACTTCCAAGGGCTCAGAACGTTGAAACCATCTTTTTTTTATGGCAAACACGTCGCTTAACCGATGAATTTTCCAATGCATAATCGATGGGGAAAGGATGGCATCCGAAAAATATTGCAAGTTAACACTGTCGCTTATCCGACTACCTGTGAAGCTGGAGGAAGTCGGTTAATCAACGAGGTATGGTAGTCGAATACCTGATGTCTTGAACTATGTCATATTTTAGATGATATCCCATCGACGATAAAAAAAGACTGGAATTGTCAGATAGTCGACCATAGGTTGTAGCAAATTCGAATTTTTCGCCGTCGGATTTTGGGTTAAAAAAACTTAGTGGCATGCTTCTATAACAACTTCCTTATGTCTTTCAAATACCGAGAGGCATCCATTGTATGCTTCTTAGCTATGACCAAACATTCTACTTCCCATTCTATATCTCCATGCCTCAGGACAACTCTCATACTTTGTGCTGAAACAACCTTATTTAGATAATTGTTCATACCCATTATGGTCACTTACTTCCCATCATTCCCTTTAAAGCTCATTTCTAGAACCCAATAGTTCATGGTATGTTCTCCAATGGAAAAAATCCATTGCACTCCTAAGATTAAGTTTGTTTAAGCTACATCCACCACATAAAAACTATCTTTCACTGTATAGTTACATATGGTGAGTTGAAGTTTGGGAATCTACCTACAACAATCCTTGCAATTATTACCTAGGATGATCAAAGCGAATCCATCAAATGTTTTAGCAGGAGAGTTCCTTCTCTCCACCAGTGCATCATAAATAAAGTTATGGGTGGCTTCTGCATCAACCAAAACTATTACTTTTTGACCTTGCACCACTCCTTTGAATATGAGGGTGTGAAATTGAGGAACTCCACTAGATGGTACAACAATGACACTCTTTCCAGAACCAATTTTGGGTTTTATCCTCTTATGTTGTATGGTACCCATCTTCTTGTGACGGTTCTTTCTCCTCACCATATTCATCCTCCTCGCTATCATATAATACTTCTATGTAGTAGGAATTCCCTTTTACACACTTGTGGATTGGAACCCAAGGATATTGGAATGAGAAACACAATTTCTTATTCCTTATTTCATCCCAGATATTGCTATCATTCTCATTTTTCCAGGTCGAATTCTTTTGGAAAGGCTTCTTATCCTTGAAATTGGCAATAAAGATTGTTTTTGGAGGACACGTGGTTTTGGAAATTGCATCGTGAATATCTCAAGTAAGAATAATGGAATCCTACAATTTGGTCGGTCTATAAGCCTTCAAGAATCCTCTTAATGTCTCTATTAATCCTTTTGTAAACAATAGTACTAAAATAGCCTTAGATATATTTGTGACCATAACTGTAGTCCTTTTAAAATATGAAATTTAGGACTTCGATGATCCTATCTACTTCAACTGGGCCATCTCTCTAAATGGCCTCTTTAGATATTTTATATGAAATCTATCTATGAGCCTCCTTGTAAAATATTCATATGTTGTGATATTGGAATGACCAAACGTCCTCATACTATGGTACCACTAGTAATTTGCTTCACCTTCTATATGTAAGGTATCCATTTTAATGGCATCTACTTATACCATTGGATTCAGCTAGAAGGATGTGTCAATTTTCTGCACCCATGATCTAGAAGTGCATTTGGAGGACCCATCAAATCTTGGAAGAGTAACATTTCCAAGGGTGCACTACAACTCAAAATTTTGAACATGTATTCTCTTGAATCCTTTTGGTATACTTCATTCTTTGAAGTTGAATTTGTCATAGAAATACATGCATGTCTTAAAATCTACACCCATAACCCTATACTCATCAAAATAAGCATCTAAAGATGCATCTTGTTAATTTTGCATTACTGCTCCCACTATCCGTGGATATAGGAATTTTGGCTTTGTGGGCCTGAGTGGGTCCTTGAAATCATATGGGTGGTTCTGTGGACCCGATCGAGAGAAATTTATTTCTCCATGATGTTTCATAGTGTCTTTCCTCCGTCATGGGAACAATTGCTACTTCCCTCACCATTTTTTCTTTTGAAAGCATAGGCTTCCATTTTACTCATAAACTCCCTTGTCTCTTCTTGATGTTTCCTAGCACTCTCTTAGCCCCTAAGCAATCTATCTAAAATTTCCAAAAGGAATTTCATATACAAATCCTCATTCTCCTTAGTAGTGACTTTGTTGAAAACAATCTCTATACTCTTCTCTATTCTTGGGTCTTCTTGGATTATACCTGGTGTAAAATCTAGTTCTTCTTCCTACTGAATAGTTTCTTTGTTCCTATGCCTTAAATTAGTAATATTTTGCAGATATAGGTGACTCATTTATCTTCTTCATCTCCCACAACTATTTATAATCATTATCTAATACCACTATAATGTACCAAACTCGAATCAGAGCAACTAGTTCGAATTTTGGCACAGAAAAGCACCCTAGGTTCAAACTTTTCCAAACACCCCCTAATATGCTCTAATTTATTACCACAAGATATATACTGACCGAAATAAAATGAAAAACACCCAAATTACTCACCAATATACTATAGGGATATTCTATGGAATTTTTACACACAAAAACATAAGTTTGTACAACCACAATTGCATATCTACACATAGTTTAACTAACAACTCAAATATTTGAACATAACACGAGAAAATAACTATGAATATTATTTATGAAATGGATGGTACTATAAATGCATTGTTGGATTCTACAACAACTACAAATACATAGAGATATATACTACATAAAGATGGATTAAAGATGATAGAAATCAATAGAGAGAAAGAGGGTGAAATGTTGCTCCAAATGGTAAATATATTCCAACTAGTGCTCCCTCCACTTGAGAATTTCAAACCCAAATTGAATATATGAACTCTGCAGTGTTCCCTCCATCATATATGAGTGAAATACAACCAATAAAACAAATTTTAATAAGTTTGAACAGCCCCTCGTGTGCCCTCCTCAACAATGAACTACCACAACAAAAACTACAATCCAGAAGACACGAATAAAAAGACACAGCTACCAACTGAAACTCAAACACAATAGCATGAAATAAAACCTACAAATGGAAATGGATCTGATATAATTTAATGAGGCTCTATATATAAATCTGAGTGAATTCCCTCTTTCCTAGATAGGGAGGAATCTTTCACCACCGAAACTAGTTAAAATTGCAAGGGGCACATCTCTCAACCATGAAAAGCACAATGGATCTCCAATTCAAAATTAAAATGACCAAAATATTCCTCATGTGTGTAAATTGGTTTATTCATTGTATCTCTTCTAATCCTTCCACATTCTTTTCAATTTTTCTCCCAATAATAATTAAAATATTCAATTTTAGGAGATAATAATCCCCTATGACAATTCAGCTCCCTCCAATTGCTATTTTGGGCCTAATGGGATTTAAAATGGGATTCACCATGCATTGGAAAGTCCACCATCCCCAAATTAGACCTCCTTGGATATTCTTCATCAATTGGGAGTTACGTTTTTCCTTGGGATCGTCACCACCTTGATACTCTCACCCACATTGAATTCTCCTCCCACAAGTACGCCTTCCTTGGATATTTTTAGGGTGGGGGAGTTACAACTAATGAGATGCCTTCATGATGAGATTCCTTCCACCTTGGATGGGAGTAACACTTCATGGGGATCCCACTTCTCCTTTTATGTTCCATCCTTGGATGATTTGGAGCATGCGCCACCTCATTTATGAATTTTTTCCGTAATATTACATAATTTGTGACTATAGACCAAGTAATTCCCTAGTCAAATTAATTTCCACTCAAACCTATGGGAATTAGATAGGTTATTTCAATTACCCATGGATGCATTATGGAGGGGACATTACAAAATGGGGGAGAAGAGAGCTTCTCTTTCACCATCATTTCCCCTTAGCCTAACAATTTTGAACTATCAATTATTTCTTTTTTCTATTCCATGTGCTTAAAATTTATGAGATGATGTATCTTTATTTGTATTATCACATGAAATATTGACCTATGTTCCAAATGGATATATTCGTAGGTTAGAATCAAGTCTATCCACAACATGGTTAGGTGACAACAATTGAGCGTAGGGTGGATGGTGGTCTAAATACCAATGCAAAACTCCATGGTGAGCATATAGTTTCTTCTTCAACATAATTCTTCTCATAAATACATTCCTTCCATCCATTTTAAGTATTAATACTAATAGTTTCTTGAGGAATCTAACAATTTGTTAATGTGTATAGGTGGCTACTGATCAACAAACATGATCTTCTAAGGTAAACTCACTCCTCTTGATGAGCCTACACTTTATCTTGAGTATATTTTAATTCCTATATCTCATGGTATGATTTCTCTTGCATAGTTTTACCCTTTGCCAAGGAGCTAGTAGAAGCCATGGTGTCCTCATCAATTCAATTGGCTTCCATATAAGTTATATTTCTAGCCTACCTTTTCCATCCGAGACCCATTATGGGAATTATTATTGATGAAGAGGTTTTGGAACTCTCAGAGTTGCACATAAGATGGAGGACATCATGAAGACTCATTTGGACCTGATTTTAGGAAGCTCAAGTCTAGTGAGCAATTCCACTTCTTCCAAAGAAGAATATTCCTCTATACATTTGACCAATTTCTCCCTTGCTTGGAGTTTGGATAGCCTTATTGTGGTGTCTTGCATGTTGATTTTGAGGGGAGGTTTTCTTCCCAAGTGGTTTTCCTTCTTTCCTCACCTACATGGACTAATAATTTTTTGTAAATGGTGACCATAGGCCATAGTTTCCTAGGCCCTCATCATATTTTACTCACATATAGTAAATATTAAGGGGGGGTGTTGGAACATTTAAAAAACCACTTCATACTTAGGAAATAATTTATTAATCATTTTGACTAATTTCCTAGGTGTTGACTAGGTAGTTGGCCTATTTTTGTCTTCATATGACACCACTTTCCATCTTGAGTCACTAGAGCACACTTGGATAGATTCTGGATAATATTTTCCTCGATTGTGTCTAATTTTATTCTATTCCTCGAATAGTAGTGCGCTTTCCCGCTTTACATTGCTTTATCCTGCTTTTTCTGCTTTCTAGTGGATAAGGTAAAGTTAGTTTAACTTGGAAATTGTCTCTACTTGGCCAACTCACCCTAATTTATTTTATTCACTCCGAAATCCATGATCACATTCCATTTTCATCACTCAGTATCCACCATACACTATTTATCTAATTCATGAGCCTCTTGACATATTTAGAAGGTGCTTTTGCTACCTTTCGATTTGTTATGCTTTCAGCAAGATTTCCCTTTTTGAGCTTTACAACTTGCCTTCTAGGCATTCTATTTTCTCTCTTAAGATGTATTATATATTCCATTCATATTGATGAATAATATAGAGATGAATTTGACATTAGTTGAGTCATCTCTCTTATGTTTCTGTTTTAATATTATTCTTGCAAATCTCTGAATAATTCTAATGAGGGCTTCTTTGCTTCAAGATCCTTGGCTATTAGAATTATTTCATGGTATTAAACCTATTTAGAATTCTCACATGGTATTTGAGCTTGGGATATCTTGATTAAATTAGTCTTCCATTATAATATTTTAGAGAGTTTGTTTCCAAGGTATTGAAGATCAAATGACAAAAATCTATTGTTGAAGAAGAACTCATATATTTCCATATCTCCTCATTGTTCTCCTCTTACACTTTAGATATTGAGGATCCTTTTCCAGTAAATGGTATCCAAAAAGGTGATCGAATAGTTATTTGGAAGTCCAATATACAATGTGATTTTGTTGGTTTCTCCTTCACTTCCTATGTCCATGCTTCTTCCAGTTCATACATGTTTTCCAGCACGTTTTTCAAGAAGTTGGAGACACCTCTCAATTCTCTCATATGTATTCTGATTCAAATCATGAGCCAATTGTTGTAGTTTATATACACTTAGAACCTCTCTTTGGTATTTTATTGGATCGTATAGAGGCATAATTACATTCTGGAGTGTTTGGTTTCTCTCTTACTATCATGCTTCTGATCCACTGCATGATTATGGTTGGAAACTACTCTCATAGTTGCACAAGAGATGGAGGACATCATCAAGACTCATTTCGACCTGATATCAGGAAGCTCAATTTTAGTGAGCACATTCCACTTCTTCAAAAGAATAAGATTCCTCCATACATTTGATCAATTTCTCACCTACTTGGAGTTTGGAGAGCCTTATTATGGTGTATTCCATGTTGATTTTGTGGGGAGGTTTTCTTCCCTACTAGGTTTCCTTCTTTCCTCACATACATAGACTAATTAATTTTTGTAAAGGGTGACCATAGGCCATAGTTTCCTATTCCCTTATCATATTTTAATCACATATAGTAAAGCTTAATGGGGGGTGTTGGAACATTTAAAAACCCACTTCATACTTCAGATACAATTTATTAATAATTTTGATTAATTTCTTAGGTGTTGCTTAGGTAGTTGGCCTATTTTTGTCTTCATATGACACCACTTTCCATCCTGAGTCACTAGGGTTCACTTGGATAGATTATGTATAATATTCTCCTTGATTATGTATCATTTGATTATATACCTCGAATAGTATTGCGATTTCCTCCTTTCGACAACTTTATCCTACTTTTTCTGCTTTCTAGTGGATAAGGTAAAGATAGTTTGACTTGGAAGCTGTCTCTACTTGGCCAAAAAATATAATTGGTGTTGTCAAACCTTGGTTCCCTCTTGGTGGAAAGGCCTTCCTTCTTATTCATTTCTGTGCAATGATCTATCTTCCAGATGTTAATCTGTTACTGAAGACACTCGCTCTGATACCAATTGTTCGGATCGATTTAATACTGAGAGGGGGCTGAATCAGTCTAAGCACAATTATGAACAATTTTTACCTTCTTAAATAGATTATCCTTTACTTAATTCTTATCTTATGTTATGTATCAATAAATCAAAAATTCATCCATTCATGCAACAACAAGAAGAACACAGAACATAGGAATTTTGATGTGGAAACCCAATCAGGAGAAAACCATAGAATGATTCTTTATAATGAGAAAGAATACATTCAAGGAAGCACCAAATTCATGTGTTTACTAGCATCAATGGGAAGGAGGCACCAACCCCTATTTTTACAGGATTCTACCTCAAGGAAGCTACAACTTCGTATATTTCTCTAGCACCAACTGGAAGGAGGCATTGACCCCTTGTCTCCTTATTGTTTCACAAGAACCAACCTGAAGTACGCTCTGACTCGTTGTCTCCTTGCCTCATCCAGCTGCACCGATGTCCAAATTATAATTATTTCTTACTGAAATTCAATTATGTGCACTATCAATCAATTAACTGAAGGAGAAGAGGAGGAACAAAATATCACCCTCACTTTTAGAAATACATCGTATTCTGCATAATTTGTAAATGTGTTGTTTTAATGATAAGATTCAAGCCATCTGATTTTAAATAAACGGACCTATGTATACATGATGTAAAAAGTTTTGATATTTTGATTGGAAACAAAATTTGTATTTGTTTTACCAATATACAAATTAGATTAATCATTAAGTATTATGGCTAACATGAACTTAACTTGATTACAATTCAAATAATTATTAATTTGGTTATTAATTATTATTATATATGAAAAATCATTAAAAAGGGAAAAAATATTGATGATTTATAAGTAAACATGCAATTGGAAACCCAATTTGCCTCATGATGAAAAATTAATACAAATGTTGGTTTTGGAATAAAAATTATGATGTTTTTGATCTTCAAGTTTCATCAATGTAATCATTTCATACATATTATGAATTGATCACATTTTCTCATCTAAATTAAAATCATTCATTATATCATTAAGTCATAGATGGAAACGATTATAAATCAATTGTGGAACAAATATAATGTACACACACATTCGTCCATTATGATAAATAATGATGGAGATTTTTCTATATATAGGTTTGGTGGCTTAGATATATGTTTTAGTTCAAAATTTGTTTTTCACTGGAGTTGAATTTCATTATGTTTGGAAATATGTTTTATTTATATTCCATTCAATGATTCATATAGTTCTTTGAGACCAAATTTATTGTGTTAGAATTTGGGTTGCTATGTTGGAGTTGAAGTTTCATATAATCATGGAACATTTAATATGTATACACAACTACGAAACGTATTAAATCTAATTTTTTATTCTATAACCTATGGGTTATGGAGCATGACGCTCTGATTTTCCATGGCATATGTATTAAGCCCTAATTTATGGCATATTACTTTGCTATTTATATATTATTGTTTTCATCATTAGTTAGCTAGGACTTTTAATTGTAATTGCATCTTTTGTCTCTTATATATACCAATTAGACCTAGTTTTACGAATCATCTTTTCTTGTGCTATTGATATATGTTAAAATGAGTTTTTCCCCTTATGCATGCTTCTTATTTAGTGACTAAATATGTTTCTCAACTTCAAGATGTGGAATTATACAATTATTCTAATTTTTTCCTATTTTGGATGTTTGTTCGATAAAATTTTGTATCAAAGAAGAAAATCCTTGGGTTTTTCCCCTTCTAATGAGTTATATTAGTATTTTCACGGCAAAGTATTTTTAGGGAATTTTTAGGTTATAGAGAGGAGATGGCAAAGTAGATTGGGTAAAAATTTCATATTATGTTTCAATATTCATTTGGAGTTGTAGGATGTGGAAGTTAGGGATTTTAACAAGTCCTAAAACTAATCTCAAACAAGTGTTTGGAAAAAAATATCTAAAGCTAGAAAGATCCAAATAAATTTCCATCCACTTCATTTGAAATAATATAGAGTGGGATATTTTAATCCAATTTTTATATGTGGAAATGAAGTATGGATGTAGTGGTAATTTTTACAACTTTTCTCTCTTAGAATAGGTGAAAAAGGAAATTTCTGGTAATAAAAGTATAACATTCTATTGAAAGGTTCAATTTGAATGAGACTAGTGGGAGCGTGAAGATATTATCTCAAAGTGCATAGTATAAATAGATTAGCAATGGAGTATAACAATTGGAAAAGTTGTATAATGTTGAAGTTTGACATATAGGGAAAACCCCAAATAAGGGAATTTTCTTGGACTCAAGAAGAAAACAAATATTTTGAAAAAATTAAGAAGGTTATGTATAGAACTCTTTTCCTAGCCATGCCCAAGTTCAATAAAAACTTTATTAAGGAGTGTGATGTCTTGAGGCATGGAATTGGTGTATATTTAATGCAAGGAGTAGGCCCATTTCCTTTGAAAGTTGTTAACTGAAATGAAAGAAATAACTTAATCAACCCTCAGAAGGAAATGTTCACAATTTTTTCCAAATAAAAAAATCATGTTTGGTCTATTCAATATAATAGAACTATTAATGTAGTGAGTAGATAACATACCACCAAGGATAATTTTGTTTCCACTTGAGTTAAAGGGATTATATTTATCCCAAACCAAAAAAACCTACAATCAACAACTAGAAAGTAAAAAAATATGATATGGTAAAATTGACAAAGTGAAACTGGAGAAAAAATCTATCCTATGGACCTACAAAAACCTCCACTTCAGGACATAAGATAGGGTCTTTTGATTTATCAGTTACGATGCCTAAGTTTGAGATATCATATGAGAATTAACCAAAGGATTTGAATACTAACACTTACCACCACAAACAAGATGGCTCAAGCCATCAAGAGAACCAACTAGAACTACATCCAAAGGAAGGAAATAAACTAGGTCTAAAAGCGATGAAAAGGGGTAAGACTCACCTACATCATCCACATCATAGTGTTGGAATATTCTAACCATCTCATATTGGTTTTTCATTATTTGCATGCATGCATACATTCGATGCAGTAGTCCATGCATCCATGCATTGGTAGTTGATTCTCCTAGAACCTAGTCCTTAATTTAGCCCCCCTAGAACATACTTTTGGTCATCATTATCCCTCTTATATACTCAAAATGCCTTGGTAACATCATTCAATTCCAACGGTTCCCTCATGCATGATTTTAGGAGTTATCAGAGTTAGTTCCATGATTTAGGGCACCTTGCCCCCTTGATTGCCTAGTTAACTAATTTTTACACCTATTTTCACTACTACTAAGTGTAGGAGCACCAATTTTGACCACTACAAGTCAGTATTTCACCCCCTTGGAGTCTCATCCCCTAATTTCTATCCCCAATGACTCAGTCATGTCCCAATCCACCTCAGTTGACTATCCATTCATCATCGGTGGCCACCAGACCTTATCGTGAGATGGTTCCAATGCAAATGATGCTTGCCAGATGTGTGTATTTCAACTTCCTCTTTAGGTTGAAATAAATTTATCCTTTGAATATGTATTATAAATGTACACCTAATATTGAATAATAAAGTAATGGGATTTTTTCCAATTGTTCTTCATTCTCTTGTGTTGTAACACAATTTTTTCTTCTCTATTTTTCATGCTCAATTCTTTTGATCTCTGTTAGAATTAGTGTGAATTTTATCTTTGTCTCTAGATCTATGTGAGAATCTCACAAAATCTCAGACATAGTTTGAAGAAGGAGATACAACAGTAGGAGAACCAAAAAAATATTGATATGGACATGTGATTGAAAAATCCCGAAAAGAGGTAAGGGAAGGTGTTACCTCATGTACACTCCAAAAATACTGAACAAGGTGAAATTTATATTTAGCTGACTATGAGGTGGAACTTCCTTACACCTGAACCATCGACATATCACCAATGATACACACTAAAAACCCCATAGCTATTAACTCATCAAAAAACCCCAATTCATCCACTAAACAAATCCCCATTGTCATTAATGGAGGATAAAAGGAATCCCCTCCCACGAGAGACATCCCAACTTCATATCACATCATTAGGCTTGAAACAAGAGCCACCATGGTCTAATAAACATTAAACAAAGGGATATTGTGAGAGATGGTTTGTGACAGGTCTCCCAACCCAACGACCACAAACAAATTCATCCCAAAGATATTCATATCCAATATGGATTACTTCTTAGAAAAATGCTCTTTCTCATATTCAAGAGGAACGACAAAAGAACATGGAGTGACCGGACTAGCCCAAATAAAATCACCGACACCAAACAACTCCTTAGAAGAAAAAATTACACCCACCTCCCTCTTATAAACAACCAAAGGTGCTAGGAGATTCCAAACTAAAACATTCATTTACTTACATTCATTTACTTCTTGTAGGAGACCTGTATAGGGAAATCCCACAAAATATGTCCCATAGAATAATAAAAATGACAATGAAAGGGAATTGTTTCATAGCCGAGGTAAAAAAACCACAAAACACCCCCAGACTTCAAGCAGATAAAGTATGGAAGACCTCAATTAGTCTCTGTGAGAACAAGAATCTAAGATACACCATCTATGTCAAGGGTATCTAGAGAAGCCATATGAAAATCACTAATGGAATCCCCAATGGAACATAAAGCCTTAACATAGATAAAGTGAGGAGGAAGGACCTCCAGACAAACTTGTAAGAGATTCAAGTCAAAGAAGGCCACTGAAGAGTAAAATTTATGTGTCCAAGTAACATAGACCAAACCCACATCCTCAAAACACTAGGGTCCCTTCTGCAAGACCAAATCTTGATCCATCAAACTCTTGAATATGAAAGAAAAAAACCCTCAATTCAAAGGAGATATTCTTACTCTAAGAGACAAGAAACCTAATAATTCATCCATCAAGTTCCTTGTCCTTGTAATATGGGGTTTTTGACCACACAAATAGCCATATTGTAACATCCCCTCCCGTCATCCCAATGCAGGGGAGAGAACATGAACAAACATACGGGCTTCGTTCTACAATATCAGCTCCATATGTTACTCAATAATGGTTAATAATTAAAGCTTAATGTTTGCAGGTTCAAATTAACTAAGCACAGCGGAATTAACTCATATTTGTACACACATAAATAGTAATGCATGACATATATATCACAACAGAGGATGATTCAACATATAGAGACTCAATCTCGTTCCAATGCCATGCATAGATCCCATATTAAGATAATCATTTCATTTCATTAAACATGGACAATTTAACATATTGCAGAACACAAAATGCAAATAATTTATAACATATATAACACTTATCTTGAAGATGAAGCAGTCCAACCAACTGGCTATGTGAAAGCAACGTTCCACCCAACCATAGATCTCTGTCCAACTTGTATTCTTTCAGCTGAGAGATCACCCCCGAGCTGGGTTGTATATCCACTAAGGAGTAACTAGCTGGGCTCACTCACAACCATGGTTTTACTTAACATCTATGCTAAGCCAACACATAGTCGGTTTTATCAAGTACACAAGAAGATAGAGGGTAATGCTAATCTAGTGAGCTCAACAGCAGAGCTACAGGCATCTCAAATGAACTCAACAGTCAGGCATCCACATTACCTGCCACATCCAACACAAGGAAGGTCCCCTTCTATGCTACACAGTCCCTCAGGTAACCCTTCCCTCCAGTGCTCTTCAGGATGGGCATAGAAAGGTCTAGCTGCCATATTATTGATATTTTAGCCTTCACTGGGTTTATCAAGCAAACCCAACCTCTGTCCCATTGTTCATAACTGGATTTCTCCCAATTCAGTCATTCAATAACTCAAATCCGTCACTGGTTTTCTGGACTACAAAAACTGGGTTTTCCTATGGATTTTGGGGTAGCCAATACTCCCAATTTCACCCCAACGTTCATATCTATGGATTCGCCATTGGTTTTCACTATCCAATACCAAATCTGGGCTTTTTTGGCTCTTCAAAATGTGGGTTCTTTCAAGGTTGCGATTTCTGGTTTTTCTCACTGCTGGCAATTCGTTTTGGAGAAAAATGATGCTGGTGGTTTCCACAATGGAATGGGGATGAGGAAGAAGCAATTCCCATGAGGTAGAGTGACTTGTGGTACAAGAAAACAGAGCCCATACCTGCAAATATGAATTTCTGGGCTGCCCATGCTCCATTGAAGCCATGGACTGAAATCCTCAACTACTTCCTTACAACATAAATAAATGTCATCAAGGAAAGTCAAATGGGTTCTCACAATGACATTTGGTAGCGTATGGTTCATGCCCACAACCCCCTCACCACTCCTTAGTGGATACACATGGCCCCTTCTCATTTGTTGCTTCCATAGCTAGTCTTGGTATTTTATTGCAATATTAATATTTACATCAATTTACAACATTCCATGGCTTAATAGCACATGAGTATCAAAATATCAAATACTTGCTTGTTTTAATAAAATCTGAACATACACTAGCGGGGCCTTTGCCTTGAGCTCCATGCTAAGGAAACATACAACGCATGTACACAATATTTACATAAAAGCCAATTTAACATAAGGGTCAAAATTGAGGTATTACACATATAAACACTTATCACGCAACAACTCAATGCCCTCCAAAATCTAGTCAAAAGGAAGTTCAACTATCTTGCCTCCATACCTAACCTAAAAAAAATGTTTAATGGATCACACTGAGCTAAACATGCTAGAAGATCTACCATAGCCCTTCAATCATCTCCAATCACCACTAGCCTCCACCATGAAATATCCAAGAGCCACACTAGAAACCCTATCCCAGTCATCGTTGATGCTATCGACCCTCATCACCCTCTCTTGAAGGAAATGTTGACCATACTACATGTAGTTAACCAATGGAACCCTTACCTAATAGGAATATACTTCAAGGTAAAAATATATGACCATCAGAGTCTAAAATACTTCTTGGAACAATGACTATCTTGAGAAGAGTAACTAAAATGTGTTACAAAGATGTTAGTTTATGACTTTGAAATTATCTCCAAAAAACATAAATATAATTTGGTGGAATATGAACTTTCAAGGAAATAAGAATACATAGAGGGATTACTTTTTGTTATTTTCATTCTACATGTTGAATAGGTGGAAGAATCAAGGATAGAATGGAAACAAGAGCAAAAGTCATGGAACCTCATTTAATAATCACAATATGACCTTAGTGCATCAATAAATTTTTGGGGAAGAATAATTAATTTTAGTATTAGGATCACCTATATTTATGTGATAAACATAATATCCTTTTGGAATTATAGACCTCTTTTATAGTGGAAATTTAGGGTTTCTAAATACTTACTAAAAGATAAAGAAGAATTTTTCCTCGAAATATCATTAAAATGATGTTCAAGATTTTGTGGTGGAATGTTTGGTTTTACAATAGTACATAGGAAAGATAGTTAGGACCTTGGGTATTCCAAAACCATTATCCATACCAAGTCAATGTTTTCCAATGGAGCTTATCATATGTCTATATAAGTTTGAAGAAATTAATGTCAACATGGTGGTGGTTGATTAACTCACAAAGTGTGCACATTTTACCTCTATTTATTGTCCTTTTAACGGAAAGTACAATAGAGACAATATTCATGGATATAGTTCAGAAGCTACATGAAACCCCATGATTATAATAAGTGATAGAGATAAATTTTTACTACTAATGTTTCAAATAAAATATTTTCTTGTTTGGACATGTGATTGGTTCATCACATATCTTACTATCCTCAATCCAACATGGGCAGATTAATATTGTGATTAAACATCTAGAATGTTACCTTCATTGCTTTGCATATGATAAATAGACATAATGGGTCAATCATTTACCCTTGGCATAATGGTGGTACAACACTTCCATACTTCATAAAACATTTCCCCATGTATGGAACTTTATGGTTATCATCATCCATCCATCACATCACCCTTGAGAAAAAAATCAAAGATTCGAGTAGTGGATGATCAAATAAAGCACCAACAATAGGTTCTCCAACAATCGAATGATAACTTGGCTATAGCCCAAAATAGGATGAAACAACAAGCACATCAACATCGTAGTAAAATGATTAAATTTATAGAAGGTTATCTTCATTGCTTTGCATATGATACATAAACATAATGGGTCAAGCATTTACCCTTGGCATAATGATGCTACGACACTTCCTTTCATACTTCATAAAAAATGTCCCCATGTATGCCACTTTATGGGTATCGTCATCCATCTATCGCATCACCTTTGAGACATAAATCAAAGATTTGAGTAGTGGAGGATCATAAAACATAACCAATAGGTTAGATCCAACAATTGAATGACAACTTGGCTATATACCAAAATAGGGTGAAACAACAATTATATCAAACATCGTAGTGAAACGAATTTTGAAGTGGGGGATTTCATATTTTGAGTTTATAACCATATAGATAATTTTTACTCAAGAAACAAAGGAAGGACAATAAATTATCACTTGAGTACCATGGTCTCTATAAGGTTTTGCTAAGGATTGGTAGTGTGGCTTACAAATTGAAATCACCTCCATATTCATGTATACATATAGTCTTTCATGTTTCTTTTTTAAACAAGTTAATAGGTGATATGATCCTAGTTCATCATATATTTCTATATCTTGATGAAGTGGGGAAATTCATACTATATCCTAAAACAATAAATAAAACAAGGATCAAGCAATTATGAAATAAATAAATTACTAAGATGATTTATTCATATAGAAGCATCCATAGCTAATAAAGTGTTCAATATGGAATTTGTTTAAAGGGATGGGGCATGTTAATCCCTAAGTCATGGCACATTAAATTGCTAGTGTTATATTCTTGTTGTCATAAGTGGTTAGCTAGGCCTTTTAATTTTAATTGTACCGTTTTTTTCCTATATATACTAAGGAGACCTAGTTTTAGGAATAATCTCATCTTGTGTATTTTATATATAGTAAAAGGAGCTTTTCCCCTCAAAGAAACTTCTTATTAACTAATTATCAATCTTTCTCAATATGTGGAATTACTTACTTCTACAAATTTTGTGTTATCTGGGATGTTTAGTCCATGCCAATATTTAATTTAAATCAATGTACAAATCTATGTATACATTTTCATGCAGTTGAGGCTAGTATTCTTAGTTGACTATGGGCTCTTTAAATAAGTTGGACCACGGACCATGTATACACACTGGAAATTATTCAATAGACAACATAGGTTTCAACAACCCTTTCAAGTCTATCAAATGTGTGCCATGTCCTTGGTTCTAATCATGAGCACACCCTTTTATTATAGTAAACCAAAGTGTTGATTACATCCATCTTTATTACCTCTTTGAGATCATCTATAGTGGGGATATTTTACATGGGCATTCACATTCAAATTCAACAAATTTTTCACCAAAAACTATCCATCATTTCAAATGTTCAAATCCAAATTAATGGATTTTTTCCTCAAATGTACGACATGCTTGGGCTAGAGCATCAAATCGATGGTTTTCTCCTATTTGAGATATATAGCCTCCTCTACCTCCTTAATATAAGAATATCATCAATGGTCTTTACCTTGGAATGGCACTAACTATCTAAGGAAAATAAGAACAATGTGATAGTATAAGAATATCATCAAGGGCCTTTACCTTGGAATGGAACTAACTATCTATGGAAAATAAGAACAATGTGATACTATTTAAGAACAAATGAATTAAGATAAGGATTCAATTTTGCAATAAGTGGGATTTATACTCCCACGTTAACATATAAGGGAATAACCAATAACAAGGTCATTTCTTTTCTTCTACACTCCCTTGTCTCTAGGGTCTAGCATTGGTGAGGACATGAGAAGAAAAATAGAATTGGCACTTGGATTTGTTTTATACTCTAAAGCTAAGAAGACCCTACAAATTTTAGTCTTTGTTTCTATCTTCATATAATCCACATTTAAGATATGGAGAAACCTTGGTAGTGGGTATATCCTTGTAATGTCCCTAAAAATAGAAAAAAATTAAAATTTTCCATTACTGCAATAAAAGCTATTTAACGATGATGAATAATAAATGAACTCCAGCACTGAGAGGATGCACCGGTACTAGTTTGTGACATCTAAGAGTTAAAAGTTCCTGAGCAATAGAGTCTTCACTAACTATTAATCTTCTGATTCTGCGGAAGCGATGTGTAGGGTAAATAATATAATTCTGACACAAGTGCACAAAATGCAAGAGTAAATGTAATAGCAACTCCTTCATACTGTTTTCAAGAATTCATGTGCATATTTATAAAATTCTAATTGTTAACTTCTAGTGAGATGGACCCCTATTTGAGAATGTTGAGGCCCATGATGGAACAATGGTAATTTTAACAAGGGAAGAAGTACCCCCAGCAGAGATGCTAAGAGGTAAGGGTAGTCTTGGGAATTTCTGGTCTTACTTAGCAATTTGCTAAGGTACTATTTCATGTTTGTATGTAGGTGCTATCACGAAGGAACTCTCCCTAAAATTCCTACCTTCATGGGTTAGCATGCCATATAATTTAAGTGTAAAAAACTAAAGTATAATGGCTATGGTGTAAGTAACTATGGTGTAAATCCTTGGAAAAAGGCATGCTTGCACACCACTATTCGTTGATGTCTACACGACCTTCCACTATGGCACTTGGATAATAAATCAAACTGCATTAAAGGAGAAATTGGTGGTGTAATAAATTATCCCTATGACATCAACGTATTATGAAACGAGCTGGCATAGAAGGTTTCAATGTTTTGGTTTTTGCACTTGTAAATGTGCTCTGCGTTTCATTTTTCCCTGGTTCAGTTCTTGGTTTCATTTGGGAGAGGGTATGTGCCCTGAGCTAAGCTGTGCTCGAGGTCAGTGCACTTGGTAAATGCTCAGATGATGGAGTAGGGAAATACGTTGCTATCTCAGGTGATGTTTTCTCTCTACTCGTCATTCTTTTCCTTTTAATTCCGTGTTTAATTGTTGGTTGTTTCAGCATCTTAGGGTTTAACCATTGATTACTTTCATGATGGAAGGTGATGGGTTGTGAGGACTCTTGCGTGGTTTGTTGAAGTTATCCAGGACATTCGACGACATGGGTAGTGGAAGGGTAAGTCTATATTTTTACCAACGTTTCCCTTTCCTTTCGCATCTATGGCAAGTATACTGTATGTTTTGGTTATGGGAGACTTTGTAGAGCCCCTTGGATTTCTAGTTCACTTCAAAGGCTGGAGGGTCTCCTTTGGATGGACCATGAATGAAAATGTATCTATTGTTTAAATGGGAACTACATAACCCTAGAGGGTTTTCTGGTTTTAGTATGAGTTTGGCCACTCGGCACTAGGAAGGGTTTGATGCTTTTGTAAAGGGATAAGTTTCCCTCCAAATGAAACTTGGGTTTGGCCATGAATGCAGGTCTACATTTTCTTAGATTGAACACTGATCATATACTAATAAATATTGGGTCTTCTACGCAAATCTATGTTTGATTTGCATCTATGTTTTTCCTCTATGTTTTCTAGTGGGTTATGAATGGAAATGTTTGTGTGCTCTCTACATTCGCTATTGTTTCTCAATCATGGAGGTAGTTGATTTGGTAATTTAAATGGAAATATTATAATGGTTGATGCTGGTGGCACCTCTATCTAAATTCTAGTTTATTTTACAAAGTCTCGACATTCGTTTTATGTGCAGGGTAAATGGTTAAATTCTAGCTTTGTAAATACTATTGCGTTTTAAGTGCAAGAAGTAACCCTATTTGTTGTTTGTTTGATTGCTTGAAAGAAAAAGGGTCTGCACCCTAATATTATGCTGCTGGCGATTTGTAAGATGACAGAATCTTTATGAAATGGTAATGGGATTGATCTCTTGGCTTGTGTTTGATGTGCTATGAGAAATGTACTTAATGATAGGTAGATACTTTGCTTGTTTGTGGGATTCGATCTTCTGACCTGTGCTTTGATGTACTGAAAGGTATGTAGTTAAAGGTAAGTGATGCTTTTGTTTTACTATGGGGTTCGACCCTGGGAAAGATAGAAGAGCCTGTGTCATGCAATGTCTGAACAATACCCTATGAAATCGTATCCCTTTTATGCATGTTGCGATTTTGATCCTGTAGATAGTGGTTTGACTGTGTGGTAAAAAGAAGAGAAAATATAGCAGACCTATATTTGAAAAGGCTTACGAGAAAATTGTGGTTACCTTAGCATGGTCGTTGTTTTGCTTAACGTTTTAAAATTCTGGGAGTCTAGATAATGGAATATTTGATTCTACCTACAAATTTCATTTTATTGTCTGCAAAAAGAATATGTTTGAAAAGAAAAATATTGATAGCTGTCGTGGAAGGGAAATGTCATGATGTGGTTATTTGATGAAGTGATAAGTCCTGCGTTTTGGTTTGAATGGATAGAAATTAGTAACTATGTTTGTTTTGAGTCCTTTAATCTTGATACGTCATGCTGCTATGAGTTTGGCTCGTTTTCCTATAAGGGTTAGTAGTTTGAAAAGAATCTTAGCCAAGTTTGGGAAACGTTTGGAGTTTACAACCCGAGAGAGGGTTTAGAATTTTTTTATAAGAACATCAATGTGAACAGAGCTCTCATAATAGCTATACATCGATCTAAACCTAAAATACAATTTCAGCATTTAAATGTAAAGTATTTATGATAAGGATAACTCGGTTGTCTACTTTAATCGAAAGTGGATTCAAGGTTTTGGATAAGTTGGGATGTCTAGCACAGGCTAGCTTGGCTAGGCCTGCTAGACATTCTGCTGGGTTCTGAATTAAATTTCAGAGTTAAAATACAGTTCTAACTACAAGGTTTGGTTCCTATAAGTAACTAATATTTTAAATAACTAGGATGAAAACAATACAGTGCTGAAATAACAAAAGTTATGCTAATGCCTAGCTGCTATTATAACTTTGAAATGGGAATTTTATAATTCAAACCTAGTTTCCTTGTGACTTGCTCCTCTCCGGTAGTACCCTGCACACTCAAACAAATGTTAGTGTAGGGTCTTCTCATTTTAGCTGACTTGTTTAGCTTGATTTCTTTGATGGATAACTTTGGGGCTACCATGTTCCTCCCAACCATGACTCTTAGACCATTCCTGGTACTAACTGGATCCCCCCGAGCTGGTTCCAACATGCAATAAGAGATAGAGACCCTAGGTTCACTGCTCGTTCAGATATGAAAAATTAATGGGATTATTTCAATTCTTGGAATAGAAAATTCTCTCTCATTACCATAAGAGAATGATAATGAAAAAAGATGGAATCCCCCAATCTTGGGTCTACCCTCTTTATGTAGGGGAGTCTTGAATTAAGACTGTTGAATATTTAGTTTCTTTAAATTAAATAATTTCAATATTTAAAAGATATTATTTACTAAAATATCTAGTCTTGAACTAGGACTTCTCACTTGTTTTAACTATAAGTGATTTTAACTTTAATCTTTTCATAATAATAATAATAACAATAATTATATTTCAACCTAAATACTAATACATTATTAATAATATTTAATAATGTGGCAGCCCACTATGCATAATTATATATAAAAGAATACATTTTATAAATAAATAATAACAATATTATTATTAAATCTCTTAATAATAATAATTAGCCTTGAGTCCTTTAAGCATTTTGTTCACATAAGACTATTCTTAGTCAATCCATACTTCAGGTTATGGCAATTATCTTTTATTTAATTATGTAACTTCTCATGATACTTCTTTTAAACATTAAGGATATGGTCCAATTCTTTGGACGGTTTTTTCAATCATCTTGGATAGGCACCTCTAGTCTCTCTCTTGCATGCTGGATTCCCTCGTTTAACATTGTAGTTCCCGCAGTACTTGATGATAGGTAGAAAAAAAAGATTTATTTAACCAATTCGAATAAATGTGATGAAAAGTAGAAGTGCTATTCAGAGTCGTCTTGACTCAGCACTTTGAGACTTAGTAACCCCAAGTGCTCTTCAGAGCTTCCAAATCAACACTCTCACCTCGGCGTTATGCTAGTGAAATTCCAGAGACTCCTGCTCAACACTAGTGCTAGGATGTGGTTGTGAGGCGCATCTAGAATATTTAAGTGGCCTTGGATCCGATATTCATTTATCAAGCTTGGAGTGCTCCAGGGCTTATGCCCAACACTCGATGTACCTCGGGGCTTACTCTGAGTACATAAACATTCTTCTAGGTACATCGGGGATTATGCCTAGTACATAGGTTAGATGTGTGTTTCTCACGCTCAACACACTCATAAGTCAATCATGTAAAATCATAGCTCTCCACAGTAAGTAACAAAAACATCATTTCAATATATTAGGGCTTGTAACCACATCATATGCTAAAGAACATAACCACAACATTAGGGCCTCCTTGCCCAGTATACACTCAATAAAGAAGTCAGTCAGGGTCCATGCCCAATATGTCAATATATATAAAAGAATAAATCATGGTGTTAGGGCTCATGCCTAATACTCAAAATAAAACATATGTGTTGGGGCCGTGGCCCAATATAATAACATAAATAGTTAGTCCAAAATTCAGGATATTACAATTCTCTTATGCATGAAAAACATTAAGTGCAATTATTTCACTATTGGATTCACTAACATGAAATGTGGTAGATTATGTTCACTAAGGTACTCTTATAGCCATGACTATGGTTCGTGTGCAAACAAACGAGGCATGTGAATTTTGTGTAGTTGGCTTTAACTAAACTTTTTTCTTGTAATAAGCTGCAGATTATATTAAGAGAGTAAAAGTAGAGTAGAAGTTATAATTCTTGGTGGTCTTACCCTGTCGTGCCAACCTTGAGAAACCATAGTTCTATTGAAATAAGCAAAATAGTACATCATAATGTTCATGTCTAAAGAGTGGCAAATAATAAGCTAGAACCGGGTGAAGCTGAGAATGTTCAGAGTCATGAAGGCTAACAGCATCCTATCCAAAAAATTCATGGTTGTGGAGCATATAAAGGGAAAAAAGAGAATAGAGTCAACAGAGTAACCTCTTTAACCAATATCAGAAGGCATCTCCTCTAGGATGGGGTAGCTGTAGGTTGCATTTGCCTTCCAAATCTTATCAGGGATCAGAGGCTTGGTTCCCAAAGTTGTAGCAGCAGTCCTAGTGGTTGTGGTGGCTTTACTAGGTTGTTGAGTGTCATGAACATGATGCTCAACATGCAGGGGGGCGGATTTTCTAGGAAAAATGGCATCACCAGCCTGTTCGTTCCTGGTTCTCTTGGCCAAGATAGGACCCATAGTAGTGGGTATGGGAAAAGGCATGCATGGCTTCACCTTAGACAAAGGATCTTTGCTTCCAGTTTTGGTAGAGGAGTTGCCACCAAAGTGGTGCAAGTCCAAGCTTGAATGAGTGGCTAAGGAGCCATGACTACCATGGGGCATCTCCACATGAATTGTAGACGATGTGGCACCTAGGGTTGTGTTGCTGGAGTGAAAAGCCATGGATAAAGGCCTTGTAGGAGCATATGTCTTCCAACCATGCGTGGCTTCCAAAATGTCCAGAGTGGATTACGAGTTCAGCAAGGTGGCGCATAGAGCCTGAGTGGCATGACGAGCAGAAGCCCAGTTCGATTTCATATCTTTCATCAACTTGCCCATCATGGTTTTGACCAACCAATAGGGGTCCTAGGCTTGGTCCGGGTTGCTTGGTGTCATGGTGTCAGCGATGATGTGAGCTTCCGAGTTGTCCAGCACCAGGAGAATTGGTATGGAGACCTCACGACCATAGCCTTTTCTTAGGGGGTTCTCCTCTGTCACAGTGTCATTGAGCTTGTTCTTGGCCTTGCTGCCTTTGGTTTTTCCCATGGTGGCCATGGTGAAGAGGGAGAGGCAAATACAGGGACGAGTGAGCCAAAGCAGGGTGAACGAATAGGTTGATGCCGAGAGCAGAGGGAACCTGGAGCATACAATGCAAATTAACATGTACAGTGCCTTGAGCCATGAGCCCACGCCTTCCACACTTAAGAGCCTGCATCATGGGATCCACAGTGGTGGAGGCGACGTAGTAGGTTGGCATATTAAATGTTGGGGCTGCTTGACGTCACGTGGTTGATGTCAACAGTGGGACGTGTGGTGCTTCTTAGGCCAGGTATCAATCTAGCATGATCCTGTCCTATTTACTCTGTGGTGGGACCTGCATCCTGGGGGCTTTAACTAAACTTGAGAAAGTAACATGATTTTTTTTTAAAGGTCAATCTTTTTAAAAATAACTTAACCTATTTTTGTCCATGTGGAATTGTTATACATTGGTGACTTTATTTCATTAAGATGCACCCAATTTTTTTTTTTAAATTACCTTCATTTAAATATTTTACCCATTTATGATTTGGTAAAATATTAGGATGCACTTAAAATTTTCTTTTTAAATTATCTTTCTTTAAATATTTAACCCATTTATGATTTGGTAAAATATTTTTACTTAATTCATCATGTTACATAGAATGTGTGCATTTTCATTTTCAAATAGTGAAAGAGTATCATACAAAAAAAACCATTTTGTCCTTTTTTATTTATTTATCTAGATGCAATTAGTGATTTTTTTTAGATTATTAGTCTTTGATAACAACACTACATGTGATCCAACATTCATCATGGTTACATATTTTTCATAAAAACTAGCAATAGAGAAGTTAACTCAGTACTCATCATATTATGAGAATCTACATTACATTCATCAAATGACATGGAAGCTTAAAGTCTACATTACATTCATACAGCTTAATTCCCATACGCTACATGCTCAAGCACACTTTTGACATCTTTATTTGGTACCATCTAGTCGGAGATCCAACATTATATCCTTCCACAAGATGGGCTCACCATTCTTCCACCTTTTAGTACGAGAGATCTTTTCCAATGGACAAAGATATTTCCACATTCCAATGCTTAAAACAAAACCTACATCTAAAAGCTCAATATTTTCATATTTCAACAATTATGTGAAGTTAGATTTCTTAATCTATTAAGCAATCATCTTAACAAAAAAAATCAACCTTAAAAATTATATTCTTGCAATTTTGAGTGAGAGGCCTTTGCATTTGGATAGAACATTACCACATTTCAATGCTCAAAATAAAACTTAAATAATCAATAAACAATATTTTCATAATCCAATAATTATTTGACTCAAGCTACCATTCTCACTGTCTAACACAGTTTCGAATAATCAATCACAAAGCTTCCATTCCTTTATTTTTAACATCAAAAACATTTATATGTAAATTGTTACTATATATCAAAGCAATATATTCATAACCCAATAATTGTATGAAGCTACTATTCTCTCACAATTTTTCGAAACTATCAGAACTCAAACCAAACAAATATTTTTTAATATTAATTATAAGTCATTCAATTTACAATCATTTTATATTTAATAAATTAATGGACTTTCATCACTTTCACTTTGATTCTGCTTGTGATCGCTATATGAAAATGCGAGGAGTAATATGATTATTATTTTCAGAGAAACCGCCAAACTTTACCTAAAGTGGAATGGAAAACACATTATTGCTTGTTGCTAAAAATACAGAAGACTTATGCTTATTATTATCACAGAAACCGCCAAACGTTGATGTGGTGTGAGATGGAAAACCAGACGAGAGATACATGGTAGCTTCATGAAAACCACTTAACGTACTGCAATAATTGATAGATTTGATATAGGACATCGAAGCGCGCCATTACGAAAAAGGTTGTCCCACCGCAATAATGTTAGATTCTGCTCCGTTACTCGTTCGCTGTACATTTAAGTCAAATTTCTGTGTTAAGCATGACGTGCATCAAAGATGCCCTTCACTTCGCTTTGGCTTACCTAAAAACAGACTTCAAGTTCGTCAGCGAAGCCGAGATTCCATAGTTCCAGTGACGGCAAAGGCCGCCGGCACTTTTCCCCGGCGTTGCCCTGCCTTATATATATCGGTGGTCAAGCAGAGCTTGAGAAGTAGAGGCGGCATCTCAGAATTTGCAAGTGAAGTAATTTGTTTTTCTGATTATTTTTCTTGAAAAACATGTCGAGCGACTGCGCAAGCTGCGACTGTGCTGATAAGAATCAGTGCCCGTATGTTGTCTACTACTCTTCTCTTAGTTTTTTCATCTCAATTTCTATCAATTTTTCCCGTTTTTCTTTTTAAATTTCATGCTATTCGTCCTGAGTTCGAGTCTGGGTAGGACTAAGCCCGTTCGATGTTTGGATTGTTTTGATCCACAGAAAGAAGGGCTTCCAGATCGAAGGTATCGCAGAGACTGGCTATGAGATGGGGTACTGCGTTATCTGTATAAGTTGTTATAAATTTCGTTTGTGTTGTTATTTCAGGATGATGTAATAATAATTTAATGTATTTGGGGTGTTGGTGTAAACAGGCATGGCGGAGATGTATCTCTGGAGAACGACTGCAAGTGCGGGCCCAGCTGCCAGTGCGGTACTTGCAGCTGCCACACCTGATGCCATAGCACTAGTCTCTGATCAATGCAGATCAATGCAGTTATAGTATATATCATATTGTATGTGTGTTTCATCAGATCCGATGGATAGATCTGCAGCCACTTACAGGCTGTAATTGGAATCCTAAATAAAGATATTAGTTTGGATAAACTTGGCTTTTTCAGTTTGGGCTTATAATTTTCATGGCGTGTTTATTATTGTGCTGCTCTGTAGCTTAATCTATCTCGGATTTTGTTTACATGCTTGATATGGATTCTACAAGGAGGAAAAAGAGAAAATATGTCATGAAGGGGAAGTGTGTCTATAAGAAGAGGTATAGTTAGATCTTAGAGGAATGATGTTGACACTGCAGCAAAGATTAGAAAATATGTCATGAAGGGGAGGTGTGTTTATAAGAAGAGGTATAGTTACATCTCAGAGGAATGATGTTGACATTGCAGCAAAGATTAGAAATATGTGGATGCAATTGGAAGCCCTAAAATGTTGTGATGACTATGCATTCAACCTATCATATATATACATTTGACCCCATACATATCCCTGTTAGGGTCATAATAGAAAGTTAGTCTAACACGACAAAATTTTTAAATTTGTCAATGCTAAGGGTAATAAAGAAAAGGAAAGCGAAGTTTCAATGGAAAAACCAAAAGAAAATATATAGAAGGTAGGGGGCACATAGGGGGTTGAAAAAGGCATGATGAGATTGAAGGGAATACAATTGTATAATACCCATATTTATTTTGGGAGTTTAAATCTAGTTGAATTGATGGATTTGATTGGGGATGTGCATGACTACTTTGAAAAAATAAGGCCAAGGACTCTAATTGGGTGAAGTATTTGATACAAATTGGAAAAAGGATGCATGGTGGTATTTTTGATGTCTTTATTCAGTTTTTTTTGGTGTCTTTCAACTTCATTGTATTTAATTTAAAGTTTTTGTTGTGTCTCCTTAGTGTCATATTCATGTCTCAATGTTACCTTATAGTGCCCTTGAAACATACCCTTGACATCATTTTAGAAAAATTGTAGTGTCCTTTTTAAAATATTTTGGAATCATTTATTGCTTCTTTTGGGAATCATGTTCGCATCATCAAATACCTGTAGGTCCTAATACACTATGACCTCGCTAACCCCTTGATACACATTTTACCCATAACCCCTATAGCCCATCATCTAATCATTGACTATTATCTTATGACCCCATACCATTATCCCCCATCAACACTGATCCCTTGACACAACTCAACACCTACAACTAACCCACAAACTAGCTAGTAACCACCTAATCCACTAGAATAAGCTATCCCACTAATTCTAGTAACTCACTAACACTTGATCCCTAATGACCATATGAACATCAAGGATGAATACTAACTATGGCTGAACTATGTTGACCATATTGACTAGACAGACTAGATTCACCATCATTCTCTATATTACACATCAACCCCTAGCCTTATCACGCATTAACAAAGTGCTCACTTATAATCCACTAACCAATTACCAATGTAGTTTGGAAATCACGCTACCCACATTTTGTGTGACCTAATAACCCCATTAAGACATCAAAGCTCTATGAGGATTTAACATATGGACCATGCTGGACCATAATTAGCATTATTAACCATGGAGAACCATAGATGATCATTATTGACAATCCTGAAAAATGGTAGTTCTACTAGTAACACACTAACACATAACCCCTTAACCCATATCTAATTAAGATGACTAATGTCAATTAGTCAAGAGGAGTGACCTACCACACATAGCCACCTAATGATCCCTCAATAGTCCCATGTTAAAAAAAAATCACTCCCTTTCCTTTTTAGTTGTTTATCCTCTAGACATGTCCTAACAAATTATTTAGATTCCCATGTAAGATCCTAGTGTAAATAGATCTTGAAAAATAATTATTCACTCCCTAGACGTTTCAAGTTGGTGATTATTGTTTTTTACAATATAAGTTCTGTTTTGCATCTTTTGCACCAATAGTGAAGCAAATAAGTCTGTATATTGTGAATTTATTTGTGTCGTCAAACTCAGCATAAACATTTATTTGTAAGCATGATAGGTTCTCCACCAAGTTATGTCATCAAATGTGTCTTTGTCAATTGGTGATGACGAAATCTCAATGTCAAGTCACAACTAGAGACAATCCTTATTATCAATTAATCGAATATTATACAAGTGTTTGGACAAGTTAAATCAAACTTTTGCATAATTAGTGTGGCAATGTAGTTAAAAATTTTATGTTCTCATTTTTTCTCATATTTGACACATCCTTCAATCTATAGTGATGTATAAGATCCTTTAATTTTGCATGACTCTTCATTTATAGTGATGTATAAGATCCTTTAATTTTGCATGACTCTTCATTTTTCCAAAGTGAGATTAACATTTGTAAAATGCTCACAACACACTCAATTGATGTTTGTCATGTTAATCAAATTTGGTTTTCAGAAGGATACCTTTCAACATTGCCATGAGATATTTTAGTTGTAGTCTTAATCTCATCATCAAATTGTTGATATTAATCTTGTATGTGCCTCCTAAACCAATGAACATTTTTATCACATAAAATTCTTATGTAATCATGAGTCATTTCTATTGATTGACATTGTACCCTTCTCCCTTTAAAGGATGCCACCATGCAATAATCTACTGAGATCATGGGCATCTTTCATCAATCTCTACCATTATTGTGAAATGATGTTTGTTTGCATGAAGAGTTAATGTCAAGTTTTCATTACTGATAAGGATGATAATGCTTGTAACTTTGTTGCTTGTTTTAGTTTTGTAATTACTTTGTTTGGGGATGTCAATGGAGGTTATTGCACCAAGAGTAGCAACATGTTTTACAATGCAAAGTGGGGGAGATGTTGTCACTTATGTAATGTATGAGAAAAAAGACTATTTGGTAACATATGCCAACACAATTTTAAATTTTGCACAAAAATGTAAATCAACATATCTATCCATCTTAAACATAGTTCTATCAAGCACTAAGAGGGTTCAAATTTATTATGGTGTATTTTTTTATTAGTGTGTAAAAAGTTTATGAAAAAATTATTTACACCTCAAGAAATTTGATCCCTCTTGGTGCTTGATAGATCCAGATTTAAGAGGGATATTTTATTTATTATACATGTTGGGATACTATTGAGGTTATAAACCTTGTGCTACTTCAATTGTTCTTGAATTCATTCTACTTCAATGGGACTACAATGTGGCTCATTTTATCGTTGTTGAAATGACTTGAACTCTACTCCTACATGAGAAAAGTTTCAAGAAATAATATAGAAAGAATTACTTTAACTTAGTCTTGAAATAAACAAAAATAATGCACTCATTCTCAATTTACAAAGAATTTCAAATACAAGATTTCTTCCTTTATTCATGGGAATGAACAAATGATAAAACGTTTTGAATGGGTAAATAGAGGAATTGAATGAATATCCATTCCCATAATCATAACAACCAATGTTAGATTTTCAATCGGAGAAATGCCCCATCATGGAGCATTTTTCCCATCAAATATATTCTATATTGTTTCTATGTACCGTCAAATAGAAGAAATAATTTTTCAAAAAAAATAAGTATAATGTCATAACCTTCATTTTTGATAGGTGTAATATTTTGAAAATTCTTACTCTCGTCATGAAATTACATGTCATTCCTTGTCTCTACTTTTTTATCTTTTTGTTAAAGGGATGGTACAAGCTAATGAGGGTCTCTTTAAAACATGCATACCTCAACTTACATGGATATTTTGAGATACTTGGACAATGAATCTTGATTTGATTAAAAGAGATGAAATGTAGAAAATTGGATGGATTTTCCGAATGTATAAATTTTATATATTGAAAATGTTCATAACTATATGACATAAGGTCAGTCAGTTGAACCTTCTTTCTTAACAATACACATGACACACATGATGTTCACATAGACTAGGTGTAAACAAGATGCTAGAAGCTGGCTTCTATTACTTCAATCGAATTACGGTTACAATGTGAAATGCAAGGAAATATAAAAAAATAACTTAGTCGGCCTTAGCCTCATAAACTATATAGAAGTAAAAGTATGTTCTCTTTGTGTGTGATCCTCTCGTCCTCTCATACTTTTATTGAATGCTAGAACAAATGAGCAATGAGTGATGAGCTATATTTGTTCCCCCAACTAGAACTCTCCTCCACTATGCCTGTGCACTGGTATTCTACCATGCTGCTGCTTTGCTAGTAATACCAAGGTCCACTCCATCCCCTCAGACACCCTTCCTCCATGTGTCGAATTATCTAGTTCCTAAAGACCTGTAGGTGTCAGCACCCTCTGGTCGTGTTGCATAGCCTCTACCCGTGGCGAGATCTTTCCTTATCCCAACCACCTTCCTTACTACTCATAACTTCCTTAGCAAACCTGAACAGATACCAAGTATGTCGCCTTGACTTTTGAGGTACTCTGACTCTGCTACAATAGTCGGTCCCATCACTGACGTAGACCATACTGTCTTTCGTCATCCTTCGACTTACTTGTCGGCTTTACTTCACATATTCGACTTCGCTAGTCCTCCCCTTCCTCCATGCTTGGTTTCTTCCTAAAACTTATCCATGTCGTTGTTCGACAACATGTCGACACTCAACCTATTCCATTGCAATGATGTCGTCTGTTGACCTTAAACATGTCAACTCTTGACCTTTCTCCTTTTGTTGATGCACCTCGATAGCTTCCACTCAACTACTTGGATTTTAACATCCAGTATCCATTTCATACCAGTGGTCATCGGCAATCCCCCTACTCAACTCCTTTTGTCGAACAACTTCGACTATTTTTCCTAGGCCCCGAGGCTCCTGCATCAGACTCCCAAGGTGGAAAATAATTCGACTACTCCGTCAGTCTCCTGAACTCTTCCTCAGAAATCCATGTTACCTCCTATAACTCATCACCCTTCCATTGCACTAAGTATTCTTTCTTTCGCAAACTGCATGTAGGCCTGACTTCACGTTCCTCTAGCACTTTGGTAATTTCCTCCTTGTGCCGATCTGGAATCTTCAATGTCCAGTCGATGTTTGACACCTCAGTGCTTCTGCTACTTGAACCTTCTTCAAAATTGTACAGATATGTGACATTGAATGTTGGTGAAATGCTCAAGTCTTTCGGAAGCTACAACACATAAGCATTGTCCAAAATCTTCTTTAAGATCTTACATGGTCCAATCTTATTCAGCTTCAACTTGTTATATGTTCCTGTTGGAAAAATATCCTTCGCAAATGTGCATAGACTAAGTCTCCTTCATTGAACGGCTATAGCTTCTTCTTCCTGTTGTCTCTCATCTTATATGTCACATTTATCTTTTCTATGCACTTTCACACATCTTCATGCACTTCTTTCACATGCTCTGTGAATGATTATGCATTCGCCTTTTTCTTGATTTCTGTCGATAACTCGACCAAATCTGCCACTCCATGTGGGCTTCATCCTTGAACAATATGGAATGGGCTCAAACCTATTGACCAATTCACATAATTTTTGTATGCGAACTCTGCTTGTGCCAACACGTTCTCCCACTGCTTGGTTCTATTGGCCATAAAAAACCTCAGAAGGTTTCCCAAACGTCTGTTCACAACCTCGGTCTGTCCATCTATCTGCGGATGATATTCCGAGCTAAAATACAACCTCATGTCTAGTTTATTCGATAGGGTTCTCTAGAAATGTCCCATAAACTTTGTATCTCTGTCTGACGTTATACTCTTTGGCAACCCATGCAATATGACTATCTCCTTGAAGAATAGTACAACAATGCTTATGGCGTCACTTCTATTCTGACTCCAAATAAAGTGTGTCATCTTCAAAACTCTATCGACTACAACATAGATTAAGTTGTTACCTTACTCCATCTTCGACAATCCTTGAACAAAATCCATGCTCAGGTGCTCCCATGGGGTATTCGGTACTGGTAATGGCGTATACAACCCCGTGTTCTCACTTCTCCATTTTTCCAACTGGAAAACTCGACACTGTCGTACCCACTTACAGACAGCTGTCATCATTCCTCGCCAATAATAATTTTCTTCGACCAATGCCTTGGTCTTGTCAATGCCATAATGACCTGCTAATACACTACTGTGCAGTTCTTGGATTACGTTCTCCCTTACGGATCCTCTTGGAATACACAATTTGTGTCCCCTAAATAGGTATCCCTCTTGGATGTAATAATCCAAGTATGGCATTCTGTCGACACTCCACGGTTCTCGACTTGCCTTCCATGCTTTCGCAAAATCCTCGTCAGTCGCATACTCTATCTTCACCAATGCTATTTCTATTTCCTAAACTGTCATCCTGTTTAGAAATGCAACTCTTCAACTCAGTGCATCGGCAACTTTGTTTTACTTGCCCGAATTATGTCGCAACATGAAGGTATATCCCTGTAGGAATTCGAACCACTTCGTGTGCCGCTAATTCAATCTCGATTGAGTATTCAAATAACTTAATGCTTGGTGATCTGTGTACAACAAAAATTCCTTAGGAAATAAATAATGCCTCCACTTCTTCAACGCTTGGACAATAGCATAAAATTCCTGGTCATAGACCGAATATTTCCGCTTCGCATCATCCAAATTCTCACTAAAGAATGAATTGGTCGGCCCTTCTAGCTCAACACTGCTCCAATTTCCATTCCACTCGCGTTGCAATCAACTTGAAAAACTTTGTCGAATTCTGGTAGTGCTAACATTGAGCTCTCAGTGACCTTTTCGATCAACTTGTCAAAATTTCTCTGGGCAGCTTTCGTCCACTTAAACTCCCCTTTCTTCATGCACTCTATCAAAGGTGCACATATTCCATTGAATCCCCTTATGAACTTCCTGTAAAAACTGAAAGTCCATGGAAATTTCTCACTCTAGTCACACTTGTCAGTTCTGGCCATTCCAATATTGCCTTCACCTTCTCTGGGTCCATCACCAACCCTTTACCCAATATTACAAATCCCAAGTATACTAGTTCTTCCTTCATGAAGACATACTTTTGCATGTTCACCATCAGCTTCTCTTCCTGCAACTTTTGCAATACTTGTCGAATGTGCTTCAAGTGTTCTGTCTCGCTCCAACTAAATATTAGGATGTCGTCTAGGTACACTATGACAAATTTACCCAATAATGGATCAAGGATAATTTTAAGGACCCATACTTATTTAAAAGTGTATAAACCTTAGCGAATCTTACCAATTCTTAAAATGTCAACTATAAAATATTTGGCGATATTTTTCTAAAATAATTTCAATTTCTAAGGATTTTATATAGATTATATAATAATTTGGCGATTTTTAGAGTGAAAAAAGTTTACCCCGTCAAAATTGGGCAAAATGGGGCTTCCAAAAATGCAAACTGGCTATCCTTTTTTGGGAAAAAAAATGGAAAAATAGCCCTTGGGCTAAATTTCTCCCCTACAATTATCCTTGTAATGGATTTAGTACCTCGTTCATCAACCGCATGAACATACTGGGTTCATTAGTCAATCTAAATGGCATGACTAACCACTCATGCAACCCTTCCTTCATCTTGAATGTTGTCTTCCATTCATCTCCTTCTCTAACCCGATTCTGGTGATAACCGCTCTTCAAGTCAATCTTCGTGAAGTACTTTTCTCCACTCAAGCAATCCATCAATTCGTCCATTCTCGACAATGGAAACCGATACTTGATCGTGATATTGTTGTTAACTCTATAGTCTGTACACATCCTCCATTATCCACCCTTCTTTGGTGCTAATATTGCTGGTACCATGAAAGGGCTCAGACTCTCTAATCAATCCTCTATCCAACAACTCCTGGACTTGTCTATTGAGTTCCTAATCCTCTTTCAGATTCATTCTATGTGGTGCCTTGTTTGGAAAACTCGATCCTCGAATCAAGTCGATATGATGGGATATGCTTCTCATCGGACATCGAGCATCATTTCGACTTTGACCGTAATCCTCTCCATTGTCGACCTCTCGATAGATGGCCCCTTCAGAATGATAGCAAAACATCTCGACTGCTTTTCCCAATAGTTTCTCTCGCCTTGCTTATAGTTAGCTCGGTCCTCCTATTTCGGCTTCAGAGTTCTCTAGGTGCCATTTTTCCACACTATGACTATGTTGGCTTGACCATCATAGATCATGTTCTGATCATATTTCCATGGTCTTCCTAACAATAGATGACATGCATCCATCGAGATTACATCACACAGTACACTATTTTCAAGCTTTCCCACCTTGAAGTTAATTAGGCACTGTCTGGTCACCTTCACATGGTGTCCTTTCTACAACTATGAGATCTTGTATGGATTTGGGTGTTCCCGACATCTCAAACCCACTTTGTCAATGACCTCTATCGACACAAGATTCTCTGTAATTCCGCCATCAACTATGGTCTTACAATACCACTTGCAAATCCTAACTTTGGTTCGAAAGATAGCCTTTCACTGTGACGGCTCTTTCTCATCGCATTGGTCGTCCTGAGCCAACGTTCTCCTGGTCGATCAAGTCTTCTGGATCCAGACATGCTGAGTAGGTACGTACATCTATATTTTCCCTACCTCTCATCTCGTTTAGAATCTTGATGAGTTTATCTTCTGGTTCTTATCCCACTGCTTCGCATGATTCCACCTCTTTGACCTCCTTGTGGTTGTGGTCTAACGTATCAGGAACGAATCCACGCCTTTGGCTTTCTTTGATTGCTACAAATTCACTAGTAAAACTTTACATTGTTCGCATGCACTCGTCAAACATTTCACAATAAACCATGACTGTATCGCCATGCACTCTTCATCCAACTCCTTGGACATTAACGCCTCTGTGAGCCATTTTCAACCATAGCTAAAACTCTCACTCGCCCAATCACAACCAGACTTTCACAAGTCATGCACAACTATACCCAACCGCAGTTGGATATGTTCTATGCACCTAACAATGGGTTCACTTCTAGAAGTGATACCAATTGACACTCTCCTTCTCACATGATACCTCAACACCACCAGACTCTTTCCGGGCTCTGATACCAATTGACGCAAGGTCGGTCAGCTGGACCTTCTTTCTTAACAATACACACAACACATGTAATGCTCACACAGAATGGGTGTAAACAAGATGCTAAAAGCTGGCTTCCATTACTTGAATCGAACTATGGTTAAACTGTGAAATGCAAGGAAATGTAAAACAACTAATCCGTTGACCTTAACCTCATACAATATACAGAAGTAAAAGTGTGTTCTCTGTGTGTGTGATCCTCTCCTCCTCTTAGACTTTTGCTAAATGCTAGAATGAATGAGCAATGAGTGATGAGCGATCTATGTTCCCCTAACTGGAACTCTCCTCCACTGTGCATGTGCATTGCAATTCTACCTTGTTGCTGCTCTGCTGCTCATCCCAAGATCCACTCCATTCCCCGAGCCACCTTTCCTCTGTCCACCGAATCCTCCAGATCCTGCAGACCTACAATTATCAATGCCCTCTAGTCGTGTTGCACAATCTCTTCCCATGGAGACATCTATCCTAATCCCAACCACCTTCTTAACTACTCATAACTTCCTTAGCAACCCCGAACGGCTACCAAGTACGTCGCCTTGACTTCAGAGCTAATCCAACTCTACTACACTAGTCAGTCCCAGCACTCACCTTGACCATATTGTCTTTCATCATCCTTTGACTTACCCGTCAGCTTTACTTCGCATCTTCGACTTCACCAGTCCACCCCTTCGTCCATGCTTGGCTTCCATCTCAAACTTGTTGATGTCATTGTTTGACAACATGTTGACACTTAACCTCTTCCACTGCAACTCTGTCGTCTATCGACCTGAAACATGTTGACTCTCGATCTTTGTCCTCCTGTCAACACACCTCGATAGCTTCCGATTGACTACATGGATTTTGAGAGCCAGTATCCCTTTCGCACCACTGGTCGTCGAAAATCCCGCTAGTCAATTCTTTATATCGATTAACTTCGACTATTTTTCCTAGGCCCTGATGCTCCTGCATCACTATCTCAACTTTGATTTTTTCTAAAAGGTATTTTTTTTGGGGGGGGGGGGAATGATAAGGTATATGTCTTTGTGGATGTTTCCTTTGAGTTCCTAAATGATGGAATCAACCTAGAAAAACTGGTAGACATATAGAGAAAAAATAGTAATAGTGCAACACTATTTTTCAAAAATAAATTTATTATTTTATAACTATTTTTAATTATCTAAGTGATTAAACCTCAAAAATAGTATGTCAAGAGTTGGTCCATATTTCAGAAGTCTTAATGAAGCGATCATGAAATGGTACTTTTTTTATAGCATGTAGAGGTTGGTGTTTAGTAGTGAAACAAGAATTTTTTTTTTTAAATGCTTGAGAAACAAAAAAGTTATGGAGGAAACACCGCCAGTGTGTTTTTTGAGTTAGGGAATAATGACACAAATATATATATATATATATATATACTTACACATTTTGAATCTACAGAAAAATGTTATTTGGGTGTAAAATTTCATAAAAAATGATTTTGTATCATACAACTATGGTAAAACACATGCATATTGGGAAAATGGATGAAATTCCCAATTAGATATGGTTTACCATATTCCATTGCATGGGTTTTGTTTATGCAAATCTAAATCTGAAGTAGATAGATAGGAATATGGATGACACATGAGCATGTGAAGAGGCTTGATTTAGGTGGTAAAAAGCATGATCAAATTTTGTTTAAATTCAAATTTCCCTTTCCCACCCATCTAGGTGCCATGGAAACCAAAATGCATGCACATTTTAGCTCTACAAAATGCGTGCATGTTTTACTCGCATTTTATAGAGTTAAAACATGCACGTGTTTTGTAGCGATAAAACACATGTGTGATGTTATAGATATCAAATTTACCTTAAGGGTAAGGGGGGAAGAGGGATGATCGTGGAGAGAAAGAGATAGAAATCAAGGTTGGGGGTATGAGTTTAGGGAGGATTAGGGTAGTTAGAGGGATGAGAGTGTATAGGGTGGGAGTAGAGAGAAAGATGGAGGGGGTGGTAAATGATAAGGGGAGGGATATTAGAAAAGACACAGAGATAGACAGGTAGAGGTAGAGGCAATATGAGAGATACAGAGATAGGGCTAGTTGGAGGGGGGAGTATGAGAGAGCAAGAAAAGGGTGAATGAGGTGGTTATGTGTAGGGAGAGTATGAGTGGGGTTAGGAATATAGAGGGGGAGGGTTAGGAATATAGAGGGGGGGAGGTTAGGGGGTAGTGAGGGGATGAGAGGGAGAGGGGGATGTTAGGGGATTGGGGGAAAGAGAGAGAAGTGGGGGGTGAGGTGTAGGTTGAGGAGTAGGGCAAGAAAAAGAGGGAGAGATGGGGTTAGCAAGGGTTATGGGGAAGATGGAGGAGAGAGTTAAATAATATGAGGGGGGAGTTAAAGGTAGGGGGGAGGAGTAGAAGGTTGAGATATTGAGGAGAGGGATTTATTACTTGTGAGAGAGAGAGAGAGAGAGAGAGAGAGAGAGAGAAAGAATATGGGGTATTAGGGGGATTGGGGGAGAGAGAGGGGGGGTTGGGGGCTAGGGGGAAAGCAAAGGAGAGTAGTAGGGAAGTTAGGGAGAGAGAAGGGGGGCCTAGGGATACTGAGAGTGTGTGTGTGAGAAGGTGGGGATGTTAGATGGTTGAGAGAGAGAGATACAAAGAGGTGGGTTTTAGGCGTAGGTGGAGGAGTAGGAGAGAGAGAGAGAGTGAGAGAGGGGGTTAGTAAGGGTTAGGGGGAAGAGGGGAGGGAGAATGATAGGATAAGGGGGGGGTTGGAGGTAAGGGGAGGGGGGCAATGTATAACAACCCAGTACCCGCAATAGTCTCTTGGGATATGGGGTGTGATTTTTTTTTTAAAAACTCATTCAACATCCTAAACATGTTATAATATTGAGAACTCTCGAGGATATACAATATTAAACACTAATATTTTCCTTTCAATTTAACTTAATAATATTTTTTTACGTGCCATTTTATAGAAGTAGTGTAAGTGTAACAAGGCTCCTTTATTATCAACATCCTCTTCTTTAGATTTTAAAGGAAAGCATAACATCAATAGCTTACTCAAAGACTTACAACATTAGAGTAGATTAGATACTCTTATAATATTATGGAATAAGATGTTAATTACTATTAAAGACATATGTAAAAGGGTTAATCTCTACACATATTCAACCATATGAATAACATAAAAGTAATACATTCATATCTCAAGAAGTTTACATTCACACTCTAGTCAACTCCTCTATTCAAATTACTCCATTCATAATTGAGTTATATTCTTGCAATGCATATTAAAGCCTACGAAATGCATGTTATAATCTTTATAACTTACAACTTCACTTTCATAACACCTTTATTATGCTAAATCAATACGTAGCTCAACATAGGAGATATTACACTCTAACATATTTCGATTGATCACCTCCATAGGCACCTTATACCATGTAAAGATTAGAATGCTAGATTAATGTAGAATAGTAACACCATATTTTATACAATTTACTAACCACATTTACTATGAGAATGAGATATAAATCTTTCATTTAATTTCAAGTCATCTAAATAATACATGTGTAATGAATAATCTCAACAATCATGCCATATTTTAAAGCAAATAAACATTTCTCCATCATTTACTAATTACCTTTACAACCATACATGAGCAAGGGAATTCATCAACATAAATTGATCTTTATTAAGGTTGTGAAACATTAATAAGGAAACAACTACAAAAACACTTCTCCGGAGTATGTTTTACCCACTAAGAGGTCACCCTTGAGATGGGAATGAAACCCACTAAGTAGAAGAAAGGAAATCTATGAAATATTGCACCTTAATTGAAACTTTTTGGATTAATCTTTAAGATATATATACCAAAAATATATGTGTAATTTTCAAAATCCCTCTTTTAAAACACGCGCAAATCATAACATCGATACCCATCAAATATGGTTAACTAACTTAATTTATAAATAAAACCCTAATAGGTTTTTTAATGCTCTCCCCCCCCCTCCCCCTCTCCTCCTCCTTCTGTCTTTCCCCTCCCATTACCCCTCCACCTCCTTCCTCATTTTCCTCCCTCTACTCCATCCCCTATGCCTTTAAGCCCCCCCTCTACATCCTCTCTCTCCCTCCCCTCCCCCTCCACATCCTCCCTCTGCATCCCCCTCCCCCCCTCCCCCATCTCCTTGCCCTCCCCACTCTCGATCTAACTACCTCTCAACCTACCTCTCTCTCCCTCTCGACCTCTCCCTTTCGCTCCCTCTCCCTCTCCCACCACCACTCCCCCATCCTTAACCCTCTCCCTCCACCTCCCACCAACAATTAGCCCCCATCTTTCCCCACCCTCTCCCTCCCCTTACACCTCCACCTATCCCCCACCTACCCTTCCCCTTTCCCCCTCCCCTTCCACCTCCCTATCTCTCCTCATCACCCTCCCCTCCCCTTCTCCCCCTCCCTCTATCCCTTTAATTCACCCTCCTAATGCCACTACCACTTTCCCCACTCCATCTCCACCTCCCCTCTCTCTCCTTCTTTCCCTCCCAATACCCCTCCCCCCTCTCCTAATCCCCCCCCTCATGCTCCCTCCTCCTCACCTACTCCCTCTCATCGTCTTCCTCCCCCCTCCCATTCCCTCTCCTTTACCCTCCCTATTCTCCCTCCCTCCCACTAACTCTCCCCCTCTCCCTCGCTCTCTCCCCCCTCACTCACCCTACCCATCCCCCTTCTACTGATCCTGCTATCCCCCCTGCCTCACCCTTCCTCTGGCCACTACCACTCTCCCCTCCTCCATCTTCCCCTCCAATATATATCTCCATATACACCTCCCATATGCCTCCCACTTCCAAAAAACCTCCCTCTCCGCCTCTGCTCTATCCACTACCCCTCCCCCTCCCCACTCCCCCTCCACCTCCCCCTCTTCCTCACTCTCCCACTCCAACTCTTTCACATTCCTCTCTCCCCTCCCCTCTCTCTCCCACTACCCATCCCCCCTCTCCTGCCACCCCCTCCCACCCACATTGTCCCCTACCCACAGCTCCCTCTCCCTCCCAATACTAATCCCCCATCACCCTCTCCCACTACCTCCCCCTCCATCTACCTCACCCTTCTGCCCCCCTGCCCCCCCACTTGCTCCCTCTTAACCTTCTTCTCCCCACTCCCCTTCCCCTCTCCCTGCTGCTCCCCATTCCACCCTCCCTCCCCCTCCTCCTCCCGCTATCCCCCTCCTCCCTCTCCCCATCCCCTTATCCCTCCCCCCTCTCCCTAGCCTTTCCCTCCCTTTGTCACCCCCTCTCTCCCTACCCATCCCGATCCCTCTCCCTATCCTCCAACCTTTCTACCTATTTGTTTCCCTCCCCCTCTCCCTAGCCTTTCCCTCCCTTTGTCACACCCCTCTCTTCCCTACCCATCTCGATCCCTCTCCCTATCCTCCTCCCTTTCTACCTGTTTGTTTCCCTCCCCCCTCTCCTCCCCCTTTCCCTCTCCTCTTCCCTCTCACCTTCCCTGTTATTCCCTCCCATCCCCTCCTTCCCCTCCCTCTACCCATTCACCCTCCCCTTCCCTCCCCCTCCCCATGCCCTATCATCCTTAGCTCTCCCTCTCCCTCCTTATTCACCCATCCCTCTCCCTCTCCCTCCCAATCTCCATACCACTCCCTTCCTCTCCCCTCTCCCACTCCTTCCTCTACGTCCCCACCATCACCCATCTCCCTCCCTCACCCCCCTCCTTCACCCTCGCCATGATCCTCCCCTCCCTCTCCCACTCCTTCCTCCTCTCCCTCCAACTCTACCTCCCCTTCTCCCACCCACTCCCTCTCCCCCCTTACCCCTCCCCATCCCTCCCCCCTCCACCTCCTCCTCCCTCTCCTTCTCCCACCTCCTCAACCTCCCTAACGCACCCCCCCCCCTCCTGATCACCCACTAAAACCCCTCCCTCTACCCTCCTCTACCTCTCCTTCCTATATCTCTCCCACTCGCTCACCCAACCCTCACTTCCTTTCCCCATCTTGATCACCCAATCCCACCCATCTGTCTACCCCTGTGCCTCTCCCTCACCTTTTTCTCCCACTCCCTCGTGCATCCCTCCCCTTCCCCTCCACCTCCTTATCACTTCCCCTCTCCCTCTACATTCTACCCACCCCTATGTCTCCCACTCCACCTTTCCCCTTCCCTCTCAATCCCTCTTTTCCTTCTCCCTCATCCTCCCATTCCCCCTTTCCCATTTCTCAACATCCCTCTTCCCCTTATCCCTCACCCTTCCCCTGCATCTACCCTTCACACTCCCCCTCCTCCTCTGACTCCCTTCCCACTCCCCCTCTCCCACTCAACCTCTCAACTCCTCCCCTCCCATCCACTCATCCCCCATCTCCTTGCCCTCCCCACACTCGATTTAACTACCTATCAACCTACCCCTCTCTCCCTCTTGACCTACCCCTTCCACTCCCCTCTCCCTCTCCCAAACCCACTCCCCCCATCCTTAACCTCTCACTCTTCCTACCACCAACACTTATCCCCCCTCCTACCCCACCCTCTTCCTCCCAATACCCCCTCCCCCTATCCCCCCTATCCCTCACTTACCCTTCCCCCTCCTACTCCCCTTACCTATCTCTCCTAATTACCCTCCCCCTCACCTTATCCCCCCTCCCCTCTATCCTTCTACCTCACCCTCTGAATGCCATTACAACTCTCCCACTCCATCTCCACCTCCCCTCTCTCTCCCTCTTTCCTTCCCTAATACCCCTCCCACTCTCCCAATACCCCCCTCATGCTCCTTGCCCCTCACCCTCCCACTCCCCCTCCACCTCCCCCTCTTCTTCACTCTCCCACTCCAACTCTTTCACATTTCCTCTCCCCTCCCCTCTCTCTCCCACTACCCATCCCCCCTCTCCTGCACCCCCTCCCACCCACATTGTCCCTACCACAGCTCCCTCTCCCTCCCAATACTAATCCCCATCACCCTCTCCCACTACCTCCCCCTCCATCTACCTCACCCTTCTGCCCCCTCCCCCACTTGCTCCCTCTTACCTTCTTCTCCCCACTCCCCTTCCCTCTCCCTGCTGCTCCCCCATTCCACCCTCCCTCCCCCTCCTCCTCCCGCTATCCCCCCTCCTCCCCTCTCCCCATCCCCTTATCCCTCCCCCCTCTCCCTAGCCTTTCCCTCCCTTTGTCACCCCCTCTCTCCCTACCCACTCCCGATCCCTCTCCCTATCCTCCAACCTTTCTACCTATTTGTTTCCCTCCCCCTCTCCCTAGCCTTTCCCTCCCTTTGTCACCCCCCTCTCTCCCTACCCATCTCGATCCCTCTCCCTATCCTCCTCCCTTTCTACCTATTTGTTTCCCTCCCCCCCTCTCCTCCCCCTTTCCCTCTCCTCTTCCCTCTCACCTTCCCTGTTGTTCCCCCTCCCATCCCCTCCTTC